>CM053509.1:140226635-140578214 GCA_028627145.1 Eidolon dupreanum | reverse complement strand
AAAAAAAAAAATTCTGAGGCACATATGCAGATGTTGTCAGTTTGAAGTCATCTAAACACACTGAAAAGATAGGGTTCAAGGTATTGGCAGGGCACTGACAGCAACTGCTACAGCCTTCATCTCTGAGACTATGACCACTTTGTATATATAATAATTGAGCAAACATCAGAAGGCTTTAGAAGTAGGGGTGGAATAGGGGCAGGGGAAGAAGCTGATATCCTAAAACAATTTATGATGTTATTAAGAATCTCCTCTTGTAATAAATGCACTCTAGTGGCACTTATGTAGGTCATAACAATGCCTAACCCAAGAGGTCCATTTATATACTTCTCCTTGAAACCTCCTTGTCATCAATTTTCCTATCTTGATCTCTTGACAAGTTCCTCGTCAGACTGTCAAACCATTAGCAATTGCCCATGAAGCAAGCAATAGTTTTTTCTACATGACATAGATAACTAAATGTCACATCCAGAGATATGCTTACTATGGACCAACTCTTTGGAGACAATTCTGTAGTATGAAAGTAAAGCAGCAACTTCTGGTAGGTGCCTGCAAAGCATCCCATTTCATCACTTTTTCCTCCCCATTATCATATGTAGAGAAGTCCTCATGAAATGTGGGCTGAGGGAGAGGCAGTTAGGCAATAGGAGCAGGTATCATAAGAAGATGTGTCTGTTTGTGCCATTTTCTGGAAGCTTCCGGGCTTGCTTGAAAACTACATCATATTTCTATTCCACAGTAAAATGCAAAACCAGGTTCCAGCATGTGTAAATTGTATGATTCAATGAATTAGTAGAACATATTTCATGGCATTAGCAAGAATTCAGTTTTTAGTGGTCCCATCCACAGAAGCTGCTTTCAAATGGAGAATATATTGTCTGCAGAAGATGACATGACTTATTCTAAAACCCTAAAGATCTTATTAGTGATTGCCAGAAGCTCCATACAGCACCTCTGTTTGCCACAGACCTTTTCAATATATTTGGTTGTGCTGAGTCATAAGAACCCAAGTGGCAGGGCAGCTTGTAGCACAGTCTGGATCCACTATTATTATTTTTATTGCTCTGGCCCCACTCAAAACTGGCAGCCTGCAGGCAAATTTTGGCAAGAGCCAAAAGAGCCTACAGAGCTAGAGAGATGGCAGTCACAGTGTGGGGAGGCAACCCAGCCAATGCTCAGTAGATTTAGGGCATCTATGTCATATTCATAAAGCAGCTTCTGCTAATCAACAGATGAGAACAGATGCACTACTACTTTTTTTTGTAACAAAAAGTAAATTTATTGGCATTTAAAAATTCCTCAACCAACTTTCCAGGAACAGTTACAAGAGTTGGACAAAATATATACATACCACCACTTCCACTACCAACAACAAAATAGCTCTTTGAAGACATTGCACTGGAGAGCAACCATGACCTTGAGGACTTATTGACCCAAGGTCCATAGTAGGGAAAAAAAGGAAACGCATTGATGTGGTGAACTTGACCTTTGCCATCAGTGTTTTCCTTAAGATCATATACCACTAGAGATATGGCATAGAGTCCAAGGAGAAAACAAAGCACTAGAGCCTGTGGCTGAGGTTATAAAAATTGGAATTTAAGGGCCCCAAGGTGTTTGCCCTTGTTATGTCATGCTCAGTGAAGACAACGACATTGTAGAGTAAATAGCTCTTAATCCATCAGTCAGGAATCAATGTATGAATTCTGTGGTTACTAAGTGCATAGATTTGTACTATATATTTTGAGAATGGGGAAATAACCACAGAGTGGTCCTTTGTCCCACAGAACCCTGTGAGACACAATCGGACCCAAACTGTCCTTCAAATTCCACAGAGTCCTGCTATGACTCATGAAACATAGAAAACTTCTAGATCTCTAGTCATAAGAGGATATTAAGAGTTAACATCCAATAATCTCCAGAAGATCTAGGTGTCTCTCTTTTCCGATTATAAAGCCACCCTGGTAAATTGTTACAGGACACTTTTAGGAAGATTCATACTTATTCAAAGGAAATACTTGACTCACGTATCTTAAGACCTAACAGTTCATGTTTTATTCTTTTTTAAAATTATCATACAATTAAATTGACCTTTTATGTACAGTTCTATGAATTTTAACACATTTATAGATTCATGTAGCCACCACTACAATCAGAATACAGAACAATTCCAATAGCCCAAAACACCCTCTCATACCTTCCCTTTATATTCACACCAACTTCCCAAATATGGCAGCTGCTGATCTGTTCTCTGTTACTGCAATTTTGCCTTTTCCAAAATGTTATATAAATGGAATTATATGCTGTGTAACTTTTCAAGACTGGTTTCTTTCACATAGCTTAATGTCTTTGACTCATCTAAATTGTTGTGTGTGTCAGTATTCCATTCCTTTTTATTGTTGTAGTATTGTGTATATGTGCCACAGGTTATCGATTCACCTACTGAAGCACGTTTGGATTGTTCCCACTCTTTGAAAATTATTAATGGAGCTGTTATAAACATTTGAGTATGGATTTTTTGTGTGAACATAGTTTTTATTTCTCTGTAGTAAATATCTAGTAGTAGGATTTCTGGGACATATATTAAGTATATGTTTAATTTTATAAGAAAATGCCAAATTGTTTTCCAGAGTGGCTGTGCCATTTTGCATACTCACCAGCAATACATGAGAGTTCCGTTTGCTCTACAAACTTGCTAGGACTTGGCATTCATTGTCAGTATTCTTTATTTTAGCTATCCTAATAAATGTGTAGTGTGTTACATCATGGCATAGTTTTAATTTGCATTTCCATAAAGGCTGATGATTGTGAAATCTCTCATGTGCTAAATTGCCTTTCATATCACCTGTGTTGATGAAGTGTCTAAGTCTTTTCCCAATTTTTATTTAAATTGGATGATATGTTTTCTTTCTGTTGAATTTTTTAGAGTATTTTATTTCAAGATTAGATTTTATTTTAGATTTTCTATATATGTCTAGCATAATGGCAAGCAATAGATAAACAGCTTCTTGATACTGATGGCCCTAATATGAGACCACAAGAAAGCAATTGAAAAAATAAAAAACTTGATTCACTAAAGTTAACTTAACAAAGTTTATATGTTATAATCACTAAGATTGATTCTTAGGAGAAGGTACAGGGCAAATGTTCTATTATTCATTCTCAGAAGTAGACAGCCTATAACAAGCCAAATATAACAAGGGAAAAAAATATAAGTAAGTTGTGGAATATACATGCCTTGATTTCAGGGTTGGTCAGAAAAATGGGTGCTTTTGGCCAGAAGCTTACCTTAATTAGGTAGATGCAACAAAATAAGTAATTTTGAGATATACAGAGGTTACAGAAAGATCTTTTTATTCTTTAATATGGAAAATTATAACTGATTATTTTAAATTGTATACTCTGTGATCTCAATATTACTATAAATAACTAAAGATTAGTTTATAATGCCTGACTATTGTTGTCTCATTATTTCCTTCCAATTGATTCCTAAAACACTCTAGCCCATTGTTTATTTTTCCAGATTAAATATTGTTTGGTATATAAAACTGTCTCTCATTTCTTACACTGTAAACTAGCAGAGCATCTTCACACCAAAGTTTGATTTCAACTTCCATCAGTTTTAAAGTCTAGATGAAAAGTGGACGAAGTGATTTATCATCATTGCCAGTCTTCTATCATCTGTGAATAAGAACTTTCAGCACAAAGAAAAATTCATAGCCTTATGTTGGTTTTACAATATTATCTTTTTTGTAATTACTCAGATAAGCAGCATATCTGATTATTTAAACAAAAATTATTGTTTTGTGTTTTATTTTGAAGAATAAATTAAACTTCTGGGAAACATACTTTAGAACATAAGAATCCAGTATATTAAAGAATAAATTAACCTACAAAAAATTAATCACATGGATTGCAGACAAATAGTATGTAGGACTATTAAAAAGAATAATTAAAAATGAGGTGTAAAACTGCAGTTTAAAAGCACTGTAGAAATATAAACATTCCTTGTAGAAAAATGAAACAACTTTCTTTAGATAATGTGCTTCTATGAAAACTATTTCCCAAATAACTTTAAGAAGTTAAAACTAAATTTAAACAGGAAGCATAAACAGAACCTGAAAAGTGAAGATAACTGTGAGGGAGACTATTTCAAAAGAGTGAAATGAGGAAAAAGCCATCAAAGGGTACTGAAGGGACTGTGGAAAACCTAGATAAATAAAAGCAATGGGGACCAAATGATCTTAGTGAAAAACTTAAACTTACTGATCAGACAAAATTCTGTCAGAATGGGTCCTAGCTGGGTAGAACTTCTAGATATGATTATGAAGGACTTTCCAATAGGTCTTTAAGTGCCATATCTATTTTGTTTGCAGGCAAAGTCCAAGTGACAGGCATATCATAGTAGAAGTCTGGTTAACATCTCCTTTATGAATAAATAAGTAAATCTGCTGAAGTAGAAAGATTGGAGATTTGCTATCAAAATTACTCTGCTCTACCCTTGCATTTACAAGTTCTGTTATCCACAGTACAAATTTATTGTAGGCAAAATGAGAGACAGACAGACAGAGAAACAGAGACAGACAGACAGAGTCAGACTGAGAGACAGAGACAGAGATAGAGAGAGAAACAAACATGAGGCACTTTACTCGTACAACCCAGAGACAGCAACCATACTCCTTTAGTGTCCAACCTTCCTGTGTTCCCTCCCAAGACAGAGGCACACACTGAGGAGAAAACTGCTGGGAGTAAAAATAGAATTGAGCAGAAAAAATGACAAAATTTCCATACTTTGGAACATTTCACAAAAACAATAGAAGAGGGAGATCTGAGAAGTTAGAAACATTACAGGAACCTCGGGGTAATGTTCAGGAAAACTAAATTTACATAAAAATTAAGTTCTAGAAAACTAAATTCACATAAAAATGAACAAGAGACATCTCAAGGCCAAATCCCATGCAAAGTTAATGTTGAGAAAAAAGAAAATCAGGAGCATAATAACATCCCTATAGGCCAAAAAAGACATGACTGTGAAATAGATCAAAACGTAACCTTCTCTTTCACGACAGTAAGAAAATAATATAAAAGATGAAAGAACAAAAATCAGAAGTGGAAAATCTCAGAAATGATCAGAATTCAGGTTAGAATTAAAAAAAGAAAAAATAAAAAATTCAGAAAATGAATTCAAATAAGAAGAAACACAGGACTGAATAATTGTCTTTTTGATGTAAGAAAAACTTGAAGGTACAAAGTGGACATCTTTTAAATCAAAAAGGAAAAAAGATAAAGGCTTGCTTTGAGGGAAAGTGACAAATATTTAAGATAGGAGTCTCTGAAGAAAAAAATCAATTTTGTGCAAAGAAATAGCAAATACTAAAAACTACAATTTTAGAAAAAATTTCTAAGATAAAAAATAATTTGATAAGCATATTATGTGCTTCAGAATATCAGTACAGAATGATGAAAAACAAAACATAGTCTAGTAAAATTCCTACTCTTAAACAACAACAACAAAAAACAAAAAATCCTTTAGCACCTAGGAAAAACAGTAGTATATGACATATTAGGGTACAAAATTAAATTATCATCTGACTTTTCAAAACAATGTTCTGTGTCAGAGAAAAATGAAAAAGAAAACATATTTAAAAGACTCAAGGAAAGAAAATGTGAGCCAAGGATTCATATTCTACAAAACTAACTTTCCATAAAGGGTACAAATTGCTACCAACATGCAAGAACTAGTAGGCTATTTTTCTTATGAGATCTTCCTGAAGAATCTACTAGGAGAAGAGCTTCAAATAATCAAAATGACTAGAGAGACATTGATATAAGGACTGACAGTTCTTTTCAGAACCAGGGCTAAATAATGGCATAACTGAACAATAAGGGAAACCTGCCTATGGTTAGGATTCTACGAATAGTATCACTTGGTTACCAAATAAATAGTAGATAAATCATGTCTTTATAATAGCTTTTCCAATTAATGTATTTTAAAAGATGCAATAGAATTAGAATACGGCTAATTTACAACCCCAAATAATTAATATATCTAAATGTGATCATCAACAGCTGCAGACATCACAAAATGTGAAACTATCAGATACTATACGTGTATCAATGAAAGAGCACATCACTCCCAATAGACTTGCAAAAGAAACAAAACATGAATTTTAACAAGCCTCCGGATCCAGCTGCCAGTTTCCAGGAAATATAGAAGACAGAAGCACAAATTGAAGTGTGTATCAAGAATATGCAACCTACCAAATCCAGACCAGAAAATGCTACAGGTCACAAGGCCCCCAAGGTCTTCAATAAACAGAAGCTACAAGAGAAAACATGTAGATTATAAGAAACTTAAAAGGCATCAAAACTGCTTCATATTTGTGTTTGTTTTAATCAGCAAAACTGAACTGTAGTGTCTAAGAATGAACACTTGGGTAACAAGACCAATAAAGACACATGAAAGTGATAGCTATCAAAATCAGAACTGTGGTTACTCATGGAGATGGAGGGGGTGTGACTGAGAGGGGGCACGTGGCAAATTCCTGGAGCGGTAGTTTACAGGGGTGTTCAACTTACGGTAACTGCTTAAGCTGTACATATTTTGTGTGGTTTTTCATGTATGCATTTCAATGTAAAATAAAAAATAAATAAAAACCTAATTTAAAATTCACCTAATCTTTTATGGTTTGTATTACAATAGTTTATAAATCCAAGTTCCTGTTGTTAGATATATAAGTAATTTCCAATTTTTACTATATAAAGAATTTTATAATGAACAGAATTGAGGTAAATCTTCATGTACATCTGTAATTATATCTTTAGAATAAATCTTGAAGGAGAATTTTTGGATCAAAGGGAATGCACATTTCATGGCTTTTGGTATATATTGATAAAACAAACTTCAAAACTTCAAATTCTTATTTTATGGACTTCTACAATCTCTTGCCCTTATTGGTTATATTACTGTAAGTTTGCTTTTTAAAACACTTTGATTTTAAAACATTAAAAATATTCAGTTACATGGATAGAAATTCCTAATTAAGAAAAAGCAGCTTGGGATAAATTCCATAGCACATGCCAGGTGCATCCAGTTGTATTATTACTGCTATTTGTATTAATTCAGAGTGTAACAAAACTTCAACAATGATATATACAAGAAAATCACTCAATTTATTTTCATTTAAAATACTTAGAATAAAATGTACTTTCCGCTATCTAGGTCAATTGCAACTATTATGCTAAATGGACCAACATAAAAGACAAAGTAACCATAAATTCATATTTTAATAGACTTATTTCTACAATGTCAAAACGGTATTATGTGAATTCATTGCTCCAGGAAAATAGGGAATGAAAGGAACAGGTTTTTATTGTTGCTGGAGCCTAATGTCCATATTGCTGACAATTGGTTGTCTAAATGGTTTTAAACCCAGCTCTTGATTTTTGTTTTCTCTCGTGGCTTGTGTTTTCTTCCTTTGCCTTTCAATACTCATAGAAACTAAAATTTACTTTGTGATAGAGTGCAGGATATAAGCAGATAGAAGTTAACTCCAACAATATTAGTGTGTGTGTGTGTGTGTGTGTGCATACACGTGCATCTGTTCTGTTTCTACCCATAAGCCATGTTTCACTGGCTCATGTTCCTACCTTGGAATGCAGGATTCCAATACCCTGAGAAAACCAGCTGAAGTTAAGGAGTCAGAAATTGTTCTAATTATGTACTATGTGGCATTCCCTGAACATAATACAGATCTGTCTGGTAACATGCTCATCACTGTAACCATTAGAGTATAATATCTCCAAGAGATGGGTAATTCCTCAATGAAAATCAGAATTCCATTGCTAACTGAAGAGTAATCAGTGCGAGGCAGACAAAAGAAAGGGCCATCCAGAGGATACCTGATATTTCCATGTGATCATTTTGGGGAAAGGAATGAGTAGTAAAATACATAATTAGGGTGTATGGCAGGACTCTTATCTATAATGTACTGTCCAGTCATTTATGACTCCTCCACTTAGTCCAAGCAGTATATTAAAATAACTCTGCTAGATGTACAAGCAGAATTAGTTCATGAGTTTCTTACTCTGTGGTATCCTGGTTCATTTCTGGTCATCCTGTTATTGACTTGCACTTGGTGCATTTCTGCCAATTGCTGGACTGAAACCCAAACACTCCACTCTACCCTTGTTCTAAGACCTTGAACAGATATTTTATTCCCATACTCCGACTTGTGTTCTCTCTCTTGGCCCAGCATGCTCTTGAACTAATCACTTAATAAAGAACCTTCTAAACCTCGTCCCAGACCTCTTTTACCTGAATATTGCCCTCATAGATACCCCAATTCACAGATGGTCAATCTCTGATTTTTACATATTATTCTACTTTTGGAGTAAGATTAGGCACTAATATTAGCTTAAAGTATTTAGAGTTATTTCCTGATAAAGAGAATTGAACTCTAAGGCCGGAGCATGTGACTTGAGAGTAAATAACTCAGGAAGTATTTAATGTCTTCGTAGGAGGAGAGCGTATGTGACAGGGAGGCAGTGGCCCCAGTGCTGCATCTTATTGAAGAGCCAAGCATTTCACCATTTCTTTTACACTTTTTGTTGGCAGTGCTATCCCAAAACATGCCCATCAGCTAGATAAATACCTACATCTAAATAAGTAGCTTAGAGTCATGGTTTTCATTTGGGGACCAAAGACTCAGGAATGGTGGATGCACATGAATTACATGTGGAGTTCTACTCCCCACCCCAATCCCACACCAAGGCTATGAACCACTGATATAGAGCTGTGATCCTTGAACCTGAAATCTTTATCTGGAGCTTATTTTAAACACAGATTTCTATAACCCAGCCAAGACCTAATAATTGAATGTTTCTAAGTCGGAAGCCTGGATACTGGTATTTTTAAAAGCTCTCTAGCTGATTCTAAAGATCAGCCAGGTTTGGGAATTACTAGGATACAGCATCTGGTTCCAAAGCAAAAGGAGAATTAGAACTCAGCAAGCATATGCTCCAACTGAGCAGGCAGTCGCTTATCACCCCCTTGCTTGCTTTGAATCAAAAATAACCCAAGCGTTTCTTCATTTGGGGTTTGAGCAGAATGCATCAGCAGAGCACCCACTCTGCAGAAGCAGCACATTCAAAGGGCCTTCATGGATGGATTCACTTTAATAGGAAAGCTGTTCTCTGTGCAGGTGACCAGCTGGGTAAACCTGCCACCATACTCTACCAATTATCACTATGCCCTATTAAAAAAGTCAGGGCAGGTCAGTTCCCCATTTGAAAGAGGCAGTAAAACTCCTTGTGCAGTGAGTATTAATTGAACTTTAGATGTTTTTTGCTTATACACAAAAGCTAAAATTAAAGCAGCATACTTTTTTCAACAGAAAAAGAAAAAAGTCCAAGCAAATCAGGCTTTTAATGTGATGTGGATTAAACCACTGGTGGCTATTTTCACTTTTCCAGTTTTTATTTTCGTTAACCACTATACGCAGCCTCTGAGATTTTAGAACATTTTCTACCTTTAAATCATGAAAATTAAATAACTAAAGTGAATTTGCAAAGATACACATTTAATGAAGTAATAAGGTTATTCAGAGTTAATAAGTAAATAAAAATGTACCCTTGTGTATGTTTGTGAAGTATATGTACACACAGGGAAACACAAAGTCTCTCACCACCTGAGGTTATTACTGTTCTTTCCTTACCACTTCTCTGGCTGCTTGACATCTGTTCCTGCAACATCTTCAGTGCTTACAGACAGAGGCTTTAGCCACCCAAGGTCTGTTCCAGCTCTGACTCTGTACCTTCCATCCAGACCTAGCTGCCAGCAGTGATTCACCAGGCTTCTGATGGTACCTGTGGCCTCAGTTTTCATCAACACTGAAACTCTTAGAGATATTTTTAACAGACAAGACAATTAATAATCCAATTCTTTAAAACTCTGTCAACTATAACAACCTCCCAAACCCCTCCCTACGTCTCTTCTCTCCCCTGTTCTCATCCACACACTGCTAAATGCTGTCCCTACTTTATCCTACACACTCTGGAATCCTTGTTCATCTTTAAATTATTCATTTGTTAACCTTAACTAAAACCCTGAAACACACAGATTTTCCAGGAGAGATCTCCACTGAAACCATTCTTGCATTCTCCATGGACCTACAAGCCAGAAAATGAGATGGGATCCCCTTCCTTTCCCAAACCTGTTTGCTATAATTACTATTCTACCTTCATTTAAATCTCAGCTCCCTGGAATTTCATTGAGCGATACTGGTTCCTCTTTGTCCCTGATACTAACAAACCCCATGGTCATGCCACATTCTCTGAAGACCTTGATTTATTGCATTTATCCATCTCGATTTGGTCATAATTCTGAGTGATTTCAAAGACCAGGTGAATACACACTGACCTGATCATTGACCTCAATTCTAATGATCAAGTCCTCTTCAGTTTGCTCATCCATTCTTATCATTGACTAAAATGGTTCTATCTTTGAAATATTGAACTTTCATAATAATTTCAATCCTATCAAATCTCTTGGTGCTACCCTGTTACTTTCACTCCTTACATTGCCTCACTGAGATTTCTAACCCATTTTTCTTCTCCTTTTCTACAATTATGTCACATTCATCTTGAATTATCTATCTTCCGTTGTCGGTCTATACTTGATGCTTGATTATCTGAAAGAATATTTCATAAACCCTGAATAAATTATTGCATAGGCCTAACAAAACCCCAACACTGGAATCATTCTAAAGTCTATCTCTTCCACTTGTAATTCTTAGCAAAGCTGAAAAAAGTACACAACTATAGAACTTTGCATCACTACAAACCCATATATGTATTTAATACCTATATTTGGGTATGTATATATTTGGAAATACATAGATGAATATACAGACACACCCACACACATCTATACAGTGATTTTGTATGCATGTATGTAAAATGATCCCAAAGAATCCTCACTTTTTTAGGTTCTTCCAATTAGATAAGGACATTTGGTTGACTATATTTTGCTGCTTCCAAAGATTTAGAATGTCATGCATTTGGTATCTTAATTCCACGAGAACATAGCATAGAAAATCTAGCTTATTACTGTGGTCACTGAAGTGGGTGTATTTACCCCAGAGTCATCAGAACATGTCCATGAGCAGCTGGCACTCAAGAAAGGACAATTTATTAAACTGGAATATATATCAAGCAGTTAGATACAGCTGGTACCATGGATTATGATGCAAAAAATACAAACATAAGTATCACAAGAGGAGCTTTCTATGGCCCTGTTTTACCCTTTCCTATTCTATGTTCCTACTTTAATCAATTTAGAATGGGAAAGAATAGAGATTTCTGAATTACCTCTAAGTAACATGGACTATTATCACTCCTATATTTTGCCATTCCTGGAGTACAATTCAAAAGAAACTGGGCTTGGTTATTTTGGATGTTTGCCTCATAGGACTATTTATGTTAAAAGTCACAAAACCTCCTAGATGACCATCTGCTCTCTCCAACAGCTTCTTTTAATTTCTTTTCAGTTGCTCCAGATTTCTCATTACACTCCAAGTTTTGTCCCTAAAGTAACTTCTATAAGAATATGTCTGCATCCAACCTGCAACAAGTCATCTTCCGACTCCTTAAGTGGTGTAGAGATGCCTGTTCTAAGTTATTCGCACTGTTATGGCTATAAGAATATTTGGCTTTTGTTTAAACCAAATATTTGAGTTTATAATAAATATTTTATTTTAAGATATGTGTAAGAAAGATAGTAGTGGAGGAATGTTGGAGAGATGGGAATAAGAGTAGGATGTGGTAGAGACTGGGGAAGCTCAGCTGATTTTTAAATAGTAAAATGGTTTAATCAAAGACTAACAGTAAGCATACCATTGACTCGGTTTTATACCAAGCTATTTTTACTATACTTTTGATTAGGATAAGAAATGTTTGTCTATGTTTTCTTTAAATTATGTGTGATATATAATTTTTAGGTAATACATATTTATTCATTGAATTTTTAATGGACAGAAGATAGAGTCGTCGTCAAATAAAAGACTTTCATCCATCACTCATAATACAAACCAAGTGCAGGCACTGGCAATCAGAATATATGATGTAATTTCAGTAAGGAATGAGAACTACAGCCTTGACTAACAAGACTTTCAAAATATAAGCAGTTTATAGGCTTATTTTCCCATTAAGACCTCAAGACCTATTGGCCTACAGAGAAAAATGAAAAGTAAAATTACTTAATGTCAATTATTTTACTTTTGTTTTGTTTCAAGTTAACATATGTATACATGTTTACATATATGACATTGAATAGCAATTTCTATCTAAATTGCTATTAAATAAATCCATGTGGGCACACATGTACATGCAAATACATACCTGAACATAAATTCATTCTTTAGTTCTGTATTGTAAACATATAGTCAAAGATTTAGGTGACAGGGACTGGGAAGGTAAACTAGGGGGGAAAGAAATAAGAAATCTATATCACAGGTAGAAAGGTGGATACAAAATAAATTAGAAACCTACACTTCTGTAGTAAACTAGTAACAGAAATACTTCCACTTCCCTCAATCTTTGTGGGAGTTAGTATATAGGATAAGGACTTTTGTGGACTGATTTAGAGGAAATAGCCTCAAGAGTCGATAGGAAAAGAAATATCAAAGTCTGTAAGAATAGAGAAAGAAGGAACAGATTAGGTTCTCCTCTCTCTTAGCTAAATTATGAAGAGTTCAGCAATGAGAAATCACTGGTTGAGTGAGCAGGTTAAGCTGCTGGTGATAACCATGTAATCTGTAGATTCTTAGAAATGTGTAAAGACAGCAATATAGTTGGAGTGGTTCTATCTGGAAAGGTTTTATACAGAGCCACAAAATTTAAGGCATGCTGTATGCAAGGACTGCTTCTGGAAAAGAAGTGATCAACATACCATGTTAAAGATGTGTCCAGAATGAGTCTTGAAAACTGTTTAAGTTAGCATCTTTAGTGAAATTTCAGAAAAGTGGCAGCCCTTAAAGTTGAGTTGTAAAGCAGAATGCCCCTCTTCATCCCATTTCTACTACCCTGCTACATCAAGGTCATATATACAGACCCAAAGTGTCCCAGTTTTCTACTACTGCTGTCAAAATTACTGCCAATTTAGTGGCTTAAAACAATGCACATTCAATAATTTACAGTTCCATAGATCAGAAGTCCAACATGGTCTCACTGGTCTAAATCAAGACATCACAAGGTCTGCCTTTCTTCCTTGACGCTCTAGGAGAAAATCTGTTCCCATGCCTTTTTCAGCTTCTAGGGCTACCTACACTCCTGAGCCCCATCTTCCACATCTCTTTTCTTGGTCTTCAAAGCCAGAAATGTTCCTCCTCTCTGACCCTTATCTAGTGGTCACCTCTCTGTCTGACCACAGCTCAGAAAGGCTTTCTACTGCTAGGAACTTGTATGATTAGATTAGATCCAACTGGATAATTCAAAATAATCTCCCTAACTCAAGTTCCTCATCCTTAATCATATCTCTAAAGACTCTTTTGCTCTGTAAGGTAACATTATCACAATTTCCAGGGATTAAGATGTGGGCATCTTTGGGGGCCATTATTCTGCCTACAACACAAGGATATAAAGTATCAATAGAGAAGAGGCAAATGGGCTTTCGGAGACCAATGTTAGAAATAAGACATGCTCGAGGCACAGTAGCACACCTACCTGAGATTCAATAAAGTCATTTTTGATAATCATTCTTATATCTGTGTGATAAAGGATATGTTATTGGTATTTAAGATCCTTCTAGGAATACTGGGGAAAGTATAATCACATGAAACCAATAACCCAGAGATATTCACAGATATAGTCCCACTGAAGCAGGTGCTACACAAAGCCAGGGACAGGGGAAGAAAACATTCAAATACCTACTACATAGATCCAAGAAACTGAGAAAGATTGATTCAATTTATATTCCACAGCCCCACTTATATGAAACACACAGAAATTATCCCTCTTTTTTTATATAACTTTTTATTCAGGTTATTAATGGCATGAAAATCTTTGTAAATTGTGAATTTAGATTATGTATGTTCATATGTGCTCTATAGGTTAGCTATAATAAAATTAAAGGTGATGTTCATCAAAACACCATAGTATCTTTATCCTTTTTTGTAAAGTATGAGAAAAATTAAAGAGATTTCCTGTTAATACATTAATGTTTTATTGCGTGATGAAAGATCCCCTTGGCAAAATTTGTTACTAGAACTATTTTAGTTACATACTACCTGCAAATTGCTGTCATTTTGTTCCTGGTCTTCTGACTAGCTATCTCTAAACATGTAAAATAGATCAAAGAATTGAGATCACTATGCTAAGGAATGAAATACTACAGATTTTTCATCTAAATTATCCAAGTAATTGAGGCCAAAGGTTTCAAGAATTTTAATAATTAAAGACTTTCTCAAGTCTCTAAACTTTCTGTGCACAGAAACCAACTAAAGAAAGCAAAAAATTTAGTCATGTTTTCAAAATTAATTAAGTTCTTGAGTGTTAAGATAATTGACTATGTTTGATACTTTATCACCTCTGTACATTTATAAAAAATGTAATAAGGGAAGGGGACTTATACTTATGGAGAGCTTTTCTTATACCAGACACTGGGCTTTATGCTTTTTATACATTTAATAATAACACTAATGATGCACTATAAATATTTTTCTTTTGTTTCACAGAAGAAACATATAATTCAAGCACAGGGAATTTGAGTAACTTGCTCAAGATCACATAGGTAGGTAAGTGGCAAAACTGAAACTTGAATTTTGATTCGAATAATAGAAATAAGTGTATTATTTTTCAGTAAAGTACAATTCTGCTCCAAAAACTATCATTCAAAGGGTACTGTGCAATCAGAAGAAAAAATGAGGCAAGTTCCTAGGACTGCTTCTCTCAACAATGTCACTGAAACCATAACTACTTCCAAACACTTTCCTTTGACCCCAGAGTGGTTCATGGGGTGCTCACATGAGAAATAATTGTCATCTTTGATTACTTCCAGCTATTTTCCTGTGCTTGGTATCACAGTTGTCACACTACCCAAATAGAGAACTAAAGTTCTCAGTCCCCCGCAACCCCCACAAAGGTGTTTCTTGTTATCAGCTCTGCCATTACTCCCCACTGATCCTTCATGGACCTTTGCTCTTCACTGGCCCTGATAGAGACTTTTCTCCTTTCTGCTTCACAGTTACTGTGTGCTCATGGCATGGGGAAATGCCCCTTCTCTCTCAGCACTGACCCGGATCTCTGTGTTATTATAGAAAATTTCATGACATCCCTTTTTATCTGAATCATTCTTTATCGAGGTCACTTCTCTTTGAGACTTTAGCACTAGTTCAGTGGCAAAGATGGCCTAATGTTCTCCTCAGTTTGATTACACTTTATGCAGGTTTCTTCCTGGCTTAAGCCCCTGACCTCCCTTTTCTTACAGTATTTATTTTAGAAAATTTGCAATTGTAAATTCTTTCTCTCCCAGCTTCTTGCCGGTTTTACAACCCAGAAAATGTCTTTCTCAAGAACCTGGGAACCATCTCTTTGAAATGTAGACACTGAAGGAGCTGGCATCCCTATCTCCCAAAATCTGTGGAAGAGTAGGAGTCTCACTTGGATGTATGCCAGTTAACAAACACAGATGGTCTAATAGCAGAGGAAAACATTTGCAAACTCAGGAAAAACTCAATGTGCTCAACATATCTCATTGATCAGCCTACCTTTTAATGTTCACTAGTACTTGTCCACTAGCTCACCTCAGTGCTCAAAAACCTCTTCCACCTTTTGCTTCAGTGTAGTTGAGTTCAGTCTCTCTCCCCTACTGCAATAATTTCTTCCTTGCTGGGTTAAATCTGTCAGTGCAGTTTTTGCTTTGACACCAGTGTAAAGGCTGAAGGATAGTCACAATGTCTAGGACCAGATGTATCAGACATCGGTGGGTGCCCCATCCTGCTCTTACCTTCATTGCAAAGTCCATACCCTTTTGAGGGCCTTGCAAAGACAGGGAGACCCCTCTTTTACTGTAGCTTTGCTGTCTTTGTCCTGGAGGTCCATCTGCACTTCAGACTCTAGTCAGAAATCTCTCAAGTAAAAATCTGTGGTTTAACATGTAAATCGGTTCTCAGTTGTCTGATACTGTGAGCACTCAGGGCAAGTTGAAACATGAACAAATGTGTCATGTTGTGCAGCTTAGGCTCTCATTCTGAGAACACTGCTGTAGAAGTAGAAAGAGACTCTCCATTAGCAGGAGATTCAACAAGCCCTAAAGCAGAAAGACTTGAATATGATGTTTAACTTTGCATAATAATATATTGAATATTACATGTTTTAAAAATTATGAAATCCATTATCATTCAAAAAAGGACAAACAAAAATCTTACGGCATGAAAAAGCACAATTATATTGTTGACTGCAGACATGGGAGATAAATAAACTTCCTTTTCTTCCAAATCTGTGATATGATGTTATACTCATTCAGAATTGCCTGTAATAAAATACTATATCATCACTGTACAGTATCCACCAGATATTTGTGGAAGATAAAGCTCCATAAATAAAATAGGATTCAGAGATGCTATGACATGAGGCACTTAATTTTTGTGACATCTCATGGTGCCTTTAACATTATTCATGCTCAGACATTGTACATAAACATAATCCGTTATGAAGTCAGTTCTAAGTAGCTTAAATCTGTCTGGTTTCAAGCAATAAAAAGATAAACGCAAATAACTTGGATTATACCTGTGTGTACTTCCAACTTGAAATGGCAAACTTGCCAGTGCTTTATTGGAATTATAACTCAGCATCTCTTTGTTAAAAACATTATCATCAATAAATACAAAACAGTTGAGTAACTTAAAACTACCCTGTGCCTGTAGAGAAATGTCTATTGTTGTCTGCTTGAGTACCTTTGTACCTTTATTTATCTGTTGATTCAGAGAAACAGGTAAAGCAGTAGCTGTCAGGAACAAGCCAGTTTTGTTTTCCACAGGAAATAGACCCTGGCAGTTTCAATAAAAAAAAAAAAAAAAAAAAAGGGCTTCCAATTAACTCCTATTACATGGAAAAGGTAATCTTTCAGCCAACCCCAGAACAGAGGGAAAGAAAGGCAGACAAGAGACAAATGAAAAATAGGGAAACAACCTAGACAGCATAGTTAACTGTAGCTGCACATTCAAAATACCTAGGAAGCTTTAAAATAATACTAATGTTCAGGCCCCATCCCTCGGCATGTTGAGTTGAACTGGACTCCATATACCATATTTCTTAGAATCCCCCAGATAATTCTTATGTGAAGGCAGGCTTGAGAACCAGCAAGATAGAGGATGTCCATGAGCCATGAGATAAATCTTGATAGACTATTAATTTATAAGAATATTGCTTGATAAGATTTCTTATCTATAAGAATTGCATGCATGCCACGGTAATCTGAATAAATATATTAGTGAGATCAGAGTTGAGGCTCTAAAAGTCAACAGCTAAAACGGCATGAACAGTCTGTCATTTACTTAATTAGAATGTTAAATTACTAGCAAAGCTGTGCTTCTTACTCCGTCTGGCTGCAAGGGAAACAGATATGGCCAGGATATAGAAATATTACAAAATATTACAAAAACTGTGGGAAAGATGATTTGTACTCGAAAAAAGAAAAGAGAATCACACAAGCTTCATGCTGACATTTAAACAACTTGGAAAGTGGTGCCTGCCCAGTCCTCCCTCATCTCTAGTTATTATCACTGTGCAGAGAATTAGCCTGCAGGTTATATGAGAAAGAGCTAATCACAGAATTGTATGTTTACTTGGTCCAGCCCAGTTTAGTTTTACTGTTTGTCTTAGTCATTTGGGGTTGCTTTAACAAAGTACTCTAGTAAGAGCTTATAAACAACAGAATTTATTTCTTACAGTTGTAGAGACTCAGAGTCCAAGATCAGGGTGCCAGCGTGGTCAGGTTCTGGTGAGTGCGATCTTTCAGGCTTCAGACTGCTGTCTTCTCACTTCTTCACATCAGGTGGGAAGAGGGCTAGAGAGCTCTCTAGGGTCTCTTTTATGATCCCATTCATGAGGGCTCCATCCTCATGACCTAGTCACTTCCCAAAGCCCCCGCCTCCTAAGACTATCACCTTGGGGGTTAGGATTTCAACATGTGAATTTTGGAGGGATATAAACCTTCAGTCCCTAACATTATTTCAAAAAAATATCCTCCATCCCAGCCAGTCATGTGAGAGTGTGTTCGATATCCACGGTGGGCAGGACACTAGCCCCACAGGTGTCCATGCCCCAACCGCCAGGACCTATGGATATATTTGCTTACAGAGCAAAGGGGAATTAAGGTTTCAGATGGAATTAAAGTAATTAAGGTTGCTGCTTGGCTGGCTGCCACGAGACGGGGAGACTACCCTGGATTATCCAGGTGAGGGCAGTGTTACCTCAAGGGTACTTGTGAGGGGAAGAGGAACACAGGAGGTGGGTGAGAGGGATGTACTGTGAGAAGGGTTTAACAGATCATTGCTGGCTCTGAAGATGGAAGAAGGCCGCGATCCAAGAAATTCCAGCAGCCTCTAGAAACTGTAAAAAGGCAGAAAAATGGACTCTCACCTAGAGCCTTCAAAAAGGAACACAGCCTTGATGACACCTTGATTTTAGCCCAGGAAGACCCATTTTGGACTTCTGACCTCCCAAACTGTAAGATATAAAATCTGTGTTTTTTTTAAGCCACTACATGTGTGGTGATTTGTTACAGCAGCAGTAAGAAACTAATATAGTGTATGTGGACTTAGATCCTAAACTATCTTGACCTCAGATTTGCCCTTATTTGAGCTCCAGTCTGTAATGTTTTTGACTTCTGACCATCTGCTTAACCGTTTATAGCTTGATCATCTACGTTCCATTCAGATGCTCTCTTTGATTTTTCTCACCCTTTGATTTCAACTGTTCTATTGATTTCAATTTTGTTTCGTTTCCTTGCCTAGAAATTTATATAAATTACTATTTGGTTTTTAAAAAATCCTTCCAGCTGAACCTAGCCCCCAAGAACACCCCCTATCAATGATACCCCTACAAGAGGTATTTTATAGGCACACACCTGATCTGTTTCAATTTCCCAAGCAGAACCCAATCACCATATTCCAGCCATCCATTTGTGAAAACTGTTGTAAATAAATTTTATAAAATAAATAAGGCTATAATTTGTTCCCAAAAAAAGCATTTCATACATGTTAAATCTAGGGCATTTTAATTCCCTTTTCACTAGAAGAGAACTAGGATTCAGTTGGCCTAATGATAAAGTAAATAAATGTGCCATCTACTGGTATCCAATGAAAATTACAGGTAAGAAGCCTTTAATTTGTACTTAGCACTACATAGCTATGGTATAAAGTTTAACTATAAAAGCAGATTTTCTCCCCTTCTGCCATTTAATGAAAAATAATAACCAATATATTGTTTTTGTGCCACTTTTTGAGACTGCATATTCATTTCCTTTGTCTCATTTGCCGAACTCTAATTACAATAGCAGGGACTAAATAAATTCTAAGATACATAATTAAATTATGTTCATATATCCATCATTGTAAAAGAAGTCATTTTCAATATTATTTCTATTCTTCTTTCATGAATAAACATCTAAAAGAATCTTTGAAATGAAATCTCACTATGCGTACCAACTCATGCATATGCTGTGTCTAAACACATACACACACACACACACACACACACACACACACATTTTGCTCCTATGTATCCTAAGAGTCCTAAATCAAAACTACAAATCTGCTGATGTCCTGCGGAGTAAAGGACATCTTGAGTATTATGGATAATAAAGATCAGCCTCTGATAAATAAATTATAGTATAATGATAAAGTCAATCCCTTTTTTTGACATTTATGTGTATTTAGTTTTCACTGTCACTTTAGGAATATGATGACACTGTGGTTATATTTATAATAATTTAATGATCCAGTTCTCTTTGATTAACTTTGTATTGCCTGATTTCTGTATATTTTTCTTTCTATGGAAAACAACAACAACAACAACAGCAACAACAACAAAACCCCACATTATTGCTGTAATTTTGGGTGAGAGCTTCCAGCCAATCAAGGATGTTGATTCTATTTATTATAATTTGTCCTCTGCACACCAAGTGACTAGAACTTGATGATACACATATGAAGGAGCTACACATTCATATTTTGACTAGGCAGGAGTAAATCGCTTAGTATAGAAAAAGCCCATTACAATGAATAGAATCAACAGCCTCTGCAGGCTGGAAGCTTAAATCTCAAACTATGAGAATTTTCTAAATTTTCCAAAAATGAATCTAACAGCAAGAGAGACCTCAAAATATTGAAAGAAACTGTGAAAAGTTAAAATTGGGTCTCATTTTCAAATGGGGTAAATACCTAGTGACATGGATGTCACCCATGTCAGAAATGGAAATCACCTAGTTGAGACAACTAAAATGTGGAGGTTGGTTTATTTCAGCAGTTAGCTTTACTCTCAGGTATAAATGAAAAGATTAAAAGTAAACTGAGCTCCACATTTCTACAGTGGAAAGAGTAAAAAACTACAGTCCTGGTTTGATAACTGTCAAAACTTTGAAAACTTTTCATGCCCTGATATCTTATTACCTACTTTTGAATAGCAGGAAAATCTTTAAAACAAAAAGAATTCTGTTCTCATGTCTTTTCTTTACCCTATTCCTCCCTCTTCAGCATCCCTCTGTATGTCCTGTTCAAAGAATTGAGGTAATTGAGTAAGCAGTGCACCAGGGAAGCAGGGCACTGAGTAGATCACTTCCTTTGTCACAGCCAATCTAGGAGAGAGAAGAGCACAAGATATACACAGGGTACTGATATGACATGTTTAAAGACTGGACAAGAGCAGATCATGTCTCTGAATCACATGTTTAAAAAAAAAGGAAGAAGTATTCAGGGGAGTAAGCATCAAAATAAACCTAAAAAGTATTATTAAGTTCCCTAATTAGTTTATTTTGGTAGGTTTCAATTATATTTTTTATTTATGTTTTCATAAAACAGCATAAATAACTAATGTGAGCATAATGATGCAACTACTTCAAATTAGTATTTGCTATTTCCTACTAAATATAAAGATATGTTTATTGTATGACCCAATAATTCCATTTCTAGAGTAGTTCCCCCACCCTGCCACCATCTGCGAGGAATCTGTTCCACGACCCCCAGTGAACAGATGCCTGAAACTACAGATAGTACCAAATCCTGTATAGACCATGCTTTTTCCTATACATAAACACCTATGATAAAGTTTTTTCTTTAGTAACGTCATATTCTTTTTTTCTTTTTTTATGGTGACGTTGTTTAACAAAATCCAGTACGTTTCAGGTGTACAATTAAACAGTAAGGCACATATATATTGCATTGCATGTTGCCCTCCCATAGTTAAATTTCTTTCTGTCACCACATATTTAACCCCTTTTACACCCATCTACCTTCCGCCTCCCCCCTCCTCCTTACCCTCTGGTAACCACTAGTTTATTGTCCATGTCCATGAGTCTCTGTTTGTCCTGTTGTTTGTTGCTTTAGGTTCATATCCCACATATAAGTGATATCATGTGATTTTCACCTTTTCCTGTCTGGCTTATTTTGCTTAGCATGATTATCTCGAGGTCCATCCATGTTGTTGCAAATGGCAGTATTCCATCTCTTCTTATGACTGATATTCCATTGAATATATGTACCACAGCTTCTTTATCCAGTCATCTATTGTAGGACACTTCAGTTACTTCCATGTCCTGGTCACTGCAAATAATGCTACTGTGAACATCGGTGTGCAAATATTTTTTCAACAGTATGAAGGTTCCTCAAAAAACTAAGAATTGATCTACTATATGATCCTGCAATCCCTCTACTGGGCATTTACCCCAAAGACTTGAAAACCTGTATCTGAAAAGATATTTGCACACTAATGTTCATAGCAGCATTATTCACAGTAACCAGGATATGGAAGCAACCAAAGTGTCCTATGATAGATGATTGGCTATATGATAGATGATACACACACACACACACACACACACACACACACACACACATACACATATTCACATACACGCATACATACATTCATACATACACACACAATGGAATATTACTCAGCCATAAGAAGAGATGAAATACTGCCATTTGCGACAGCATGGATAGACCTCGAGATAATCATGCTAAGCAAAATAAGCCAGACAGGAAAAGGTGAAAATCACATGATATCACTTATATGTGGGATATGAACCTAAAGCAACAAACAACAGGACAAACAGAGACTCATGGACATGGACTATAGACTATTGGTTACCAGAAGGTAGGGAGTGAGGAAGGAGCGGGGAGGTAGATGGGGTAAAGAGGCTCAAATATAGGGGGTAGGGGGAGGGTAAAGTGGTTAAAGGGGATCACATATATGGTAGCTAAAGGAAATTGGACTTTGGGTGGTAAACACATAATAGAATATACAGATGTCAAATTATAATGTACACCTGAAAATTATATAATTGTGTTCCAATGTTACCTCAATAAACTTAATTTTTAAAAAGTTAAAAAATACAAAAAAAATACAAAAATATATATATATATATTTTTTTTTTCAAATATGAGTTTTCAGGTCTTTAGGGTAAATACCCAGTAGAAGGACTGCTGAATCATATGGTAGATCAATAGTTTTTTGAGGAACCTCCATACCATTTTCCATAGTGGCTATATCAATTTGCAGTCCCACCAGCAGTATATTGAGGGTTCCTTTTTCTCCAACATTTGTTATTACTTGTCCTGTTGATAACAGCTATTTTAACAGGTGTGAGTTGATATCTCATGTAGTTTTGATTTGCATTTCCAAAATAGCTAGTTATGATGAGCATCTTTTCATATGTTTGTTGGCTATTTGTATGTCTTCTCAGGAGAAGTGTCTATTCAGGTCCTCTGCTCATTTTTTTGATTGGATTGTTTGTTTTTTTTTGTTGTTGTTATTGAGTTGTATGAATTCTTTGTATGTTTTGGATATCAGGCCCTTATCGGAGGCATTGCTTGCAAATACAGTTTAATTTATAAATCAGGCACAGTAAGAGATTAACATAATTATTATTTATTATAAATATTAATGTAGAACAGTTATAAGAATATACTATAATAAAAATAATGTGATTGTGGCATTTTAAGTAAAATAAGGGATACTTGAACACAAGCACTGCAAATACTGTGACAGTCAATCTGATAACTGAGAGGGCTACTAAGTGAATAACGAGTGGGTAGTGTACACAGCATGAACACGCTGGACTAAAGAATTATTCACATTGCACGTGGGCAGATTTCATCAAGCTACTCAGAACAACGACAACATGGAGTTCAAAGCTCATGAATTGTTTATTTCTGTAATTTGCCATTTAATATTTTGGGACTGCAGTTGATCATGGGTAACTGAAATCACAAAGAGTAGAACTGTGGATAAGGGGAGATTAACTGTATTTTAAGACTTGAGAAAAAACTGAGTAAATTCCAAATGAACAAAAACAGGGACTATATCTTATAGCAACAATGGGAAAGAACTAGAACTAAAAGCCCTTTAATACATGTATGCAGAGGAGATGCCTGCCTTAAACACATTACTTACTAGATAGGCAAAACTATATGTTAATTACTGTTGGTTCACAAACTGGTCCACATATACAGAGGGCAAGGAGAGCCTAAAGAAAGAGACCACTCCAGATTGGTATGCAGTATGTTTACAGAGCAAAGGAATTTATACATGAGGCTTGTAAGGATGCCGAAAGATGAGTAGGTCTCCGAACACACCTGCCGAAATCTTAAAGGTTTGTGTGGAGGCTTTCACAAGGTTCAGTCCCATATCCATTCCAGATGGTCTCAACAACACATGGCTCTGTCAAGGCTGCGCCCTTAAAAATGGCTCCCACTGGGGGAATGGTGGGTGGAAAATACTTTCTAAGAGCATGGGAAGGGATGAGGAGCCTCCAATTGCCTGGGTCCAGTTTGTGGGTCAACCAGTGGTCACATCCTTTCAATGACCTCCTCCAATAATTACTAACTTAAAAGTTAGAAAATAAACCTTTGGAAATTGAAATAATGAATTATAAAAGATAAACCTAGAAATGAAAATGAC
The DNA here is from genome assembly GCA_028627145.1 of Eidolon dupreanum. Classification (NCBI taxonomy): domain Eukaryota; kingdom Metazoa; phylum Chordata; class Mammalia; order Chiroptera; family Pteropodidae; genus Eidolon; species Eidolon dupreanum. The sequence continues at coordinate 140,554,037 of CM053509.1, read as the reverse complement.
AAAACAAGACAGAAAACAATTTAAAATCATGAAAGAATATTTCTATATTTCTCTATTAATCTATTGAAAACCTTGAAGTTTAAACATTAAGACACCTTGGAGATGAGGAACCCAAAAGGAAAAAACTGTAGTATGATCCCTATGCAATTTAAAATTTATTAAGGTTATATAACATTCATGCAACATTAGGAGAAAATAATGGCATCGCCTATGCGTAAATGCTAAGAAACAAAATGAAACAGATCTGTCCCAGCTCATATTCTTCCCTGAGGATATTAGACTTGTCAGATTATTCAGTCCAGGAATTTGTACCCTGTGACAACTGACAGTGGAGCAAGCCATATTCATCAATCCTCTCCCTCTACCCCTGTGTGTAATGGGACATTAAATGCAACAACTGATCATGTCAATGGCAGAAACTGTGTAGGAAAGATAATGTGATCAATCCCAGTATCTCTAGTGTTCATATGGGCTTACCTACCTCAAGAAAGCCTAGAAGAGGGTACAGCTGGTAGTACTAATTACAGTTAAGGATCAAACAATTAAAATAAAATGATCAGCCTTGTAGAGGCCAAAGTTAAGGATTACAGGAAACTAGCAAAGTGTCTTTGCTTTAACATTCAAGAGGTGTTTCCTGGGAAGAATAGAGATAGTATCGAGGCACACTTCTGTTGAGGGCTCAGAGAAGTGATGAAAAGAATAGTTTGTTTGATTTTTTGAACTTTTGGGGTTTGAAACCTTTGAGAAATGGTCTTAGACAAAGCAGCATTAACATCTTACAAGGAAATGAGCCTCATTATGTGTGTTTTAAAAATTATCTTCTGATAATTTTTTCTCCCTCTTCACATTTGGTCTAGTTTGGGAAATGGATCCATGTTAAAATTTGAGAATTTCAGGCCTGAGAGCCGAGGGCCTAGACTTATAAAGTTGAAGTTCAATTTCTTCTCTTTCTAAAATATAGTGTTAAAGTCACAAGATAACCTATAAAAATCCGGGATACATTTTCCTGATTTCTCAATTCAGGCAAATGTAAAATTTTTATAGTGGAATAAGTTAAATTTTGTATATCTTAATATAAAGCATATATATTTTTTAGTGATATAGAACAATGAGAATAATACAGAATATAAAATTAATATAACCTTGAAACACTGTTTTAACCTTTTTCTACATATTTTCAGTCTGAGAATCCTGAGATTATGCTGATATGTCCTAGAGGTCTCTTTTCATTGAGCAGAGCCCTTGAGAAAAAACTACTTAAAAATATAGTCAGGCTCCATTATATGGATTAAGATACCCTAAAGAAATGTAGTACATTAAACTTACCATTTTATTGAGCACTTGACGGTCAAGTACTGTTATGGATGATTTTCATACATTATCAATAATTCTGACGACAATCCTGCTAGCTAAGATTTATGTTAATATTTTCCAGGCATTAAAATAAGTTAAATGACCTGACTTCCTAAGTAGCAGAGCTGAGACTGGGTCCCAAGTCAATTTGACTCCAGCCATCATACTATGAGGACTCTATTGTAAGCCTCATTGGGACTCCTTAAAAGAAAGAAAAAAAATCGTCTTGTGTCCCAGACACGGCGGAGAGGTTTGCAGGAAAGGGATGATCAGTGAACATGTTCTCTGAGTCATGGCCACAAGGAGAGTTTTAGAAAAGAAAATAGCCTGTTTCACTTCCCAGCAAATCAGTCTCCATTTCAGACTTCTGAGAACTAGCCTAGTTTCTTAACAGGAGGAAAGGTAACTACAGGTAACTGCATTTATCAATAATCCTTACTTGGCCTCTCATTCACTTTTTGTGCTCCCTCAGATCAGAGCAAACTTGATGGAAGCCAAAGCCTTGAGCTGCTAGCATTGCACCACCAACAGGGGCTACAGCCTAGTGGCAGAAAGACTGACTCCGGCCCAAGGTACAAGCTCAGCAATGGCACAAACAAGGCTACAGCAGCTGACCTGAAGCAGATGCAGGTTAGGGCAGGGGTAGACTCCGGGAGAGGTGAAATCAAGAATATCCTAAGCTAGTCCAAAATTAGGGCAGAATGGGAGGGAAACCCAGGCCTTTGAATGGATCTCTCTGCACAGATACTGCTGCTCCCAGAGCTCTGGAGACAAGGATCTGCTTACAATAAAAAAGAAGGAAAGCTAAGGGCTTTTTGTCCTGGCTATACATTGCCTAAACACAAGGAAAAAGATATATGGCTGCCGGGAGTCTGGTTTAAAATAAAGTCCCAGAGGATGAAAACATTTCTTTCAAAGTTCAGTTCATGTAAAAGCTGTTTCTTGTTGTGCTAATCAATCTCTCAAGTTAGTGTTCATATATCATTATAATAGAGCTATTCTGAACTGAATTCAATATAGTGACATGTTTATGATTATTTTATTTACTTTAAAGGACATTACGAAAGGTGTGTTTATTTTGTATTGCTATTAGCAAACTATTGCCACAAATCTTTTGATAATTCTTTCTAAGCAAGACAGGGAACTCAAAACTATAAAAGGGGGAAATAAATTTTACTACACTAACATTTTTGATATTCTATATGTCAAAATATACCATAAACCAAATTAAAGTTATTACAAGTAGGAAGAAAATATTTGTAAAACATATAATAGGCAAAGAATTAATGTCCTTAATAGGCAACAATATCTGACAAATTATTTTTTAAAAATCCAATAAAAAATAGACAAAGTATTAAAACAACCAAATCTCTGAAGAATAAAAGCAAATCAAAACAAGTTTTACCCATTAAATAGTTTTGACCAATAGAGTACAGCAGAACTCACATGAAGCCAGTTCCCAGTCTAGTCTTTAAGAGGATGGTATATTAGTCAGGGTTCTCCAGAGGAAGAGAACCAATAAGGTATATATACATATAAAGAGATTTATTATGGGGGATTGGCTTGTATGATAATGGAGACTGACAAGTCCTATAATCTGCTGCCTGCAAGCTAGAGGCCCAGGAAGGGTAGGAGTATAACTTCAGTACAAGCCTGAAGGCTTGAGAACCAGGAGAGTCAATGGTGTAAGTCCTAGCCTAAGTTCAAAGGCTCAAGAACCAGGAGCACCAAAGTCCAAGGACAGGAGAAGATGGATGTCCCAGCTCAAATAGAGAGATCAAATTTACCCTTCCTCCACTTGTTGTTGTATTTGGGCCCTCAGTGAAGTGGATGATGCCCATGTCACTGTGCAGGCAGTCGTCATGACTCAGTCCACCAATTCAAATGCTCCTCTCTTCCAGAAACACCCTCAGAGACACACCCAGCAGTAATGTTTTACCAGCTCTCTGGGTGTTCCTTAGCCCAGTCAAGTTGACACATAAAGTTAGCCATCACAGATGAGCAGGTTATAGCTTAGTCTTTTTGAACCATAAGCCACCATAGAAGTTCATTCCCTGATGAAGAGATCACGTGGAGAGGCCCCGAAGGAGAAACACCCAGCTAACTCAAACTTCCACCATTTTTACTGTGATATCAGGCATTCAAGTAAAAGTACTTTGAGCCTACCAGACCCAACCAGCCAGCGCCAAGTTGACCCAATCAGAGTGCAGCAGAAAGGTTGCCCAGTCAAGCACTGCCTAGTTTTTACCCCATGAAGCATAGATAAATGATAAATAAGTAGGTAGGTAGGTAAGTAGGTAGGTAGGCAGGTAGGTTGGTAGATAGATAGATATATAGATAGATGATAGATGATAGATAGATAGATAATGATGATAAATGAGAGAACTATAGAGACATATTTACATATACATATATGTATATACAAAATATGTAAAGTATACATATATATATATATATATTTGCACTCGTTTTTGTAGTTTATTATACAACAACAAATAACCAGAATAGATGTCAACCTCTAAAAAGAAAAACAGCTCTCTAAATTAAAAAGCCTTTTTAATGTATCTGAGATAAGACAGTCAAGAGAAACAAGAGGAAAATCAAGAATAAATGACATCAGAGTCAAGAAAAGAAAGAATATCAAGAAGGAGAGAAAGGGTCAATAATATCAATAATATGAGATACAGGAAAAATGTTCATTACATATTATAATTAGTAACTCATTAGCATCTTTAGTGAGAAATAGTAGATGAGTAAATAATGACCCAGCAATCCCATTCCTAGATATATTTCATAGACAAAATTTCTACACATAGATTGTACATAGTAGTGGTGTTAATCACAGAGGAAAAAAAAAAACAGAAACAACTCAAATGTTCAGTAATAGAAGAATAGATATATAACTTGTTATATTCAGCAGGAACATTGAGTAACTATAGTCACATGGAACATCACAGACGAATCTCGGGCATAGAATCTCAAGCATAATCTTTTTATAAAGCTAAGAAATGAACAAAACTAAATATATGTTACATATGTATGTGTGTATAACATATGTACGAATGTGCATATTTATGTATATAATTTTAAAAGCCAGAGAATGACAAACACAGAATTCAAAATAATGGACACCATACAGGAAAAGCCAGTGTGTTTGGGGAGTAGCGGCAGAAGGAGAGAAACACTTTAGTAAATGCAATGATATTGATAACATTTTACTTCCTGAATAAATAATGGGTTTATAACTTACATATGTGTCTCATATATTCTTGTATATACATCAAATATAACATTGTAATATTTATGGGAAAAAAATTTCTTGAATGACAGATAAAATGAAGATAGTACATAGAATCTATTTTTTTAGGAAGCTTTGCTATCGTAGGAAGGAGGAAGATAGACCAACGTAAAAGGAGAAGTATGAAGTGTTAACATACGCCCCTAAGAAGGAAGAAACTTGAGCATATTCCTAGACATATGGGGGAAGTCATTTTTGAGTGATACATAGATATACTTAAGGGTATGGGGAATCATAGACTTCATATCAACACTGACTAATAGGGCCTCCAGAGATTCTGCTGACATGTCCTATCCCATTGAAACTCGAGCTGCTAATTGTGAATAGATATTATTTGGCTATTATTTTTTACTATAAACCAGTATTAATTTTGCACATTCTTTAAAAATAAAATGTATTTGCCATCTGCTATACCTGACAGGAAAATGCTAAGCATGGACTATTTACAAATCTGTATTTAAGTTTTGATGGACAGGCAGAATTTACTGAATGTAAGTCAAACAAAAGAATATGTTGAAAATAAAACAGTTGTGTTCCATACAGAATTTCATTCAAACATTTACTAAGGAGGCTAACAGTTGTCAATCATCGTAGATACCCTTCAGCTTCTAAGAGGGCTTCAAAGTTCTTCACTGTCAGGAACTGCAGGGAAGGCTCGTTAGCAGACACCAATGCTTTCCCCAAAAATCTGATGTGAAGATGTGTCTGATATCTATCTTGAGCTTTATGGCAGTACATGGACCAAAAATAATTCACATGGCCCTTGGGGACTAAGCCATCATCCCCATCACATACTCTGGAGAGATATTAGGCAACTCTTATTACTCTGGAATCTAAGGCAAAACTTTAGAAACAAACATATATATTTTGAATGAACACTAGCCCCAAGTGTGTTTTTGAATTTGATCAATGCTTAGCATATCCTTGGTGCTTTGCAACATGTCCTTGAATAGGGAATTCATATTCAAGGAGAGATGTTTCTAACAATGTAACTAGGTTTTGAAGCAGCAGCTGAAGAGGAGGTCAAATCTCAGAAGCCTGAGGTTAGGAATTCTCTTTTATCTGCACTGTTTTATCATCTACCTATTTTTTTCTTTTGAAAAGGAAAGATTTTTTTTTCTCCTGAGTTTTCAAATAATGGGAAAGAGCAATTTATGCCTTGATAATGGACCAGTGAATAAAATTCCATTCATTGACATTCATTCTCTTGAGTCTAGGACCAAAATAGAGCTGCCACTGATGTTTGAGGCATGCAGGATACTGATTTATCTGCTGATATTCTTGGGGGTGTGACTGGCTGGGAGAAATGCAGGCAACTGCAACATGACCATTATAATGAAGTGAACTATAGGCAGAGTATCAGGAGATCAAAGAGCATGAGATCAAGGCTAACAACATTTGACCGAGGATCTAGGAAGAAAAGTTTTTCCCAAAAAACTACAGTTTAATTTTATGAGAAAATGAGGATTTACAAATATGAGTTCAAGAATGAAAATGCCAGGCTGCAAAATCAGGAGAGTGAGATGAGTTGGCTGTATGCCAGTGTGCTGTTCCTACACTCTGGGATTCTCATGGTGTAGAGGTTCAAATACAAAAGAGTCATAAGAAGGCCTCTGTCTGTGTAGACTTTTACTTGAATTGGAATGATCATACTCCCTCTGCTCACATATCATGATTGTTCCTATATGATTTTTAATTGCATACATACGATATCATCAAGACTTAATCCAATTTAAGCCCTGGAGTTTGCAAGGATGTAAGCCTTCATCTTTCTTGATCAGCACAATACCTTTGACAGGATAAAATAACTACCTGTATCTTTTTGTTGAAACTATATCCAGAGGACATAAAAACATGAACCATAGCATAAGAAGATATTCTGTTAGCAGCATTATGTCATGCCTAACACACACACACACACACACATATAAATATAGATATAGATATAGATATAGATTTATATTTATAGATATATATATATATCGTTTATAACATGTACTAGAAAAAAGAACTCATTCTTCAAGATTTAAGATCTGTGCCCGAAACGGGAATAAATAACACTCTGGCATGCTTCCAAACATGTCCTTCCATTTATGACAAAACTGCCAGAGTCACTTCAGTCTTTCACCTCTTTGTGGACCAGCTCCCAATCCTCTTACAGAGCCTCCCTTAACTCCCATTCCTGTCACTAAAATGAAACGAAGGGCCCTAAAAATAGCAAGGCCTTTGCTCAGCCCTGGAGTCTGATTGTAAACCAGGTCTCTGTCTTCAGGTGACTCGTTTAATGAGCTTGGAAATACTACCTTTCTCAGAAATGTTTTCAAGCCTAATTTTCACATCCCAAAAGATACATCTAAACAAGCAAACCTCTTAACAATTTTAAGGTACCATTTTTTACCTTCACATCTTAAAATAAGATATGACCTAAAGATTAAAAAATAGTCCCAGATTTATGATATGAGATAGAAGCACGAGATTCACCCAGGGAGAAAATAGGCCTATCCTGGTTAAAATCTAATCAGGACTATGCCCTTTAGGCAAGATGGAAATTTAGTGTAGGAAAAGGTAATTTTTTTTCTCCTAGAGTAGGATACGTTTTTTTACCATGGTTTGGAAAGTTATCTAAAAAGAGAAAAAAATAGATGTTCTTTCAAAAAACAGCTTAGCTTCAAAAATATCCTGACTTTCTGGAATTAAAGGCTATCTGAGAAATTTCTCTTTATTTTGCTATTATTTTCATTTGCTTTGCCTTTTCCCCATAGTAGTAACAAATGGAGCAACTCATTTGGGTACCTGTTCACCCTAAAGCCTGCTCAAGACAATCCTCAACCACAAAGTATAATCCAACATATTGTTTTCTTCAGTATACATCACCATGTGGCAGTGTATGACGTATCAATTTATTGCCTTTCTCCTCTGCATGCGTTCTTCAATATATGCTCTGTGTTAAGCAATGGAGCTCCTTTAAGTATTTCTTCTATAAAGCGAGCATGAAGTTAATTAAGCTCATGTAGTGGGGTTTGAGGAACACAGCAGGATGAAGAGGCTTTCCTACATTTTCCAGTGTGGGTGGGGGTTCCTTGTAGATGTGAGGACACTCTCTCTCTCTCTCTCTGTCTCTCAACTTTTGTAACATTTTTAGGAGATATCTCATAAGACCAAAGTTCCTTGAATTATATCTATGTTATGCACCTTGAATTCTAAGATGGTAAAAAATATATATTTTATGCCCCAATTTTCCTACCATAACTCCCAAAGTATTATTTATATTTTATTTTCCCAAAGACAAAAAAAAGCAGATGACCTTTGATCCATATTTCACATCATACCCCTAAATTAACCCAAAATAGATCATAATAGATCTAATAATAGATCAAAATAGATCTAAAATGAAAGTTCGAGAAGAATATATATGAGAAAAATCTATATGAGTTTGGGTTCAAAAAAAATTTCATAACTGTGACACCAAAAGCACAATTTATAAAATAAAAAGATAAATTTGACTTCATCAAAATTAAAAACTCATGTCAATTATAACTCAATAAAGCTGTTAAAAATGATTTAGAAAAATAACAAAAGATTATCAACTTTTTATTATACCAGATAAAGGCATGAAAAGAAAATAAGTATACTATTACTATTATTCCATAAATGAAGGCTATGTAAAACAAAAAGTAAGAATAATCTCATAGTAACAACTGAAAGTCTTCAAATCAAACTAATGTGTTTAGTTTGAACTTAAACTGTAATTATTTTTCTTAATTTTTAAGGACTAATGAAAAGCATATCACTAAATAGAAACTTTTCTGGCATTGGCATACTACTGACCTTCAGAATTAGTTAGCTAATGTAACCCCTAGCCTGCCTTTATTAAATATTGTTTATAGTAACTTGAGATTTTTACAGAAGCTGCAAAATGAATATTTCAAGTTATCATTTCTTGAGAACCTTAATGCTAGCATTAGTATTATGCCTTGCTATGAGATGCTCAACATTTGCAAATCATCGAATCAATATTGTTGGTAAAAAGGTCAATATAAATTGTTCTAAACAAATAAAATATCTTTTATTATAATATATCCTTGGTATTGCATTCCCAATTTATGCAACGTACTTTTTCTAGCATTGCTTAGTATGCATTAATTTAAAAAATCAAAATGACCTTCTGACAGAAACTTAGGCACAATCCTATGGTTAAGTGACATGCTAGAAAGAACTTACCATTACAAATCCCCAAATAAACCTGTTGGTTTGCCATTTAGGAAAACTTATCAATAAGCTTGACAAGATTCCAAGTCTACACATTGTTATCTTGCTCTGATTTTCCTATTAAGATTTAAATGCATAAAAGTTGAGCCTTTGGCTGATTTCTTTTTGGTGAAATATAGTAATTGGATATCTAATGCAGCAGTTTAAACCATGACAGTGACAAAATTTAAATATTTTTCTTATCTATTCTCTAGACACTGATTTTTTTTAATTCCCCAGAGATATTTTTGATGAGTCTTTGAGATCTTACTTTAAAAAACACTTTTGAAGTGGTCTCTGGAGAAAATATATCAGAACTGGGACAGAAATTCTATAGAGCTATCTCAGTTCACACTTACATGGTCAAGGATGCTTCATAAACTTAAAGAACTCAAGGCAGCTTTTGAGCAATTTAGCAGAGGCCTGAGGTAACTTGCAATTTTAAAACAGACCAATAGTATAAAGAGAAAACTAATAAAGAAAAATTCAAATTCAGCAAAGCTGCTGATTTACTCCAAATTTGATGCATACAGACATGAGAATAACAGCTAAACAGTAATTTATTAAGAGTCTGTAACTTCAAGTTTATATGCTACATTCTTTCAAAAAAAGGAAGGTAAATAACTTCCCTTGGAAGATGAGGACACTTTAATTAGAATTGGAGAACTAGAAGAACAAAATATTATTCTAGATTTTGTTAATAAAATGCCCTGTTGTGAGGAGTACAGAAGAAGGATTTTTTTCCTCTGCTCCAGCCTGGGTAACATTTCTTTGGGGACTAAATGTACTTAATGATTTGCTGATGGCTGACTCCTTGATTGCTCTTTCTCCAGAAGAAAAAAAAAAAAAAGCAAAATTAGACTCTTGGGAAAACACTAATGGTGCATCAGAACTGCACTTTAATGTTCTAATAATTATAAGTAATTGTTGCTGCATAGTGTTGGCTTGAGAACTCTGCTTTTCTGGTTGTCAGAAGCACTAGCTCAAGAAGTCCTGTATATAGTAGCAGAAACATTCTAGTTGAAAAATATATGTTTTACCTGCAGAAGGCAGAGTCGCTGTGATGGTGGTATAGTACAGGCATATCAGTCAGGCTCACAGTTTTAGGTTGTTTTTTCATTCATGACTGTTTGGGACAGTGATTGAGTATTTGTATATCCATTTTTTCCTTCCTCATACTTACACTTTATCATGATACAAAGCCTTTCAAGGGAGACTTATCCATTGCATCAAAACTGTCAAACTGATCTTGTAAAATTTTATCTCTTATTGCTATCAGGGAAAAAGTTTTCAAACTCCACTACTTTGTACTAAGCTTTTTTTTTTTTCCAAATTGGATTACCCAGTGATAATCTGGTTTCCCATTTTTCTTATAAAGGTTTTCATCTTTCCTCTAGATATTAAAGCTCTTCATAATTTTACTACTCATCTAATCTAGTGATACTAGAAATAAAAGAAGATCTAGACTCTATATATATCCTTAGTTAAATATAAATATATGTATATGTGTATGTATGTGTGTGTTGTATCACTGACTCCTCTTAAGTCACTAATGTTCTGCTTCCACTTCCTATCAATCAATATGAAATTTTATATTGCAAAGATGAGGTGAATTGGAGGACTTTGAAACATTTTAAAGAGATGATTACTTATTAATTATATAAGTTTGGATCAAGATGTAGCTTTTTGAGTTGAAGTCAACTGAAGTATCTCTTGGCCATTTTAAATGGGTCTCCTTGACTTCATAAGAACAATAAAATGTCCCAAGCTACCATCAGTCATGTTAGTCTTTCTATTTCTGTAGCAGTCATTGATACATATGCTAGAAACCACTTAGTAATTTGAACAGGGAAGGGTTAATGTAAAGAATGATTAACTTTTTACAAGGAATTAACTAAGAGGGAATAAAATAAAACTCCCCAGAATAATCTAGGGCTAAGGAAGTATACCCAAGACAGGAACAAACATGGAAGTGGTAGAAAATGGGCTTCCTCCCTAGGATGGAAATTCGGACCTCATTGGGGAAGGTGAGGTTGCAACACACTGGATGACAGAGAATATTTCTCCATCATCCTGAGCTATAGCTTGTTCAAAGTCAGCAGGCTAATGTAGAAACAGAACCACCTTCTGAAGTGCCCACAACATTTTTCATTAAGGTACATGCTATGGTTGCTGTTGAACTTGGGAAGCCAGCGGGGCACCAGCTGACCTAACCAGGAAGCTACTAGGAAGCTTCCCACAGGGAACTCTCCTGAAGGCCATCACTGGGAATGCTCCAGGAAGCCAGCAGGGGTGCTCTTGGAACTCATTCTGTGGAAGACAGCCATGTACCACACAAAACTTGCCCAGAAGCTAAGGTGCCACTGAACTTGCTTCTAGGAAGCCAGCTGTAGTATCTATGAAACTCACAAACCTACTGAACTTATCATCTCCACTGGATGCTGTACGTGTCAGCACTGCCCCGAACAAGCAGGAAGAAGCAAAGCACACACCAGACCCAAAAAGAAAATCCCCTTTCTTCCTCCTCCCATGACCTTTGTTAGAGTCCTTTACTAACAAAGATTTGTATCGTGTCAGCTGGTGAGGAAGAAATGTTCCAATATCACAAACAGTGCAGTGAAGAGTAGATTTGGAGCTAAGAGGCAATAAATTTATAACTGGAACAATTTAATAAACCAATACCTAAATGAACAAACTAGTAATACATTCACCTTCACTTGTCAGTAAGATTCCACTGTGTACTGTCTGAAAGAATATGAGGCTCCTGGAGAATAGTAATGTATAAATTTCATAGCATTAAAATGATGCTATTTTCTAGAAGCACTGCAGCATTTCACTTGCCTTTGATATTAAAGTAAAAGACAAAAATGATATACCTTCCACAACATAACTCTTAAAACAGCTGTTTTATACAATTAACCTATTGGAAATCCTAAAGCATCACTGCATCTATCTATTCAAATAATGTCATTCAAATTATCTAGCAATAAATCACCATTTTACTTTGATTTCCTGAGCAGTTCCTGTGAGGTTCCTGTGAGCAAGTAAGTTTATAGCTATTTGCAAAGGTTAACTCCAGCAACTCTGGAAATGACCTGAATTTTTTTTTTTTTTTTTGCTAAAGTACCTGCAAGGCATAATCCCTGGCCAAAGCATAAACGCTATTGATTAATAGTATTGTTTTGTAACTATGAGTCTGAGGAGTTTTAGGGTCATTCGTATCATCTTATCAGCTTTGTGTTTTGATATTAGTGAGATTGGTGATTTACAACTGCTCTTGGCAAAACTCTTGCAGCTCAGAGGTGAGTATGGGTGGAGTGGTGCTTTCCTGTTGGGGTTAGTTGCAGAGTTAGAATATGCCTACCTGACCAATGGGCTATGAGAATTTCTGGCTGAGACTCCATTTGGCACTCCCTAGTTTCAAGGTATTCTGTGGACATGTCAGCACCTCCTGAGCCGAGAGAAAAAGTTTTCCTAGTGTGACCATTACAGAGGGAATGCCATGCATAACCTTACTTTTATGATGTTGCTGTATTATATCCTTTTCTTGAAGCCAACTGTAGATTTATAAGCATTGTGATTTGGGGTCCTAAGTCTTCTTTAGCAGTTGTTCTCTGTCTGCCGTTGTTAATGCAGCAAGACTGGTTTAAGTTACAATGTAGTTGCAGGGCCTCACAAGGTGAGTGTTGGTTTGAAACCTTGGGAGCATCTCAGGTATGATCTGAAACTGGCCCTATACACAGAGGGCAGGGAGAGACTGAGAAAAGAGGCAGGTCAGTCTAGAGTGGTAGGTGACAGGCTTAGTAAACAAGGGAACTTATATACAAGGCTTGCTGTAGGCAGCCACAAGACAAGTCGATCTCCACACCCACCCACCAGAATCTTAAAAGTTTATAGAGAGGCCTTCACAGGGTTCAGCCACTTATCCAGTTCAGGTGATCTCCACACCACATCTCTATCTCAAGGCTGTACCCTTGGAACAGCTTCTGGGATCAGTGAAGGCAAAAAGAACACACATTTCAAGGGCAAGGATTGGGGTGGGAAGCTTTCAGTTACCTGGGTCCAGTTCATGGGTCAAGGGGCTGTCTTGTCTCTTTGATGATCTCCTCCAACAGTGGGAAAATGTTCCAAATGTAGAATAGGTTTTACCTCGGATCCACTGGGAAACAGCTTTATAAAGACTTTTTTTTTAAGAGCCTGAGGAACTTTCCATTTGGTACCTGGCCTCTTCCATTGCTTGAAATTTCTCTAGATTTGACAACTAATAACAGGATCCTACATTCCATCCTGTTGCCTTTAATATTTCCAAGCCAGTAAGTTTTTGTCATTTTTATAATGAAACTCAAATGATGAAATGTGCCAGCTCTGGGCTGCATTTTTCTGAAAAGCCAAATATTGAGACTACTTTGCAACAAATGATACTTATATTTTTCATCTCAGTTTTTTGTGTAATGTAAGAGTACCATCACTTCACCTCCTTGTTTAATATCTGAAGAGTCCATTGGATTTGCTTGGGTTTTATGAAGGACCATCTCCTCCAAATAAAAGCCACTAGTTTCTCTTGCATAGAGATATGTCTTTCATTTTGCAGTGGTTATTTCTTAAAGCTCTGATTGTGAAAGTTTACTATAAATTCAGATAAAGAGTAAAGTATTGGATATTTTTAAGTATACTGTTATTTTAATAACATTCAAATCATGTTATTTATCCTGCTTAAAAAGTAGAAATACAAAGTAAGGTTTTGTTCAGGACTTATATAGCAGTTCTGTTTAGAGTTTACATGATTAATGTATTGGAGGTAATTTTTTACTAGCTGGTGTCATGTGGCCAAAGTATGTTTTATTGTAAAAAAAAAAAAAAATGCCAAATATTAAATCCACAGGAGAGAAAGTTCACCCCACCCATCATTTCTGATGTGCTAGGCTTGGGGAAGGGTACAATTAAGAAAGTACAAGGGGCCACAGTGTACAGCTTTCTTGCCCAGATGAGTTGAGTCCCGACTCAATGCCTCTAAATGCCTCCATAAAACCAAACCAAGCAACATAAGATAAAGGCTAGGAATCAGCACAAGACCAAGAGAGACAGTAACATCACCCCCATCTCAAACCACATCATTTACCTTTGAGACTAGGGTGGAACATTAGGATGAGAGCAGATGGGCTTATCTACTTTTTTCCATTTTGCCTGGTAAATAGCCTCCCTTCCTCTTTTCCATTTTTAAAGCTTATTTAATTTAGTTGAACCATGAGGGTACAAGCTAGAGAAAATTGAAACGGGCTCTCTATAAATTAATTGAACCCAGAAGCCATTCCCAGAACATTTCTAACTGTTCCTTTAAATGAAGTTGTTACTGTAAAATGTTTCTATTTTATTAAATTTTAAAGGATGATATTGACCTTTCAGAATGTGAATTTTTCCTGACAGAGAATTTAGAAACAGCAAATATATGGCAAAATCATTGATTTTCCTAATTATATATAAATATAAATATTTGAATAAAAATGCCTTTAAAATACTTACCAAAAATTTTTCAGCCATAACTCCATTTTTGTTAAACAGAAATAGTTATTCAACAAATAGCTTTTCTCTAGGACTTTCCTGCATTGTAGCAGGAAGACAAGACTTAATTGATAGTCTTGGCTGTCATTTAGCATAGATATTCTCAGTGGAAGAAATTTCTTCGATTACCATATTCAACTTGCTATCCTGAGTCACTGAACATGGATGTAAAAAGAAAAGCAGGGAAGACTAAAAATTCAACCCAGACTTTGGACCAATCTGGGGGTAAATCCCAGCTCCTAGCTATAACACTGACTAGTTGTATGAAATGAGTAAGTTACTTGAGTCCTCAAAACCTCAGTTTTCCCACTTAAAAAATCAAAATATAATTGTGGTTATTTTAAGAATTTAAGTGATGCCTCACATAGGGCCTACAACATCAGACTATTGCTAATGCCATTATTATAGTTGTCATTACGGTTTATCTGAATTTTAGGCTTCTGTGTTTTTACCTCGGCAAGCCTTAGTTTGCTCATATATCAAATGCTGAGTTGTTTTAGACCTATAATTATGTCCTTAACCAACATTGGCATTCTTTGAATCAATGACATTTTTTTCTTATTAAAATTCAATAGAAAAGAGGTCATAGCCTTTGCAAAAAATTACGACTTGGGATTATCTGTATTATGTGAAGGTAGCATTGGGGTGTCACTTCCTGAGTTCACAGGCAAACTCCCTTAATCCATATCTTAGAATATCTCTAATTAAGGGAAGCTAGATTAATCAGTGTGACTAAAAGCATTCACATTTGAGATTCAATAGGGAGATGATAAATATGCACAATTATACATCAAACATTAGTATTTATGATGGTTCCTGAAGAGCATATGCATATTTTGCACATTTTTATAAAGAAATATGATTGTTTAAAGAAAACAAATTATGTTGGAGTGTATTAGATTGTAGACAAGAATTTAAAAGGCAAGTAGTTGATTTATTACAGTTGGAATTTTAAAACTAGTAAAATGAATTAATGACATTGGAACAAATACCCAAACATTGAATGGAGGGGAAAATAACAATTAAGGTAGGTCCCTACCATATACCACACAAAAATAAATTCCATATAAATCAAAAATTTAAATTATTCTTAAAAATTAGAAAAACTTTAAAAAATATTTGGAAGTATATTTTGAATTTTTACAGTGGAAAAGGACTTTTTTTTAACATGTTACTGGTTAGAAATAATATAGGAAAAGACAAATTTGACTACCATCCCACATGAAGTTGCTCTATGATGGAAGATACTCCAAAGAAAGTTTAAACAAATGAATGACAAATTTTGAAAATACATTTCAACATATACCAGACAAAAGGTCGATATCATTTTGGATGAGATTGTGATAGCGTTTTGAAGGCACCTGCCATGAATCCAGAGATATCCCAATCCAGTGCTAAACCAAGCCACTCCTACATCAATATGGGAGGTCCTCTAGGAAGCCTTATGTAGAAACCAAGGCAGAACTTGAATCAAACTACCATTTACTAACAGCTAACATCTATGCAATAAACTAATATCCCAAATGCATTAATAGTGTCCTTAAGCTGGTCTCTCAGTTCTGCCACATGCAGTACAAGCGGGGATGGCAAGAAATTGCTGTCTTGCCTTTGGTGCCTAAAACTGGAAGCCCTAAAACGAGAAGGAAGTATAGATCTCTCTGATTTAAAGGTTCAATAATCTTATCTATTTTTAATTATAGCCCTATCAATAATGCAAACATTGACTAGATATATTAACAAATGTTTCTACCTTGTAGAAGAATGGGTGGCCAAAAAACACAACACTAGTGTAGGAAAAACATGGGAATGCTTTGTACTATTAGAAAAACTAAGTGCAAATCCAAAAATTCATTTTGAGAATATTATAGACATCTCTGTTCTCACTAAATTTTAAGGCTACCCCTAATCATAGAGCATAGGCAAGTTATTAAGAAAATGGACCTGGAATTAAGAGCCTGTCTCCATGATGATTAATTGTGTGACCATGAGTACATGTCTTAAATGTTAAACTCATTCCCTTACCTGTTAAATTGAAATAATACCTCTTTGGGTTTGTAGAAATCATTAAGGATGATGAACTAAGAAAACTAATTTCCGCTACTTTATACTATGGTATTTTCACTGAGAAATAACCCAAATTGTAGCTTTAATCCAGTGTCTAACACACAGTAAAATGTCAACAAATGTTGTATATTTTGATCTTCTACAATTCTTAAGAAAATATAAAAATTTCTCAGCAATATCGTTTAACTACCACAATACTAGCCAAACCAGAATATCCAGCTTCCATATTCGCAAAGAACCTGGTTCAATATATGGTGGAGCTCAATACATTCTTATTTCATCAATGTTCAAATCTTGCACAAGTGACTCAGAGGGGAAATCATTCTGTGAGTGGTCTGAAGAAAGTATTTGACCCCCTGGTGGCTTGTCACTTTTGATTTAGTGACTTGTTTCCAAGAAATGAAACATTTTCTTTGGAACTTAGTACATTGGCTTTTAGGTCAAGTCCTTAGGACCCTTTTGTAACTATTAAAATAACTGTTAGATGGATTGGACACCCTTTTTTGGTCCTATTGTTTATGCCTAGATTGGTCTTGGCTTGGTAGTGCTACAAATTACCCAAACTCGAAAACTCATACTAAAATATCATTGCTAGTCACTGAACATAAACTGGAATCTTCTCGAAGAAAACTGGATTGACAGATTTTCTTTTGACAAGATAATTTTCAAATAATTTTCAACAGTTCACCCTAAAAGCACCATAAGAGTTTTTCTCTGTCTTCTATTTCGGTACTGATATTCAGCAGGAAAGATATGATTACTTTTAATTTAATTTGTAGGTGTATTTGCATGGAACAAAATCTGAGTCCCTTCAGTTTCAGTCTACATCACAATATAAACTCTGCTAATATTGGCAAAGGGTTGACAGAGAGGAGCATGTCAAGGGTGTGATTCTAGCTTAATTCAGATGCCCACATTTCACTACCAGACATGATCAAAGCTATAAAAAAATCATCATCCAAAGTCACCATATAATTTTCCTTCTGCTCCAATACATTGATTCCAATACATTGTTTGAGGAAAAGCTGCTTCGATAGCATATTTAAATATATTTTTATGTCCAAATCCTGATCTTGGTTACAGCTAAACAGTGGAGTTGATAAACCCTAGTAGAACAAAGAGAAGTCATTCTCTGTTATAACTCACATT
Source organism: Eidolon dupreanum (assembly GCA_028627145.1). NCBI lineage: Eukaryota > Metazoa > Chordata > Mammalia > Chiroptera > Pteropodidae > Eidolon > Eidolon dupreanum. The sequence goes on along the minus strand of CM053509.1, from coordinate 140,536,366 downwards.
ATACTGCATTCTTACAAGTAACAAAAAAATATAGCGACTCCTTTATTTAATGTGTGACTGCACATTTGAGTCAAATGAGATATACAGCAGTCCCTCACACAGCAATAAAGGCTAAACTATGTTTTATTACATAGACATAGCTCCATTTTGATTTAGAAGAAATATAAAGATGGCTGACTCATGTAGGATTCTGAGCTTTAATATTTCATTCCTTTTTAGTTACTACTGCAACTTAAAATCTGGAAAGTCAAACTGTCAGTGAAGCAACACATTCTTTTCTTATTCTTTCATAAATGTTTTCTATTAAATGCATCTCACATAGCAAAGCTCTTTTTCTACCCCAGAAAATCTGGCAGCCACAAGACTTAGCTATACCAACATCTCTGGGTGTCTCTGAGTAGCAGTCATGTACTCCAAGAGAATGGAGAAGTCACCGATATTTTATAGAAAAATCTTCAGCAGCTCATCAAAAATTTGGCATAAAGAAAATTAAATTCTGAAATCTTTAAAGACTTTATTTAAACTCATTTTTGGAGACCAAAGGGAAATCATATGTATAAAATCTCATATAAATGAGTTCCATGGTCCATTAAAATCTTTTTGCTGTTGTATGAAATTTTTTGTAGTAAAATGCATTACTAATGAATACATTTCTACTCTATAGGGCCCTTAAATAAAAGAGCAGAAAAGAATGGAGGAGGAAAATGGAACTGACATTAGTAGGGTACTGATGCTTTGCCAGGAAGATCACAATTCATTATATACATTATCTCTTTCAATGTTCACCATCATCTTTAAAAATGTGGCAGCAGTAAGTATAGTGGATAGACACATAGGCTTTGGAATCAGCTTCACTTGGGTTCATATCCATTCACTAGCCAAGTGACAGTCAAATTACTTAACCTCTCTGAATTTCAGTGTCTTCCTCTGTAAATAGGGGTGAAATATATCATAAAGTTATTTTGAGGATTTAAGTAGATAATGATGATAAGATTCTGAGCAGAATGCAGTGCACATAGCAGATATTCAATATATGGATGCGAAATAAAAGATCAGCTCTACTGTCCACTTAAATTCAAAAAGTGAGGCTAAGAAGTGAAATAATTTGCACACACCATAAAAGTTAATATTAATGGGGTTTTGGTTTAGTTTTTATCTTTTAGGCCCCAAAGTCTATGGTCTTTCAATTCAAGATTCCTCAAAGAATTAGTACATAAAATTCTATAATGAAAATCAAAAGGAATGTTGTTATGAATTAAATGTTTGTGTTCCTCCTCCAAATTCAAATGTTATAGAAGCCCTAATTCCCTATGTATTGTATTTGGAGATGGGACCTTTCAGAGATAATTAGGTTTAGATTAGGTCATGAGGATAGGGACTTCATAATGGGACTAGTTAGTTGCCTTATCATCAAAAGAGGGGGAGAGAGAGATTGCTCTCTCTATCATGTGAGGACACAGTAAAACAATAGCCATTTGCATGCCAGGAATAGTTCTCACCAGAACTTGACCATGCTGGCATCCTGATATTGGACTTCTAGCCTCTAGAACTGTGAGGATAAATTTCTGTTGTTTAAGCCACCTAGTTTCTGGCATTTTGATAGGGCAACCTGAGGTGACTAAAACTGATGTTTTAATTCTATTTGGGAAAACAGAAAATATTGGCAGCCATTTCCTGCCTCTTTAATGTCCCTTTTTGTTTATGCATGAGATGAATAATGCAGCTATATACTCTCCTCACCATCTATAACTCATAGGAATAGTAGGAATATTTTCTAAAGAGAAGGGTAAGTGGGCAGATGAATGAATGTCATGTAGTATAATACAAAAGGTGACCATCTAGATGACAGAGTCTGTGATCTGGGTAGTTTCTTTTAGAAGGAATATAAGCAGGGCAGGACCATAGTTGATATCATTAGTTCACACATGCTTACAGAAGTTAATGACTTGCCCATGGTCATATAAAACTAGGATTTTAAATGATAAAACTAGGATTTAGAAAGCATAATGTATCTTGAATTCTAAGCTACAGATTTAAAAATAATATGAGCTAGACTCTTAGAGCCTTGTTTTTAATCATAGTAAAAATATATTTGTTCATATGTCCAAAGAAAATCCACTAAAGAAATTCTATGTATTTATAAGATGTAATCTTAGTGGCTTAAAAAAAAAATAGCTATTCTAGCCCACACTGTTTTGAAAAGCATCAAATGAATGATTGTATTACAATAGTCCCCTCTTATCCATGGTTTCACTTTCTGAGGTTGCAGTTACCTGCAGTCAACTGCAGTCAGAAAATATTAAATGGAAAATTTCAGAAATAAACAATTCATGTTTTAAATTTCACACCATTCTGAGTAGTGTGATGAAATCTCGATCCATCCTGCTCCATCCCACCTGGGGTATGAATCAACCTCTTTGTCCATTGTATCCACACTGTGTATGCTACCCCCACTGGTGAATCACTTATAGCCTTCTGGGTTATCAGATAGACTGTCACAGTATCATAGTGCTTGTGCTCAAGTAAGTCATATTTTACTTAATAATGGCCCTAAAGTGTAAGAGTTATGATGCTGGCAATTAGGATATGCCAAAGAGAAGCCATAAAGTGCTTTCTTTAAGAGAAAAAGTGTGTATGTTTAGAGGGAAAAAATATAATATATATAGAGTTTGGAACTATCTGTGGGTTCAGGCATCCACTGGGGGTCTTGGAAGGTATCCCCATAGAATAATGGAGAATTATTGTACATGAAAAAAGCTTTTCTTATTTATAGTTTAAAAATTATATCTCAGATAGCAATGATTGTAATTCACTATATCCTAGAACATATTATAATGTTTTAAGTTTCTTGCCTTTACACATTGAAAGGTCACTTCCAGGGGTATCTTCCATCCTTCCTACCTTGCCTTTCTCACAAATTGGTTGTTACCATTTTAAACAGTTCAGATAGAGCGTCCTCAAGAAAAAGTTCCCCGGTGAACATCTCTGCATTATAATTGTTCCATTCTCTAGAAAATATTTGTTCCTCATATGTATTTATATTGCATTTATCACAAAGGAAAATCATTTATTAAACGTCTGTCTTCCCTACTAGACTAGAAACTTGTTGGTCTTAGACACAACGTCTTAGTCATTTTGAATGCACCACATTTATTATACGCAGTACCTAGAACATGAGAGGCAATCAGTAATTTAATTAAATTACACAGAAAACAAAATTAACATCTTATTTAGGATTACTTAAAAAAATGTAATTTCTTAATGTGAAGTCAAGAGATAAATCTCTGCATACATTGTACTCTTTTACTATGATTGCAATTATAATGTCTTATGGTTTTAAGAAAATTCATAGATACAGTTTATCCAGTTACAACTTTCACTTTATAATTGGGTTCTTATGCCTACAATTAGCTATAAAATACAATAAATACTTAGATATTTTGAATCTATCTATACTTACTATTGTAAAAAAATGTTAAACCTATGTATAACACTATTCATATTCTGTAAACTTTAAGATAATTCTAAAGTGACTAGTCTAAAATTAGAATTATTCAAATCCAGATTATTTTAAGGATTTACATATAATAATCCTCAGCTAGTAATCATTCTATCAGGTAGAAATAGTTATGCAATATAATTCTCTTTTCCTGTTTCTTAGTATTTTGGGTTTGTAAATTGGATTTGAAAAGCACTTTGACAAATATCATGGACTATACATGCAAATTAGTGTTGCCTTTAAACTTAACTGCAACCCTCAGCCTGTTGCTCCCCAGGCAAATAATAAAGGCAGCCAAATCACCCACAAAGCTAAAATGAAATACTCCCAGGCCCAGCTGACATTTCAGTACAACCACTGCTTAGAAAACCAAAAATACACCTGTGCAAAAATGCGAAATATTTGAAACTAGCAGGATTTTCTTTCAAGACTTTCATTTTACAGTGAGTTCTGATTCCTTAAAAAACATACATTAGTCTTCACTCTCCTTTGAAAGCATCACTGTTGTACTAGACATTTGCTTAAGATCCTTGGCACTATTTGGAAGGTTTTATACTGTACCTAAATTGCACTTTCTGACCTCCCAGCGGTTCCACTGTTTCACACAGCTGGCTCTGCCCTCTAAGTTCATTTACAGTGTAGAAATGGGGAAATGTAATGGTCATTCAAGTACAGGAGCCTGTGAAAATTCTGGTTGTTCTCACAGTATTCCTCAAGATAAATTGGTTTTCTGGCAGGTCATTCTTGAAAGTAGAAATTAGTACAGTCACTGGTGTGTTTGAGCAATTTTCAGTGTATACTCATCTGTTTTGGCTCATCCTTGATTGGCAAGTTCTGTCATTTTATTGATTGACCATACATGGCTTTAGAAGTAAAAGAGTCATTTCTTAGCCACCTCTGGTCTATAAACTACTTAATTAAAACTTTACTTCCCTAAATGTTGCTGATTATGTTTTTGTCTCATTGGTATAGTTTACCATTAATTGAACTTTTCAAGAAACTCGTTGGCTCATGTTACTGTTTAATGTTATAAAATCTAGTAGCAACTGAAACTGGGCAACTTTATAGTTTTTTCTCACGTTCATTCATTCACTCATTCATTCAGCATTTATGAAGCAACATTATCTTCAAAGTGCATATTAGATGCTGGACATAGATAAAATTTTATTAACAAAAACATAAATGCATAGTAATTCCAATTAAGAGTGACTCCGAAATTTTCATCCTCTAGCTGGCTCAATTAAACTAAAATATATTGTTCTTCAGGATTTAGTTTAAAATTAAATCCTGACACATGCTACAATATGGATGAACTTCAGAAACATTATGCTAAATGAAAGAAGTCAGTCATAAAGGACCACATATTATATGATCCTATTTATAGAAAATGTCCAGAATAGACAAATCCATTTATACAGATAGAAGATTAATGGTTGACAAGGGATAGGGGAAAGGAAGAACAGGGTTTCTCTTTGGGGTGATGAAAATATTCTCAAATTAAATGGTTGAGATGGTTGCACAACTGTGAATATCCTAAAAACTGTTGAATTGTACACTTTAAATGGGTGAATTGTGTGGTATGTGAATTATATCTCTATAAAGCAGTGATATTAAAACACATATGCAGGCACACACATGCATACTAACATATACCAATGAATTAAAAAATGTTTTAATTCTAGGTTCTGACACTTTAAAAGTTTTTAAAGTTTTCAAAACTTGAAATCATTTTATGTGGTTAACTAGTGGAAACTGACAAATTCTGTAATTCACATAATGAAACCATAGAAAATAAGGTTAAATATTTTGGTTAATGTTAGGTCATGTGCTTTAGATATCATAAATAGGCTAATGCTTAAATATACAATTATGTATAGTGCTTTTCCAATCTAAAATTTAAAAAAAGTTGATAATCCTCACTGCTTGACAAATTATAAAATGCTCCTTTCACTTTTATTTGCTTCAATAGCTTCTCAAATCTATTTAATTTAATTTGTAATCACTGGTTATGCAGAATTCTAGAAATTATCTAGCAAAACAAAATATTAAAAATATGCATATTATTTCTCAAGTCTTTTAAAGTATAGAAAAGGCTATATTTTATGAAGATTTTGTTTTTTACTGTGGACAAATATGTATCTAGTTACACAAATAGTGCATTTATTTATTCCAGTATTTATTTATGCATACATGCTTTCTGCATACATTGAGTACTATGTCCCACACATACAGTACACTAAGAAATTCAAGGTCAAGCCACTGTCCTCAGGACACTCACAATGGAATAACCATTGCTACCAGATGAATCAGTAGAGATGAGACCACAACTGTCAAGGCTACTCTGAGAAAAATATGAGTATATGTTATTATTGTCTATCATCTCCAATGACAGTATTTTATTCTACATATGTAAAAGAGACAAAGCCGCCACTTTGTCAGGATAATCAGGATATAGATAAGAGTCATCTGCTTATACAAAAAGTTCAGCTTCCTTTGGTCCTGGCCACTGCCTTTAGTAATTCTCTGAGGTAAAGCATCCACACAACTAAAACACAGAAAAAGGTCAAAAACAGTACTTTTATCATGCAATTGAATCACACTTCCATTCTGACTTCTAGAATCCTATTTCTTTTTATTCATATTTTGTTTAGGATTATAAACAACCTCTCAAACTTTTAGTCTTTATAGAGATAGAAATATCTGAACATCCATATACAAGACTAATGGCCAACCGTTTTAAGCCAGACACTTCAACACCTTGAGTCTGGATTATAAAAATTGCCTCTGTCTTTCTAATTGTTTCTCCTCTATAAGTAAAGTATTATTTTTCTGTGATTGATTTCAATATTTTTTCTTTGTTTTTAGTTTTTAGAAGTTTATTATGCATCTTGGAATGATTTCTTTAGAGTTTTCTTATTTGTCATTTGCTTGGCTTCTTGATCCTATAGGTTTATTTTGCTTGTCAAATTTGAGAAGTTTTTAACCATTATTTTTTTTAGAGTATTTTTTCAGTTTTGCCTCTTTTTTTCCTACCTTGTGGGACTCTAATGATATGAATGCTAGATCTTCTGTTATGATCCCACATATCTGAGGCTCTGTTAATTTTTTCAATCTGTTTTCTATTTTTTTTAGATTGGGTAATTTCCTCTGCCTCTTTCATTCTGCTGTTGAGCCCATCCATTGAATTTATATTTTGGTGTCTATATTGTCAATTCTAAAATTTCCATTTGGTTATTCTTTATAACTTTTATTTCTTCACTAAGACTTTCTGTTTCTTTGCTGGTGTGGGTATTCTGGAACTTCACAGCCTCACAAGAGTAGAAGTCTAAGCTTGCCAGTCAGCCTTTGTTGGTATGACTAGATGGGTCCTAGTTTTTTATATTTGGGGTTTTTTTGTTTTGTTTTATTTCATTTTGGTTTTGCTGGAATACAGAGATATTATCTAAAGGGTTTTTGTCTTGCTTGGCTGCCACTTTTCCTGGTCTTCTGGTGAGAGAAAGCAGGTTTTTGTTGGGGCTCTTTTTCTTCTCCTCCTTCTTCTCCTTTTAATTTTTTTTTTTTTTTTTTTTTTTTGCATCCTTTGGCATTTCAAGGTTGCCAGCTTTTCAGCTCCAAGTCTAGGATATATAGAGCTAAAGAAAGCCAAGGGAAATCACTACTACTTTGTTCCTTAGGCTCTGATAACACTAGCCAGTCTGCTTTCATCTCTCCATCTTTAGAAGTCTTCTAATATTTATTTTATATATACAATCTAGAGTTTTTCACTGTACTTAGTGGGAAGATTAGAGAAAAGTATGTCTATACCATGTTCCAGGAAGCACAAGCCTAAATTCTGAAAATATTGCTAAAATATTGCTAAAAACTTAACAAATTTAAGAAGTAAAATGTGGCCATTTGAAATTGTAAGGAAAAATAACTTTATTTTGATGTAATATTTTAAAATTTTTCTGAAGACAATACCAAAGCTGTTGGTATAGTGAAAAATATACTAGACTAAGATAAAATGTTACAGACTGGGCTCAACTTTTCCACCCATGAAATGACTATATTTGGATTATAGACCATAGATGTCACTCCAGATAATAAGGTCTAAATAGTACACTACATAAACACTTTATGAAGAATTGCAAAACAAAGAGGAAAAGGGGGTAGGCAAGCAAGCCACAACTACAATAGCTCCAACAAAGGTGATGAAAAAGAAAGTTGTAATAGAGGAGTGTATCATCCCATCAAACAGCAATAGAGAAAAAAATAAACTAGATAAATGCTAACTTTTAATACTCTAGAAAATTTTAAAGTACATTATCACTACCACTCTCCAATTTTAAGCCTTGTGCTTGTGCTCAGTGACTGCAAATGGAGTGGTTAAAATGAAATTGGTTAAAATGTTAAGTTGGTTAAAAATAAATTTTCCTGATCACTGGTTTTTATATAATTGTGATGTTAAAGTAACATGAAACAGTTGTGCAATTATTTCTATAATTTTAAACATTTTTCCACTTTTCAGAATTTTGGGAGTTTCCTCCTTGTTTTGAATTTCTTAATAATTTTAAATGTGCTTTAGTCGATTATGTGTTCTTTGATTTTTAGTTTTCAAATGAATTGGTCAATTGGCCTACAGTTCTATGTCAGTTATCTTAAAACAACTTGGTTATTTTTTTTTTTTTCAGTAAACAGTAGTATTTTTTTAATGTCACGTGCTTTAATATGACTTTCTCAAGTTGAATTAAATACTGACCTTCTTCTAAGTTATTTTGATTTTACGAATTTTAAATTAATTTTCAAACAACAAAACCAACTTTACATGTGGGGCTATACTGCATTTTTAAGTATTTTTTATTTTGTATTTATTTTCCATTTAGGCAATTTTACATAAAACAATCATTGCCTCTTCAAGAATGGGTAGCTTCACTAACTGATACTTTTGTGTTATGAGACTTAAATCCACAGAACAAAAGCATGTGTAATCTCAATGCTGGAAGAAAATAATGCTGGGCTTGGATTGCACAGTGAAGTGGGCCTGTTGTTTTATCTGCCAGCATCCCTTCCTTGATGGGTTGTCAATGCATGAGCACACCACGATCCTCACAATAGATGGACATAAACACACAAAGACTGAACATGAGCCACAATATTACCTATTTTTAGCTTTGCTTATCATTTAAGTGGAGTTTCAGAAGTTGTAATTGAAAATCCTGACAAATACTTCAGTATATGTGAAAGAAAGTGAATTGTGAAATGCCAGTAAGAAAAGGGTGTCATATAGTCAGCATCATGTAGGTCATGGAATGGTGAGAGAATCTAAAATCATTGAAAATAATCAATCAAACTGAATTGCTGGATAAAAATGTAATTCATTTCTGCTTTCAGATAAGTCATTAAAATTCAAAAACATTGCCAATAATCAGGATATACACAACTGGCTAAAGTAAAATTAGGAAAACAGCCTAAAGTGTTTTTAATAAAACATAAAAATGTATTTGAGGATGAATAAAGTTTACCAAACTACTCTAAAATTAAAATTTTAAAAATTAGTAACTAGGAAAAGACATATTTGGATATGGATAGTTGTAGATATATAGATATTTCTCAATTTGTTCTTTTGGGCCAGTGTTTTGACCATATTTTTTTTACCCCTACACATTTTTTTTTAATTCTAAATTGCCATTCGTTGCATCGTCTTGCAAGAAAAGTTATACATGTGGATGTGGATATTACTTTCCATCTAACAAAACTAAAATTAACTGTGAGCACAGGATCAATTTCCTACTCAACTTTTTGAAATAGTTTCGTAGTCCCACCTAAGTTCAAAAACAGCCAAGGGAAGAAATGGTTGCATCTCATCTAATCAGACTCATTCTGCCTGTAGTTCTAGAGTAGACCTAACTAAAGCAATTTAATTTTCCACAGGGGATATGAGACAATAAACAAACAAACAAACAAAAAATCTACTGGATTTATATAGACAATACCCAATGAGAACTAGAGAATATAGAAAAAGAAATTAGGAAAACAGACAGATTCCTATTTCAATCTTTACTCTCACATATCTTTCCATATCTACCATTGCAAAATATTCTTGACATGATGTTTATTTTCTTCTCCTGATTTTCTCATGGGAGCAGGACCTGCTACATAATTTTGGGGGACCAGTACGAAATAAAAATAGAGTCTCCTATTCCAAAATCATTAAGAATTTCAGCATAGCAACATTAATGAGCATTCAACCAAGCAGAGGGGCCTTGTAAGCATGGGTCCCTGTACAACTAACTGCACAGGTCATACACACATGAAGCCAGGCCTGCAAGGAAGTATAAATCACAGAACATATAAAGCAATTTGGTAACAATCAACAAGATCATTGTACATGCACATGCTCTTTTACCCATTATCCCAAATTCAGGGCTCTGTATAAGGGAAATAGTTTCGTATGGTTATATACAAATATATGTTTGTCCCAGGGCTATTGTAATAATGCAAAATTGAAATATTTAATAGTAGTATAAATTGTAGGCTTTTATAAAATATAACACTAGAAATATAACTTGTTTCCGCTCTCCTCCCTATCTCCGCTGTTTTCTTCTATACACTATCAAACTGAAAGTGTATTTAGTAAACTATTAATAGTGACTAACTATGGAATATGGAATTGTGCATGATTATTTTCTTCTTAATTGTTTTCTGAGTATTCTACATTTTCTGCAATGAATATTTATGACTTTTATAACTAAGAGGAAAAAAGAAGAAAAGTAATAAAGTAAGGCAAGCCTTTTACAAAAAACTGACAGTTTCTAAACAAACAGTTGGCAGCAATGAACTGTTTGAGCAGTAATACAAGCGGACCTGCTGCAAACACGTCACACTTTCTCACTCTCCAATACTGTCCTCTCAAGAAGGAAAATTTAGTGCAGAAAGCAATGTTTCAGCTCAGCTTCCATAGTCTTCTTGGTCTACTTGCCCTGCTAGCTTTTCCTATTTACTACATCGCTGAACAGGTTTAGTGCCGTTATTTATAATGTACTGGTTAGCAAATTTCAGACGTGAAACTATTTTAAATGGCTTTAAGTATATGCCAATGAATGACGGTTATCCCACTGTCAAAGCAGTAATGATCATTTGTTGACCAAGACTAGAATAGATGATTAGAAAAAGAGTTCTGAATTTTAAAGTGTCTTAGCTTGAGTCCCTCACAGCAACGCCTGAGATAAGGATTTGGGTATAGGTAGCTTATTTGGAAAGTGATCACAGGGGATCACCTCTGTAGTAAGGGATCAAGAGTGATAAGTAGGGGGGTGGGCAATAATCAACAGAATCGTTATTGAGTTGTTTATTCCTATGGGTAGAGATTCTGTTGTTCTGGTGACTGTCCTAAGTGCTGCATAGAATGCCTCTCGGAATTTTCCCACCAAAGGCAAGAAGCTGAGGCAGTAAACTTCCACATTGGTTGAGGGTTTTCCTGGAGGCATTAACCTCCCTATGTTGCTAGGGAAGCTGGGCAGGATTCCCAAGGCTTTGTAGAGAAGCAGAGAGAATGTTTGAGGTGGGTGCTGTCAAAGTGCTTAGAACTGTCCACACAGATGCAGCCGAAATCAGTGGTGGGCTGAGGAAATCTGACACAAGGCTCTAAAAACGTCCACAATTGGAGAATAAAAAAGAGGGAAATTGGATGTACGAGAATGAATGTGTCACAATGTGACACTGAGACAGATAAAGAAAACTGAAGAAAAGTATGTCTGGTTTGATCTGTATGCATTCATTAGTGAGGAGGAAGAGGAGCCTGGGGGAAAGGAGGCTCACAGAGCAGGGCCATAGTTCTTTTATTCGAGCTCTATTCTAGCAAAAAAAAAAAAAATATATATATATATATATATATATATATATATATATATATATTTCATGAGCGAATTAAAAATGCAGGACATTGCATCTTGGGGAGGCACATTGAAAAACTATTCTCAGACGTGTGTGGGAATACCCTACTTGCCATCCTACGAAGGTGAAATGTTTTTCCTATAATTTTTTCCTTTTTTGAACAGGATAGTTCTGCATCTCTGGGTACATATCAGAATCTGTTTTTAGGAATTATTTTTTCAGTGCTTCTTAAACACCAAACCAGAAGTAATGACTAACCCCACAGGTCTATGCACTATAATGGAACTAGCAACACCTTGGACATTTAGGTCATGTCTGCCAAGTCCAGAGTAGGTTATGTGACATATCTCCTCTCACCATGGCTGCCTTGAAACATTCAGTGACTGAGAGGGACTAACACATACCTCACAGTGAACAGTTTGGTGAGTCCCATCTCACTGCTTTTTTAGTACTTTATCCATGTCCCCATTGTAGCACTTAACACAGTCTGCCATGATGCATCTTGTTATGAGTCTAACTCCCCAGAAACTAGCTTGCTTCACAATAAGAGAGATCTTATCCATCTCTGCACATATGATGCCCCACCACATTGCCTGATGAAGAGTGAGTGACCAATACAAATTTGCTGATTGGCTATGCAAAGCGTTTTCTATGTTAACATTCCCTTATTTGTGTCAAATACAACAACTCTGGCATAGTTAATTCATCTGAGATCTGCACTTGGTTCTGACACTACCCAGAAGGGAAACCTTAGATAAGTCAACAACCTTCTTTCAATCTCATTTTTCTCTTATCTTTATAGTTAACAGGGTCGAAAAGATGATCTCAAGGGTGATTTCTAGCTCCTGTAGTTGATGATCTATGTGTCACAGCTGTTCGCTCATTAGAAGACACCGAAGGAATTCTATCCTCAAGTTCCCACCCAGCTTTCTAAAGTACTTTCTCAAACCCTGTCGCTAATGATGTCTTTATGTATAAGTGTGTAGACATGATAAAAGAAAAATTAGACTTTTAAATTAGGAGCATAATAAGGAGGTTTGCACCTTTATTCTCTTGAGGTTTAAAACTGTATTTGCTTTAGAATATTTTCTGTCATCTCCTTTATGTTCCATTTCAATTTCTAATTTCTGGTTTTAGAGATCTGGGCATGCATATTAACCCGTCAATAGCAATAAGCAGCATTTGTGTTAATCAATGCACATTTTGTTTTTGCAACTCCTTTTGATTAAGCAATAAGCAAAAACAAAAACAAAAGAACAACAACAACAAAAAAAAACCTACAAATTTAATTCACTCTTAATATACCTAAATAGAATGTCAGACACAATGCTAACCCTGGAACCTGGAAAACAAATTAGAGATGTCTTAATGAATGAGCTAAGAAATTAAGTCAATGCAAACATAATACTTTTACCATTCATAAAGACCTCGAGAACTAGAGAATTGTGTTTTAAAAAATAAATATTTATCCTTAGTACTTCTTTATTCATAGTTATTCTAAAGAAACAATATATCAATTGAAGCAAATGCAAATAAAAATTATGGAATCTATGTTCAAAGCAATGCAATAAATTGAAAACTAGAGTTTGATAAAGTTAAAACCTTTGAAGAGGTAGAGAGGTTTTAAAAACATCTTTTAGGATAGCAATTACTTTATTCAGGTAACCTTCCCATTTTGAGGAATTTTCTTAAGGCTTTTTTCAAATTTTCATTCCAAAAATGTACTTGAATAACCTCACTTTAAAGTGCATACACTAAATCCAAATTAGAATCTCAATCTTCCAGGGCATCAACAGAAAGTAATACCTACATGTGGCAGTATCTCAAAGTGTTGTGACTTAGGCAAAAGTATAAAATGCACTCACTGTACACCAAGAGCAAAGAAGGAAGTGTATATAAACTGGCAATAGCACCTAGTGATGGTATTGGAAAAAATATAATGGTGAACTGCAAAGGAGAATATTCTGAAGGGCATGTCTCAGACCTGTGGGTACATTTACATTAAAAGAAATGATTATTTAACTTGGATGAATCTCCAGGGAATTAGCCTGAGTGGAAAAAGAAAAAAAAAAATCCCAAAGGTTACATGCTATATTATTCCATTAATATAACATCCTTGAAATGACAAAATTATAGAGGTGGAGAACAGATAAGTGGTTTCAGAGAAGGCGTGTGAGGGGTGAGTGGGAAGGTGGCTGTGATTCTAAAAGTCAACAGGGGGGTTCTTATGGTGATGGAACTGTTCAGTATCTTGACTGTGGCAGTAGATACACAAATTTCCACATGTGATAAAGCTGGAGAGAACTAAATATACATGTCCACACACACACAAATACGAGTACATACGCAATGAGATATCTGAATAGTATCTGTGGATTTTATCAATGTCAGTTCCTTGATTATCATATCAGTTTCCATAAGAGGAAACTAATTCCTGGGCCAATGGGATTTCTCTGAATTATTTCTTATAATCGCATGTGAATCTACAATAATCTTAAAATAAAAAAGTTAATTATAAAAACCAATTAGAAAAGTACAGACAATAAATTAGAAAAATAAGCCAAAGACTTGAACAGGCATTGAACAAGAAAGAAACTCAAATGACAGATCTATAAAAAGTTATTAAGCTCCATGGCAACTAGAAAAACCCAAATTAAAATCACAATTAGATAAGACTACACATACTGGCTAAAAATTAGAACATCTGATAAAACTAAATATTGATAAGATTGGAAAAATCAGAAATTTGATACACTGCTGGTGGGAGTATAAATGAGTATAACAATTTTGGAAAACAGGGTGGCAATTTTCAATAAAATTGAAATGTTTATAACTTTGACCCAGAAATTCTACTCCCAGGCATGAGAGAAATGCTTGTACATATGTGCCACGATGCATGCTTATGAGATTATTCACAGCTACATAGTTTGTTTTGGAAAAAAACTAGAAACAACTCAAGTGTCCATTTAAAATAGAAAGGTTAAATAAATTGGAGTATATCAATAGAATGAAATTCTATGTAGCAAAATGAATATACACATACACTAGTATAGAGTTAAATATACAAGAAACAAAATAGTAACTACTATATTGTTCCATTAATATAAAGTTCTAAAGCAACTGTCTTGTTTAAGAATAGATATACAGATGGTATCTGTACATGCAAAGATAGAAAGACAAGGTGATCTTAAAAGTTAGCATAGAGGTTGCCATGGAGGAGGGGATTGGATAGGATGGGAAACAAATGGGGAGGAGTTCCGAAGTCCTCCAGTGTCCCAAGTATTCTATTTCTTGATCCGAGAGGGGGTTTGATTACATGAGTGTTGGTTTGCTTCATAATCTGTTGTCAATATGTAAGTTTATTTTCATAATAAAAATACATAAAAATATTACAAGCTTAAAAAAAGTAATAGGATAATTGCAGTTTGTTTTACTGAACAACATTAGACCCAATTTAAAATGCAGTAACAAGGGGTTATATATAGGAAATAGTCAAATCAAAGTTAAAATCTCTAAATATTAAAAATATTATAGCACCCTCACTTACACTCTAAGAAAATATCAAATGCAAATGTAAATAATTAGGTATTCATAAACACATAAAAATTTATATTAAATGGTGCCTGGAGAATGAGTAGGCATAAATATTTTTACCCTTTTGTTGGAGCAACCTACATTGACGACTTTGGTCTTTGTTTCGCCTCATCCAGAATATTTATTTCTGATCTCAAATTTTTTTCTGGCAATACAATAAGCACTTCATCAATATTTGTAGAATAAGTGTGTTTTTATTTAATAAAAAATCATGTTTTATGTCTTTATTCTAACTTTAGGTTGAAACAAATTATATTTTTATGCTTTCACATGCATAGAAAAAAAAAGACTAGAATAAAATAAACCAAAATTATTTTCTTTTTTTACATTCTTATATATTTTCTATTTTATCATTTTCACATTTCCTTTTTATGATTAGAGGTATAAATAATAGAAAAAAGTTATCTGAAAAATGAAACTTAAAATCTTAATTTAATAATCAATTTAAGTCACTGAAAATATAAACAGGAATAGTCAATCAAGCTCACCATTATTTTGATCAACATTTATTCCTAGAGCCTTAGTAAATGTAACCTCACTGACCTTAGATTGGTTTTGTTTAGTACCTGTGGTGTTGCCTCATAAAATGAGAGCTATCAGTGGGAAGAGATACTCCTTAAATGACTCAATTACAGTGTTAGGCTTTGCAATTCAATTTGCAAGTCAAGATTGATTGCTGTCTTCAAGTGTTTGTAATTTCTTCCTCCCACCTCCTACCTTAATCCACATTTTAAATTCTGCATATAATTCTTTATATGACAATTATTTGTGTATTAAATTTGCATAACTTTGTAGACTAAGGATTCATGATTTCTCTGAAAGTTCCCATTTTCCAAACAAGAAAAAATAATGTAGTATCAGTAAGGCCTACATCTCCTGAATTCTTTAATAATTCAGATGTGCACACCCTCCATGGCCAGCATATGATTTCACCTGTAATCTGTCTTGAAACAAGACATTTCTAAAAAGCAAACCACTTTCCAAAGCATCAGTGAGCCATATAGGCTTTGCCAGAGATTACATAGAAGACACAGACATGGAAGTATATATGAAAACACGCAGCATTTTTACTTCAATGTGAAATAACTTTCACTGGACATCTCTTTCCAAGACTGTTTTTTTCCATACTGGCTTCTAAATCTTTAATCTTTCAACCTCCTCTCCTCACTAACCCTCCTTCAAGCTCCCTGATTGTGCTCTCTCCTCCATTACTTCCCTGTTCTCAACCAGAGAAATGTATCTGTGTCTGATTCTTCAAATTTGTATTATCGCATTCATCATTTAAAGTTGTCTTTAAGTACACAAAAGGCCTGTAAACTGAGGATAAAGATTAGTTCTGTGTGTGTGTGTGTGTGTGTGTGTGTGTGTGTGTGTGCTCTTGCTTAGGAAATATACAGTAGTTAACAGATTCACTCTCCTCAGAAAGGAGAAAGGAAATGGAGCAAAAGGAATATAACTAATATTTTTTTGTTTCTGAAAAATGTTTTCCTGTATCACTAAGCCGAATTTTGTCATTACCTTTATAATGTTTCTGAAATCGAAATTCACCTCACAACTGATAGGTACATTTACTGGGCTGATGTTCTCCAAAACTTTTACTTAGGTTGGTAACCATCTCACAATGCATAGTATCTTAAAATCAAAGAATATGCTATGTGTTCTTTTAGAATTTTCTTTATTCTTACATTGATTTTGCAAAACTCATACTTCCTCGTTGCATCTTGTGATGTAACTGCAAAGACGTGCAAAGATGTATAAAGAAAATGTTAACAATCTCTTCCTCACATCATCCCTGTCCTGAGGTTGCCAGCATTAGGAATATGTCGGTCCCCTTTCACGTGACCTAGAAAACTCAGACATTGCATATGTAGCTGGGAAGATTTTTCGATTTTGGTAATTTTTGCAAAAGCAAAATCATATTACTCTACTTAATTTCTTATTTAAAATATACCATAGATATCACAGTTAATAAATAAATCTCCAACTTATTTTTAAATATCTGTATGGCATAGATGTGTCAGAATGTATTCAATCATTTCTCCTACTCAAATAGTTTCCAATTTTTCTTGATTTCAACCTCCAGCCATTCTTTAACACATATTGTCATACATATATCCTCATGTATTAGTGGTTTTATTTCTACAAGCTAGAGAGCCAAAAGTGGAATTTCTAGATTAAATGATATGTGCATTCTAATTTTAACATATATTTCTAGATGAATTTTTTTAGAGATTTTAGGGATTCACACTGCTATCAACAGCATTATGAGATGACCCATTTCCCTACATTCTCACTAGTGCCCTTGTAATTGCTCTTTCAAATTTTTTCCAGTCTAATGGATGAAATGATCTTATATTCTCATTTTCATTTTCCTCACTACTAGTAGAATTAGGCATTTTTTTTTTTCCACACAGTTCTTGGCTATGTAAACATTGTCTTCCCTCTCAACCCTTTGTACATTCTGGCTATTTTTCTATTGCATTGTCTTTTTCATGTAATATAATTTGTAAGCTCATATTACTCATTAGGGATATTTACTCTTTGTCAGTCATATATGTTATAAATATTCTTTTGCAGTTTACCATTTCTTGTCAGCCTCATACTGTAATACATTTTTTAAAAATTTTGTGTAGACAAATATGTCAGTCCTTTATACTTTTGTTTAGGATGCTATTCCTCACCCTGAGATTATAGAGTCTCCTAAATTTTCTTCTAATGTTTTTAATGTTTTATTTTTATTTATTTACATATTTTGCTTATTGAGGTATAATTTACATACAACAACATTCACTCAGTTTAAGCACATGGTTTGATGAATTTGAGTAATTGTACATAGTCCACGTAACCTCCGCCAAAATCAAGCTATTGAGCAGATCCATCATCCTAAAATGTTTTCTCTTACTACTTCTCAGCTGATACCCTCTCTTGACCCAGAACTGCAGGCAACTATGGTATGCTTCCTGCCACTATAGCTTTAGCTTTTCTAGAATTTTGTATTAATGGATTCATAGAGTATAGAGTTTTTCATGTTGTTCCTCACTCACTTGTATATTTGAGTTGTATACACAGTTTCACATATATTAATATTTAATTCATTTTTATTGCTGAGTCGTGTTTCATAGCATGGATAATCCACAACTTGATTATCTACCTACTGTTATCATGCATACTGTTATTACAACATTATTAGAATGTTATTACATATTATAATATTATTTACTCAAATGTAAAAGTCTTTGAGTAAAGAACTTTGTATGGACATATCTGTTTCATTTCTCTTGACTAAATATCTAGAAGTGAGATTGCTGGGCTATATGGTAAGCATATGTTTAATTTTATAAAATACTACCATGCTGTCTTTCAAAGTGGCTGTGCCATTTTGCATTCTGAATAGAAATGTATAGAGTTTCTTTACCACGTTCTCCCTAGTACTTGGTATTGTCAAGCTTTTTAATTTTTACCATTCAAATAGTGTGCACTAGTCTTTTGTGGTTTTAATTTGAATTTACATGGTAACTAATTTGTTGAATATCTGTTTACATGTTTATATTTGCCTTTCATAGGTGAAGTCTCTGTTTAAATTTTTTCCACTTTTTTTTAAAAAATTGAGTTATTTTTATTAATATATGTTTTATTTATATATTCTAAATGCAAGTCTTCTGTCAGAAATATGTTTCTCAAATATTTTCTTGTAGTCTATGGGTAGTCTTCATTTTTTTAACTGTCTTTCAAATAATAAAGGTTTTTATTTTGACAAACACATTTAATCAATTTTCAAGTTTTGTCTTATGTTTAAGAAATCTTTGTCTAGCCTAATCTCACAAAGATTTTATATTTAGTGTAAATATTTAATAGTTTAAGATCTTATAGTTATTTCTCTTATCCATTTTGAGTTGTTATATATAGCCCGAGGTAAGAGTTGAGGGTGTTTTTTTTTTTTTAATACAGTTAAATCTAGTTGTCCCAGCACTATTTTTTAAATTGTTAATTCATCTGGAAATAACTTTTATGTGATATGGGAAAGGAGTCCAGCTTAATTTTTTTCCTAATTGATAATAAATTATATCAATATTTTCCATCATCTAAGTCATCCTCTTCCTACAGTATTTAAATGTAATGTCTTAATTTTCTATTCATAATTGTAACTATTTTAAGACTTTATTCTCTTACACTTATTTATTTGATTTGTGTGTGTGTGTGTGTGTGTGATAATAGTCCAAAACAGAATTCTTGGTTCCCAACTTCTTAACCTGTTCCTCTTTCCATTTTTCCTCATATCATTAAGTGGTGCTACTATCTACCCAGTTGGTCAAGCTGATAACCTAAGTACTAGCCTTTATTTCTCTTCTTTCTTTCCCTTTTAATTAATCCATCACTTTTCACCTATAGGATAAATGTGTTCACTTCACTGCATCTCCACTGTGAACAGACTTATGTAGGCTCCCACATTCTTATATTGTGCGAGGCCTTTCTGTGCTCACTAACTCTATCCACACTGGCTGTCTTCCTGTTCTTTGATCATCTGAGTTTGTACCTGCCTCAAGATTGTTGAACTTTCCATTCTCTCTGCCTCAGATAATCTTTCTTCGCCATAACTATCTCTTTTGCTAGATCTTTCAAGTCTCAGATTAAATTATAACAACTCAGACCTTTTGAAATATCTTGTATTTAAGGTCCCCCTATTATCTTCTTGTTGCTAGTTTGAATTTGAAGTGGGTATTCACCCAGGAATCTGCATACTTAATAAGCTGCACATGGCAGCATCTACTGAAATCAAGTACTAGATTGTTCCACTCTTGAATCATTTCTCCCCATTTTTGTAAAGTCTGAGCCAGTGGCCAGCGCCAGTGTTTAGGGACACAAAGAAGAGCCTTAATCAAATGGACTACCCAACAGGGTGCTCATGAAAATATAGTGCCCCTTGCCTTCTGAAATGTCAGACTCCGAGTACGGGGATAATTCTGGACAGATCCTCAGATGAAGAGCAGGTTCAGTGATCACATGGCTTATTCCTAAATAGCAATCCACTCTAGAGGGACAATCACTTAAGTCCTGGAAATTGTATTTGGAGAAGCGAATACTGTTGACAGATAAGACCTCCACATTTGGAGAGGGGTTCCTTCTGGAGGCCTTGAGCATCATCCGAAGAGAAAGTTCGCACTGGAATAGCTTGCCTACCCTACACAATGTGTGTGTGTGTGTGTGTGTGTGTGTGTGTGTGTGTGTGTGTGTGTTGTGGCTTCACTCATTCTGGCTCCACCTCTCCAGGTACTGCATATTCAATACATTCAGTGTCATTGCTGCAGCTGCCACTGCTCTTGTTGCTGTGACAACTCTTAGCAATTTGTTTTTGTTCTATGTGAGAGTGAGCCCTGGGGTACACCTTCCCCACTAAACCTCTCCCTTAAGCTTCAAATACCATTTGACTTATTTTCCATTACAATCATCAGAGGGCCGTTAGCAGTTCTAAAGGAGTTATTGCTTTCTTTCACATCCTTTCTTAAATATCTGATTGCAATTCAGCTCTCCTGAGAAAATCCAAGCTGCCTCTTTAATCCTTATGAAGAAAAGTGTGAATTTTATCCTAGATTCGTCATTTTAAAGCTTGATGGAGACCTTCAGTGCAATTTAATTATGTCTCCACATTCTACAAGCAAAAAAAAAATAGTGTCTAATGTGCCTAAAATAGGACCTGGCATGCATGGAAATCATTAAAAACTTTGTTCAATAAGTGAATGAAGTTTGAGGAATCATGGCTCCTCCAAGATCATGCAAATCTGTGGCAGAACAGATTAGAATATGGATTTTCTCATCTCAAAATTGAGTCCACTTATAAAAACAAAGAGTTATGTTTATTTATTGAAATAACCTAAACAAAATACTTGTACATTTAAATTTTTGCCATAAAGACGTCAGTCTTATAATATCATTGTTTAAAATTAAAAGTAGCCTTCAAAACAAAGTAGTCTATTTCTCAGCTTAGTAAAAATAAATACTTGGAATGTACCTAATTCAATTTTTTAAACATCTTTATCAAGTTATAAAGGGTATACAAAAAACTGGACATATTTAATGTATACAATCTAATGTGTTTGGAGATATGAAACCATCGCTACAATCAAGGCAGTAACCGTATCCATCACCTCCTAAAGTTTGCTCCTATTCTTTTATTGTTCTGTTTGCTTGTTTGTAGTGTATCATTTAGTTTTGTTTAAAAAATGCAACATGAAATCGACCATTTTAGCAAATGTTTAACTGTGCAATACAGTATTGATAACTATATGTACTCTAATGTACATTAGATCTCTAGGACTTACTTATCTTGTATAAGCAAAACTGTACCCTTAGACTGATACTTTCCTGTTTCTTTTTCCCCCTAACCCCTGGCAACCACATTTTACTCTCTGCTTCTGAGTTTGACTATTTTAGATTCATCATATGAGTGGTGTCATATAGCATTTGTTCTGTGTCTGATTTATTTCACTTAGCAAAGTATCCTCTGGTTTCGTCCCTGTTATCACATGTGGCAGGATTTTCTTCTTTTTCAAGACTGAGCATTATTTCATTTTATTCATATACCACATTTTCTTTATCAGTTCATCTGTTGATGAACATCTAGATTGCTTCCATGTCTTGGCTATTGTGAACAATGCTGCAATGAACATAGAAGTGCAGCTATCTCTTCTCAATCCAGATTTCAATTCTTTTGTATATACATGTAGAAGTGAGATTGTTACAGCATATGGTAACTCTATTTTTAATCTTTTGAGATACCTCCATACTGTTTTCATTATTGCTACACCATTTTACATTACCACCAGCAGTGTACAAGGGTTTTCTTTACTCCACATTCTTATCAACACTTATTTTTTTAATAGCCATCCTAACAGTTATGAGGTAATACCTCCTTGTGATTTTGATGTGTATTTTTTTGATGATTAGTGATTCTGAGCATCTTTTCATATACCTGTTGGCCATTCGATGTCTTCTTTGAGAAATGTCTACTTAAGTCTTTGTCATTTTCCTAATTCAATTTTGCTAAAGGTTTTTTCTCATTTATTTATTGTTAAATGCACATTTCTCACCTTTCAATTCATTAATTTTAATTAGCTAAAACCAGGATAAAATCTTGAAGTTTGACAGATTGTTTAAAAGCCACAATAGGAAAAATAATAAAAATACATATCATACTGATGTTTAAATCAGGTAGTTTGGATAACATATATCTAATAATATGATTCAAGAAGTGGGAGGAAATACTTCATCTCATGATTGAGCTGTCTTAGTCCCTGTAATTGGAAGATGCTTTTCTTAAAAGAATTGGAAGGAAGTGGGAAGAAAAGAATACAGGGAATTTAGAGTCAGAGTATCAGGAAATGTTTTAATTTGATAAAGAGTATAGGAGCACACATCCCTCAAATCAACTCAAAGTTCAAACTAATAAATTCTCTACTTTGAAGAAGAAGGAGATTAGAATTCAAATTTGTTGTGGCCCAATGATTTGTAATAAGAAATTTCCAAGAAGTGTCATCTGAAACGATGTATATGTGAAACTAGCTCTGTATAACAGTATAAAAGGCCATCAGCTTTGTGCTTCCCAAACTTCACTAGCTTTAGAATCACCTGTAGCACTTACTTCTAAAAAATATGCATATTCCTAAGACCCAAAGAAAACCCACTAGGGTCTCTGTCTATGGGACCCATAAATTTGTTTTAATAAGCTCTCTGTGCTCTTCTGCAGCCTACCTGGTACCTCAGCAGTCTGGGCTTCAGGAGCCAAAGTGTATTACCAGTCTTTGGAGAAATAGTTGTATCTTAACTTTGTGCTGTGCCTGAAGACAGTTGAATTTTCTTGTGTGAATGTAAATTTCCCATAGATATTTTTGAATATAGACCTTGAAAACTGCAGGAAATACTGTCAGGTCGTACCCCTACCTCTCCCTGAGAAAGAACCATTTAAAAGGTCTGATCTGTTTTAGTCTAATAACTCAAAATTTGGTTGATATTTTAATACCATCCTGTGCTAGTTTAATTCTGTTCGATAGGCCACAAGCCATGACCATATCCCATCAGCAGAGTGATAATTATTCTTGATGTGGTGTATATTCTCAGTATCATCCTAGGAAAGAGAAGATCCAAGGTCAAAAATTAAGTACTGATCAGACAGAAAAGAAGGCTGATAGTAAGATGGGAACTCATCACTATGGACCTTATGGTTAGTAGAATCTAGACTCTAAGGAGTAAAGACCCTCTTCCAAGGACCCTCTTTTGGGTTTAAGGAGTTAAGAAAGCCACCTTCTACCATTGATAGGCAGGTTAGAAATGAGGCAGTGATGGACTCCAAGCTTTAAAACACATGTAGTGGTACACACTTATTTTGAAAAAAATTTATAATCCCCTTCTTAGAATGAGCGATATCTTTAGATCCATAAATTCATCCTTTCTAAGGTGATTTAGAGTGAATTTTTTATCTTGACCGCAAATTTTCAGAGGGCTTATTGATTAGACTATGCACTGCTCATCCCGAGACTGATTTAAGGCTGAAAAGCTACAGTGTCTATTACTTTCTGATTTGAACTGTCGATGATAACCAATGGGTAGGGCTAGAATCAGTTTACATAGATCCGTATCCAGACTCTAAATATAAAATAACATAATTGTATACATTGTGTACTGTGACAAGTACAGAATATGAATAGATTTCTAATATAATGAAAAGCAAAGGGACTTTGTGAAACAAGCAACTTTGTAGTGTCAATTACATTTCCTTGGCAATGCTTTCAAAATTCCAATTAAGGTTAAAGTGTATTTACCTTTCATATTTGTCCAGCAAGAATGCCTGCTTTCATCTTGAAAGGATTACTGACTTGATTACAAAAACATTGTGCCTTTATTATCTGGGACCAAAGGCTTTTGTACTTGACACAAATGTCTGATGAATAAAACTATTGCATTAAAAATGGTTCCTATTTTAAAAGTATCCTATATGCACTTCTTTTATTAGCATAGCACCAAAACAGCATGTTATCAGTCCTACAATTCAAATACTTAAAATTGCAATGAAAACAAGCTTCACATTTTCTTCTTTAAGCACATCATTCCAAAATTAAATATATATAAATCACTTGACTGTGACAATCAAATAGCCTCTTAGAGACAGTGTCTTTAAATTTCAGATAGCCTTCAGTTTGTTTTTAGAGATATAATAAAAAGGACACAGAAGATTTTCTTCAATTGTTTCTTGGTAGTTAAAAAGTAACTTAATAGAAAACTAGCGAATGGCCAGGGCAGTATTGTCAGATGCCCTGACTTTGTGATGCTCTAAGATCCTATCCAGGGATTGGTTGAGGAGGTTGGGTTCATCTGGTTAACTGATGAGATTAATGAATTATCCAGGACAGGTATGATGCCACTCATGGTGCATACGCTACTCAGAAATGTCCTGAAAAGACTAGCTTGATTTTCTTTCCATGATAAAAGAAGAGAATTGAGGATTGCTAAACAGAAAGAGATTCTTTTAAATACCCATGCCAGACAAGAATTCAGGCCCAGATTAGAGGCAATCAAGTACAAATAGGATGCTAGTAATTGACCAAAAGATATCCAGCATCACCACATTCGCCTTTGTCATTCCATCTGTTAGTTAAATTTATGGAAAGATTATATTTTGTGATCCTCTCTATCTTCACTTATTTCTCATGTCTTTCTTACACTTGAGAGTAGACAAGTTAGATCTGAGTGATTTTAAGAAGTATGCATTAAATATTATTTCAAAATACAAAATGTATTTTAAACAAAATTTTATGATGGATCACACTTTTATATCTTGCATGTATATCATCTCATTTATTCAATAATTCTATGAGATGTGTATGCTCATCATTTATATTTTATAGCTGAAAAATTGAGTTTTTATCCAGTTGGGAAACTTGACCAAGACTATATTATTTGTACATGTCAGAAACTGTGATTTCAATCTAAATGTTTTAATCACAAAATTTTTTGGTATTTTTACTGTACTAGAAAATAAGGAAGTCATTTTTTAAAAATAAATATCTAGATCTAAATGAGAAAATAACACTATTCTAGTAGTCCCAGCTCCAGCCAAACGTCATTATTCTTCTTTTAGTCCAACTATTCTGAATTCCCATAATACTGGCATAATAGAACCCTCTTATACTACCCAACAAATGTAGTTTATTAAATGATCATTTAAAATCATTTAAAAATGCTATACACATATTTTAATGTAGCATAAACTACATAATACTCATTTATTTCCCTTAATATTTTTCTAGCTTTATTGAGATATAATTGATGTATAACATTATATAAATTTAAGACAATGTGTTGATTTGATACCCTTACATATTGCAAAATGATTACCACCATAGCATTAGCTAACATCTCCATCATATCACATAATAACTATTTATTTTTTGTGGTGAGAATATTTAATATCTACTCCCTTAACAACTTTCAAGTATGTGATACAGTATTAGTAACTATAATCATTATACTGTACATTAAATCCCCAGAAATTATTCATCTTATAACTGGAAGTTTATACCTTTGATCAACATCTCCACATTTCCCTTATCCCCCAGCCCCTGGTAACCATCACTCTCTGTTTCTATGAGTTTTACTTTTTTAGATTCCACATATAAGTGAGATCATATAGTTTTTGTCTTTCTATGTCTGATTTATTTCATTTAGCATAATGCCCTCAAGTACCATCCATGTTATTGCCACTGGCAGGATTTCTTTCTTTTCATGGCTGAATAAGATTCCATTATATATGTGTGATGCATACATGTGATATATATTGCACATAAAACATGTATAACATTTTGTATATATCTAGATAAATAGATAGATAGATAGATAGATAGATAGATAGATAGATAGACAGATAGATAGATATAGATAGGTAGATAGATAGATAGATGATAGATAGATAGATAGATAGATAGATAGATAGATAGGCAGAGAGGCAGACAGATAAGTAGATAACAATTGCTAGATTATATGGTTGTTTTATTTTTTATTTTTTGAGAAAGCTCTATACTGTTTTCCATCATGGCTGTACCAATTTATATGCCCACCAATAATGCACAAGGATTCTCTTTTCTCCATCCTCAATAACACTTATTGTCTCTTGTCTTTTGATGATAGTCATTCTAACAGATATGAGATGCTAGGTCATTGTGGTTTTGATTTGCATTTCCCTAATAGTGATGTTGGGCTCCTTTTCATGTCCCTGTTGGCCATTTGTATATCTTCTCTGAAAAATGCCTATTCAATTCCTGTGCCCGTTTTTAAACCACATTGATATTTTGCTATTGAGTCATATGAGTTCTTTATATGTTTTGGATATTAACACCTTCTCAAATACATAATTTGCAAGTATTTTCTTCCATTCCATGGCTTGCCTTTTCCTTTTGTTGTTTCTTGCTATGCAGAAGCATTTTTGTTTGAAATAGTACAGATTATTAATTTTTGCTTTTGTTGCTTGTGCTTTTCTTGTCATGTCCAAAAAATCATTGTTAAGATCAATGTCAGAAGATTTTCCCCTATGTTTTATGGCTTCAGGACCAAAGTTTTAATTTGTCGTATTGTCTGTTTGGTCCAATGATGAAGGTGCATTGCAATTTTTTATTAAATTTCTCCAATAATGTGTCATCTGCAATTTCTACATTTTTTAAGTGAGTGAAAAATTTAATGATACTTTTGAGGCCACCTAAGAAAAAATTTTCTAGATTCATATGATTTTTCCAATATTTTACGACTGTGTTGTCCACACCTAATTTCTGAGGGAGCTAATTTTATGGAATCTCTCCAAACCTTTTATTTTTTTTAATATTTCAAATGTTTTTTGACTTCATTGAAGTATACTTAATATGCAAAAATTTTACAAATTTAACTTCTACATTTTGATGAGTTTGGACATATATACACCCATGATACCATTACCACAATAATTTAATTTTAATAGAATCTATCATTTTTTCTGTACATTCATATATCATCAGTTAATACAATATTTAATTATATCATAGAATTACAAAAAAAAATACAACTGGAATAAATAAGTTTGTGAACAAATACCACTGAATCTTGATCAGCAAGCCACCTAAAGAATGGGAACAGTAGTAGTAAAGATACAGCCTGAAACCTGGAGTATCCATTAGTGCATTTTACAGATGGAATGGATAGGATGGGTTGAACTAGAGATCGAATTAAGTGGCAGTCAGTTAAGAAATCTAGAGGCAGGGATATCTGCCAGCTTTCTCACAACACAGTGCATTTGATCAAGTGGGTCCCTTAGACTTGAGAGGGATGTCTATTTCAAAAGTTAAGAGGATTTTCTAAGGATCTGAGATGGAAAGAGCAGCCTCTTATTTAGGGCACCTGCTATCAACCAAGCTACTCCTTTTCCTTTTCGTTTCCCCCATAAACCTCTAATAAAATGTAAAGCAAGTGAAAAAACACTGAAAAATAAAATATTAAATATTAAAATACATAATAAATATTTCATTGAAGGTCAAGTTAAGCTAGATTTCTGAAATGAAAACAACGAAAAACTTTATGATAAATAGAATCAGAGACTGCATGCAATTTAACATCAGGGTGCTTGAAAGAATTCTTCAAAAATAAAATTAAAAAAGGATGCAACCCAGGAAGAAGACCTCCAGTGTAGACTCAGGTTTACCAAAAAGGAGCCAGGCCAGAGGCTGATAAATAACATACTTTTCTGAATCATAAAAAATTTGAACTGCCTATTATGTGCATTTGGGATATAATAAAAAGGAAAATAGATATGATCAATGCCTTCTAGTATAACCTAGTGGAAAAAAGAAGACATTTAAATCGGTGGGTGAAAAGGAGCGGTATAAGACCCAGCCTTAGAACAAATGCCACACTGGCCTCTTTACATCCAGACTTGAATATCTAGTATGGATGATTGCTATGCAGAGTATTTTTAAAGAATTATCCAGAATCATGTACATAGATCATCTTGACGGAAGACTGAAAGTCAAAAATAGTGTATTTTAATTCTAAATGCCTAACTCTAGAAATTCTCCAGAACTAGTGGGTCTTATCTCAGGGATTCCAGAACTCTAAGTTCTCCTCTGTAGTAAAAAATGTCTCTAAGCTCTTTGTTGTTGTTGTGGTGGTGGTGGTGGTTGTTGTTGTTACATATAACAAAAAACTATGTATTTACCCTTAGTAATACAGAGAACAATTAAAATCTTGCCTTCAATTGGAATTTCTTCAATTAGGGATCTGATTCAGTTAGAAAATCTGATTGGCATTGATGGCTTTCATTAATAACAAATAGAAAGATAAGCTCATTATTGCTTAATAAATATAATTTGGGGGTAAATAATGCCTTATAAAATATGATGTTTAAAGAATAAATAATAAAAATGATTGGGAAACACTACAGTAGACTAAGTTACTCAGAATCAATCTATAAAATCTTTTTTTTTTTTTTTATTTATCTCAATGGCAGACTCCTAAAGAACACCCTGTGGTGTGCCCAGTTGCTTTTACTTTTAACAACTGAAAACACTTGGTCTTTGAGTCTGTTAAACACAGCAAAACATCTCCGGACTGAGAAGGCCTCAGATATTAATTAATGATGATTCACTCTGTAGAGAATATGAAAAATAACAAGGGAAAAGAGAGGAGGAAAAGGAGGAAGAAAAGAACTTTCTGTTCTCTGCCTGAAGTGGTCTTCCTTTCCTCCCTACCGTAGATTGTGTCTTCTCATTTTTCAGGTATTCACTGAAATTCCAGGTCCTCTGAGAGACTTTCCCTGGTCAGCATATGTAAAGTTACTTGCCCTGCCCACTCTGCCACCCCTGTACTTTTTCTCATGTAACCTTCTTTATTTACTTCATGGCTCTTATCACAGCCTGCAATTATTTGGATTATTTATTTATTCATTCATTCATTCATTCATTCATTTAGTGATTTAGTATATTACTCAATCTCTCACTAGAAAAAAGGCCTGTGAGGGGAACATTGTGTATATTGCCCCCCGCCCCCATTTCCAACACCTATTGGGCACTTGATAAATATTTATTGAATAAGTAAATAAACGATAACTAAAATCTCTATTTGGAGGTCTGCTGCTACTCTGCCAGAAACTTTTCACTCATGTGTCATCTTTAGAAGAGCTCTGCTAAGTAGGCATTACATAATTTGATTTTTAAAAAGAAAAGAAAAGAAACCGAGATTTAGAGAACTTAAAAATGGCTTTGCCAATATCAGTTAATGATGGGCCAATGATGCAAATACTTTTCTATCTGCCTCTAAAATCTATGTTTAAATGTAGCCTTTTAGCTGAGAATCTTGAGGTGCAATTACCTCTTCTATACTGTACATGTTTGTGTGACAAGAAAAAGCAATTTCCCTTAACTAATGGTTCCTCATCTGCTGTGACATTTTCCAGCTGAATTATAATGGGTCCTGTTACCTAAATGCCTCCTCCCTCAGCCTAAGGGCCTCAAGGGCAATGAATTATTCTCTGTACTGAAGAGCTTCCACAAGGTTCAATCGCCTGTTTGTGAACGAAATGAATGGGTTGAAGATCAAGGTCATATTAGCTCTTCAAAGAAAAGGAAAAAATCAGGCCCTTTCTAACAGGGAGAATTGGTGGTTTTACACAGTACAATATATATTCCATGACATATAGACTTCTAGATTAGCATAACAAGTGAACTTGTTATCAAACTTTTCAACTGATGTATAAGAAATTTGAGTAAAAGAAAAGGTAGGTAATTTGCCCAGTGTCTCACTTTTACACTGGCAATGAACCTATTAATTATTGACTAATAGTCATATAATAAGTAAGGACCTCAAGTCAAAATTAAAGAATTTATTTTTTAATTACTGCCCCTTAAAAAACATTTAAATATTATTTACATTTAAATATTATGTTGAGGGATTTGGGAGAGTATATGTGAGCCCAGGTTTATCTCTCAGAACTTCATTTAAATTTACTAAGAAATGAAAAAAAAAAATGTTGACCACAAGAATACGGAAGGGTGTCATCTAAATGCTACCAACTTTAAAGAAATTCTGCCTGGTATCATGTCTATAAAGCCAATGCCATTCTCTAGAGAGAGAGCAAATACCCTTGGATTCTACTATATTTCTGTGGATAAATAGCATTTAAAAGTAAGGGTGATAGAAGGCCACAGGGTATATGTAACAGCTATGACAAAGAGAAGACCAGAGTCTTCTCTCTGAGGTGATAGAAGCACAAAATAGGAGTTTGGACAAACAGATTAAACCTGATCTGGAGCCTGAACAATAGATTTTAAGGTGGATCTTAGGTGCTGGTAAAGCAGCTTGAAGTAATAGCACAGCAATAGGCATGTCCTGCATATCCATGTAGGGCTGCCCCAGACCCAACCCACCTCTTCTCCCCTGAAGCTTCTAATGCTAAACAGTCAGTATATAGTGTGCTTGTACCAACCAGCTCTCCGGGTTACAGTTAACTCAAGGAAGAATTCTAATTTTAAGCATTTACTCAGTGATGGAAATCTAGGAGAAGTTATACTCTGTATTTAGTGTCAAACGTGATGCCTAGATAGAGGAGCACATGAATTTGGGTAGAAATTTGTTCATGACTGCATTCTTTGTATCAAAAAATTAGAATCAGCTTAATGTCCACCAGCAAAATATTTTTTAAATAAATTATGGTTCATCTATACAATGTAATTCAATGCAGTCATTAAACATCATTTTAGAATAATCAGCAAAATGGGAAAATGTTGATGCTATATTTTAAATTTTGAAATCTGATTAAAAAGTACTGTTTGTACAGGCCATAGTTTTTTTTAATGCATGTGTACATATGTACATATAGCCATAAATATAAAACCAGAGTGATCAACACTAAAATGCAATCATCGGTCACATCACCCCTTAGTCTAAAGGACTTTAATAGCTTCTTATTAAACTTAGGAAAAGATCAACCTTCCCAGCATGGTGTCAGGCCTTCCTTGAGTTCTCTGCTTACTTCTGCAGCCCCATCTCACGTTACTCTCCCCTACTATTCTCTGAGCTTTTCAGTGCCTCACATGTGCCATGATCTTTGCAAAGAATGGTCTCTCAGTGCAGCCTCATTTTATAAGCCCACCCCTACTCTTTCTACACACACACATACACACACACTGCCCCTCACCTCATGAATTGCTACTCATACTCAGTGTTCAGGTCAAATCATCACATATTCAAAGACACTTTCCTTGATAACTACACTAATTCCCTCTGATAGCTCCCAATCCTTCTCATTCACATTTCTTACATTTAAATAATATACACTTGTTAAAGTGCATATTACCACTCAATGTTCTGTAAGCATCATGATAAGAGATATTTTATCTGTTTCTTCATATGTAGCACAGCTTCTTGAATATAGTAGGTACTCGAAATATACTTAAATGAATAATATAGCTGATATCTATTAGATGCTCACTTGTTTCAAGTAACTTATCTATAGTAACTCATTTAATCTTTACCACAACCCAATAATTAGCTCATGTTCAACCCCGGTTTTAAAAATTTGAGGCCATGACACTGACATATTGAACAACTCACTCAAGGTTATATATCACAAGTAGGTAGCAGAGCAGGGATTCATACTTGGGCAGTTTGGTTCAAGAGCCTGGGTTCTTAACTACTACTAATAGTAGCAAATAATTGAATATACAATGATCCAGGTAATCTTCTAAATGCTTTACGTGTATTGACTCATTTAAGCCTCATAACAAACCCAGGAGGTACGCACTTACTATCTGTTCTTTATAGATGAGAAAACTGGAGCATATAGGAGTTAAAGTAACTTGCCCCACTCATGTGATTAGTAAGTGGTGGAACAAGCATTTGGACCCTGCCAATCTTTCTACTGTGAATACTGCTCTATACTCCTTTTATATAGTTGCTAAGAAAGGAAAAGAAGAAGGGAGTTATCTCTTGGTTTAGGCATAGTGAATTTATTTCTTTTTCTTTCATTTTCTGTAAACTATGTGACAAATGCATTTTTATAATAAGTAGAGATTTTTTTTAAAAGATATAATTTAAGATAAATAACTGTGGTATAAAAATATTCACAAAATCATAAAGCTACAGCTTGGAGATTTACCTGAGTGCTTCTCTAACCCAATTTGCTCTCTAATATTTGCATCCCTTCCACAATATCCTGACAAGTAGATTTCCAGACTCTTTTAGATCAACCTCCAGTGTTGGCTGGTAATTAACATGCACCTCAAGTAACTGTGGAGAGTCTGCCCATGAACTGAATGAAGGATGTCATCTCTTCTGCATTCCAGTAGGAGATGACTGTGACCAGAACCAAGTGATTCATTTTTAAAATAATTTCACACTATGCAGATGCTGTGTGGTGCTGGAAAAACTAAGCTTTCTCAAGGAAAACTATTTTTTTAAGTAACTCTTCAACTTCATATAGATTGCTTTCAGAACCCCTAAAGAAGTAGGTGGATTAGAATGTTTTAATGATGACAAATAAGGTCATTTAAGCATTGTATGATTTTTCTTTGATGATGAAAAAAAAAAGAGGTTTTTTTTGTGTGTTTTACTTTTTAAAACTGGTTTTGTGATGGCTCCTTAATTGTCCCTTTCCATGTCTGTAGAAATGGTGACTCCCTCCCCATTGCCCCCAAAGTACCTTGTACATATTTCTGCTGTAGCAACTTTAACAATTATGTTCCTCATTCTTTATGTGCCTGTCCCTCTATCTTATTCCTATTTTTGCTTTGCTTCTCTGGCATCTAACTTATTTTTAGAACATTAGATTTTAAAAAAAAAAAAACTTATAATCACTCAAAAAACATAGTTTCTGATCCAAAAAGTAATTTTAAAATAGCTCAATTTTTTCTTAACTTTTTTACCCATTAAAATAGATAGATGTGAGTAATTTCTTTTTTAAAAAAGAAATGTTTCCCCTTCTTAGCATTTTCTTCACTCATCTCAGCTATTTTCTTATTTCTAATACCCCCAAACTACCCTGGAAAGAAATCTATCCATCAGCCCCTTACCCAGGGCACCTCTAGTTCTCTCTTTTTCCCCTTCCCTCCCATTATGAATTTAAACCAACAAAGAACAGATCTGACAAAGAATGAAGCTTCTCAGAGGGCAGAGGAGAGCAGGAGACTGAGTGGGCCAACCCAGAATCTTCTTTCTAGTGCCAAAGAAGAGATGAACAGCTTTCAGTAATCATATATAAGCAATTTTGTTTATGATGAATATTTGTTAAGAGGAAGAAAAGAAGGAAAAAAGGAAGGAAGGAAGGAAAGGAAGGAAGGAAGGAAGGAAGGAAGGAAGGAAGGAAGGAAGGAAGGAAGGAAGGAAGGAAGGAAGGGTGGCAGGCAGCTAATATATTTGAAGGGTAACTTTTACCACACCTAGCCAACTATTGTGTCAAAAGTTTAACAACTTCCTTCTGCAGTCTCTTTCTTTTCCTGTCCCCAAACTCTACCTATTAGTTATTTAATAAGGTCCATAGCTACTGTCCTTCTATATCATTGGCTTGAAACAGACTCAAAAACTTTAATGAGGGGTCATCATGGAACTATTTTAAGACTAATTCTAAGTGGAGAATAAAGGTCATAATACTACTATAGCAGCTAAAGCACTTTTGCTGACATTATCTAATTTTCACAGAACTCTAGAGATATAGGCAATTATTTTGATTATGCTTCTATAGATAAGGTGTTTTAGGCATAGTGAGTAGAATAGTGGTGATCAATCATTGCTTGCACTAAAAATAGATTTGTATCAACTAATATTCAGGGGAGACCTATTTGGAGGATATAATTGGTCTTCATGAAAGGATCTTTTATCATCTTTCTCTTGCCTAATACAGAAAAATCCAAAGACTTAGATATTTTCATTAGTAAGTAATTGAAATTGAATTGTCTAAATCACACATCCTAAGAATTATTAGAGACTCCTCCCCAAAAAACCAATGTGCTGTCTCTAAATATAAACAATTGATTATCCAACATTTTTTTGACAACTTTATTTTAAAAATTCTTATAATAAAAAGAGAAGTTTATTTTTATTGAAAAAAACTAAATTGTTAATCCAAATTATTGGAAGATTCTATTACTCATAATATTATTACATATATTGTTTTACATATTCCATTTTATTTCAAAAGTATATATCTGAACCCCCTATTCTTTTTGCAGTTCCCACTAGAATACATCCTGGAAGTGTATAAAGCCTTTACTTAAAATTCATTTCGAGCATTTCCCTTGAAGTCACACTTCAGAATCTGCTACACCTCATTTTGCTTTATGTATCTGTCCTAGTTACTCTTCACTAGAATCTCTGCTCTGCTAACCCATTCTGGACACACTATCTAGTTTAAACTCAAATGAAGAAAGATTAAGGTGTTAATGCTTTACTTAGAAAGTGGAAGCATAGGATGGCATCACTCAGAGAAAAGGGAAGTGAAGCACAGAAGAGGAGGATGAATGTAATATGCTGGTATGTGTTGCAAGGCTTTCCTTTCACAATAATTTGCAAAAAGACACAGCAGATCATTCAACAGGCACATCCACTCAACATTCAGGATTTCTTCAGAAGGGTTTCAAAGAGGAAATGAGTCTTGGAGTAGCCTACAGGACAAAGAAAAGGCAGAGAATTTTGCCTAGCTCCTTTCTGTCTCACATTTCATATTGGTCGTACTCTAGAGAGTTAACTGCCCTGTACTTTTAGGTTCCATTATTCAGTCCCTGAGACATCTCAGGGAGCCAGAACCCCCTACCCCTTAGTGTGATGCTTTATCCAAGTTCTAAAAAATGCAGGGGTGATATAGTCTGGATAGCGTGCTGATCAAGAGAGGAAGGAAGAAAGAGTCAGTGTGAGGAATACAAGGTTGTTACTGTAATACAGACACCTAGGACATAATTGTGATACATTCCTACTTGCTGAAGATACCATAGCTCTTGAGCAAAAAACAATGTGTCCTTCCTTGGATGGGCAATCAATATGTTTAGGGATCAAACAGGGATCAGACAAGAAGCATGGGAGTTTAGCTCCTGACCCACAGCTAAGCCAGCGTAATAAACCTGAGAAAGCTAGAAACAGAAACAGTTAGAAGTTGAATACAAACCGAAATCCTTAGATAGTACTGGAAGTTGAAGCTGAGAAAACCAGAAACAAACACCAAAGGAATCACAGATGGATTAAAAATTGGTTGATGAAGCCCAGGACCGAAAGCAGGAAGAAACACAAGGGGAGCCATAGCATAATAGAAATAGCATAACAGTAAAAGCAGAATCCCATGCAATTGCCTTTAAAGTGCTGAAAAAGTAAGGGACTTAACCTTTATATGCTATTAAGCATGGGGCAAATGGATAGACAGGTCTCTTTTAAAAGCATGGCATCATTGCAAACAAAGGAAATGTGTGGGAATATAAGGTTTATAAAAGCTTCTGGAAATAAGCATTATGTAACCTAATTGTCCCTTGGTCATGCCACTCTGACAACTAAAATGAAGTCACATTTTCATAAATAAGCACACTATTCATTTAGTAAAACTTTGTATCAAGGGCCTGTATGATCAAAGAACTGCCTAGGGCCTCATTCCGCAGTACTTATTTAAATAATCACAGCCCTTGCCTTCGTGGATTTTGTTGTCTGTGGGGAGATATAGATAACGAACAAATTATTTATAATTGTGAAATGCTGTGAATTAAATGAACAAAGTACTGTGAGTGAGAAAAGCAGGGAAGGAGAAGAGAAAATACACTTAAACAGTTGTATAGGAGGTCCACTTTAAGAAGTTGCTAATTACACCGAGATCTGAAGTACGAGATCTGAGACTGAGCTAGTGAAAGAGCCTCCTGCACAGAGATGACAGTATGGCCAAGATCCCATGATGTCTAGAGAGAGACTGGCTTGATCAAAGAAAGGAAATAAATCTAGGTGGCTAAAACATAATAAATGAATAAACCGAGATGAAAATGGAGTGGGCCTTGTAGGCTTTTTTTTAATTGAATATATTTGACATATAACATAAATTTAAGTCATGTACAACATGATAATTTGATACTTTTATGTATTGTAATATGATGGCCATTGTAGTGAAAATTATCACCTCTATCATATTATGTAGTTATCCTTTTTTTTTTTTTAGTGGTTATTCGCAATAATGAAGTTCCAGGCTTTAATTAGGATTTGAATTTTATTTCAACTCCAGTGTGAGGCCATTGACAAGTTGAATTATTTCAATTGTAATGACTTAAAGCCCCCAGCCTGTTTAACTGCAGGTTGCCCAAATATGACTAGGAATCCCTGGAGGACAATTAAATGCTCCACATATATGTCCTGTTGTCACCCGCTGCCTCAATCCCCTGTCCTGCTGCAGGTCCCTAAGGGCTGGGACAACCACCTCTCTTCAGTGTCTGCTTCTCTCCCCTCTACTGCTTTGTCCCGCGCATGAGCAGCACTGCTAAAACAGGCTGCAATTTTAATAGGACTTTACCAAAAGTTTGAGGGAAATGAAAGAAAAGTAGAATCCAGGAAGTAACTTATTACCATTACTAGATATATCTCTTCTTAAATCTCAGAGGACCATACCTATCCTTGGGTTCAGACAGTCCCACACTGGCCCAGACTGTCCTGGATACAGAGAGGCTGGATTACCTTCATTCTATCCCACCCTTATCCCCACTTCTTATTCCTATCCCAGGATCAGTCTCTTCCAGGGATAATTGATAACACAAACACATTACCTTCAAAGGAAAAGTTAACCTCCAAGGTCTTCTCACCCATATAGGTGAGGGTCACCCCTGTGATCTTGAGCTACATGAGAACCCAACAATCCAACATCAGCAAAGGCTGCATTCACAGTGTTTGAGATATTAACATGCAAGTCCAGTTTGAGCTTATCCAGAGTAAACCTCATTCTTTTCTATAATTCAAAGATCGGGTTTGCAGGATCTCTATCCATATGATGAAGCAGCAAGTTTTAGGCATAATTCATTCTAGATCCATATTTAAAATAGATATAATTCCCTAGAAGACATAATTTCACAGCTATGCAGGCCTGTCTATCATATAGACCATCTTTAGTATTACCACAGAGTAGTTCACTTCCTTCAAACATAGTGCCTCACAAAATCTTGAAGTCTGGAGTATGTCTCCATTTTACTTTTGCATAACAAAAAAATTGCTTTAATTCCCCCCAAACAAAGGCATAATCTGCACCAAAGTTAAATTTAAGCCTCTATCCTCAGCAAAACACAAAATGCTTAAAGCTTGAAAATACATGTCATTTTCTTCCTATTAAGCTCAAAAAAATTTGCATTTGACTTGTCACCAAATGTAAGCTTGTTTTAATTAGAAGTCACTGCAGTAAAATAGCTCTCTTCTTCCAACTCTAGCTTCAAGGATGCTCTTCAATCTCTTACCACTCATTCCTTTTCTGCCTGACCATTATTGTAGACCCTCCATGTGCATTCAAGTTTTTGCATTTCAACCACCCATGGGAATTATTTTTTCACCTTATGGAGGGCTGCCCTATCTGGTTCTCACAGCAGTTCCCTCTGTATGGACCTCCTAGCCTGCTCTCATGATGAAATCCAGCTCCTGAGAGCCCATCCTAGATCAGAATCCTGTTCACCCATTGCCCCAGCCTCCCGCATCACTTAAGAGAAATATTGGAGCTGTTATTCTCAAATAATTGAGGGTTTCATGCTGTGATGCACCCATAACAGCATCTCTGAGGGCAAGATAGGTTGATTTCACCTCTAGTTGGGTTCAACGCATTGTAGAGGACCTGCAAACTTCATTAATCATAGGAAAAGTTCTAAGATTTCAATGACAAGCGCCCCAGCCTCCAATTCTGCTCCCTACCACAGCCTCCCATTCATTACCTGCTCTAACCTTTGCCCAGTGGCCATTGACAGCTAGTGTTTTATTTCAGAGCTGCCTTTTCCCACAGCTGTTCTAATAGTGCCCT
Source organism: Eidolon dupreanum (assembly GCA_028627145.1). NCBI lineage: Eukaryota > Metazoa > Chordata > Mammalia > Chiroptera > Pteropodidae > Eidolon > Eidolon dupreanum. The sequence goes on along the minus strand of CM053509.1, from coordinate 140,498,390 downwards.
CTAGTGGCAGGTGATTCAAAAGCAATTGAAGAAGCTTGGTCAAAGAATCAGACCATGAAGGGTCAGCTTATTTTAATATCTACCTTTTGCCTAGGGACTCTCCCAGAGATACTCACTCTGACCTGGATACCTTTTGGTTCTCTGTCTTGCACACATATATATATATATATATTTATATTTATATTTATATTTATATTTATATTTATATATTTATATATTTCATATATATATATATATGAAATAAGGGTCAGACAGCAAAAAAATAGGCTTTTTCTTTCAATTCAGAAGTGCACTGATAGAAGACCAATCTGTCTGCCAGATAGTACCAGGTAAACCATATCAACAATACCACCACCATTAGCCACAGACATTGAGAATGGAGAAGGGCCTGTAGCATCATGTGTCATATAGTTATGGCTTCTCCCAGAGAATCTGAAATGAAACAGTCTAGTTCTGTGGTCTCAGCTCTGGAAACACTTAAATATGAGTATCTTAATACCTCTTCCTTTGTTATTCAGCCCCTTGGATGATAAAAACAAAAAGACTATCTTCACTCTTCTAGGCTAAATTCTATTAAATCAATTAGTTTAGGGTGGGGAAAACAGGCCACATAGAGTGGACAGCCAGGATGTCCAAGTCTTAGGCTCTACAGATGAACCAACTGCCCTCTCATCCCCATGCCATGAAGCTTAATGAAAATATTCTCTTCATTCTGATGTAGTATAGCAGGGACATGCATTCATATATGAATAATTATGGACTCAAGTGTAGTGAAAAGCTGTATAGATCAAACAATTATCACTTATGTGCAGTTTTCCACAAAACCCACAAAGGCGAATTTTCCAATGGCCCCATGTATATCCTCCATCCCATTGCCACTTCCTCTGTGCCATGAATTTCAGACGAATATACCATCCATGGTGAAGGTGCATCTGAGAAGGAAGCAGAAAGCTGCCTTGGAGATAGGTTCTGATTTCGGAAACAATGCAAGCTGCCCTCAAATACTTTCTCAAAGCTCAGAATCCCGTGATGTTTATGTGTTATAATTTATTCTCTGTGAGATTTGGGTTATTTCTACTTTTTCAATATAAAAAAAAAACACAATTCAGTGAATGACTTAAAATTTAATTTCTTTTTCCTTTTGTGTAAATCCTCAAAGGACATGGACAATTTAAAATTTTTTATTTTTCAATAAAGTTGGCATACAATATTATAGTAATTTCAGGCATACAACACGGTGATTAGACATTTCTATAACTTACAAAGTGATAATCTCAATAATCTAGTACCCATGTGATATGATATGCTGCCTACAGGAGACTCACTTCAGATAGAAAGACACACACAGACTAAAAGTAAAGGGATAGAAAATTATATTTCACAAAAATAGAAACAAACAAAAAGGCTGGGGTAGCAAAATTAATGCCAGACAAAATAGACTTTAAAACAAAGGCTATAGCAAAAGACAAAGAAGAACCCAGTAATCTCACTTCTGGGTGTTTATCTAAAAAGAAACAAAATACTACTTTGAAGGGTTGTGTGAATACACATGCTCATTGCAGCATTACTTACGATAGCCGAAATATGGAGGCTACCTAGGTATCAATTAATGGATCAATGAATAAAGAAGAGGTGGTACAATGGAACATTACTCATCCACAAATAAAAACTAAAGCTTGCCATCTGCAACAACATGGATGGACCTAGATGGTATTATGCTGAGTGGAGTAAGTCAGACAAAGACAAATGCCATATGCGTTCACTTACAAGGAGAATCTAAAGAACAAAACAAACAAAACAGAAACTCATAGATACAGAGAATATTTTGATAGTTACTGGATGGGTGGGTGAAGAAGGGAAAGGGATTAAGTACAAGTTGGTAGTTACAAAATAGTCATGGAGATGTAAAGTATAGCATAAGGAATATAGTCAATAACATTGTAATAACTTAATTCTTTTAGGATAATATTTCATTGCTTTGTAGGAACACTAAATTCTCTAACAGTGCCACCTGCTGTGAATGTATTGCCTAATATCTTATCATCACTAGATTTTATTATGATCATTAACTTTTGTTAGTGTTAATGGGCATATAACAATATGGTCAAGCTGTTTTTATTCACATTGCTACGATAGCTCTGTAGCTTCTATGTTGTGGAAGCCTTCTGAATATCCTCAGATGTAAACGTGTAGGCAAAATACCTTGATCTAACTACTACCCGGCCTAACAGATTAATATAGTCTTGTGATGGAGGTTATTATTTTCTAGGACAAAGGCATTTGATGAATATGCAAAGAGTTGAAAAAATCTAAAGGGATTTGTTTTGAGTATATTGGGAATTTCCTTTTGTCAACATTCTTTATTATTGTGATAACAAATTAGGCAAAATCAAATGCATTGCTTATCTTTCAGCTTTTGTGATCTCTGGTGACTAGCTGGAAGGTTTTTAAATAATGTAAGTTAAGGTAATTTTTAGAGAACTAAGTGGGTTTAATAAATCTATTTAAAGCTATTTTTTTTTACAATTCCACTAACACAAAAAATAAATGAGACCATGGTAGAGTTATACATACAGAACTCTTGTTTATGCCTTTGACTGCCACTAAAATCTGAAGGGAACACAAGAGTGTAGTCCCAGGGTCTTTTCATAAAGAACAAAATTATGAAAAATTTCAGGGTCACATACCCATGGCTATAAATCTTAGGTAATAGACTGGGGCAGACCTGAAACAGTCCCTCGAATACAAACACTTTTCCTATTCTCGCTCTTGTTCTGTTATTATTACAAAGAGGATGGAAAATGTCCCCAAAGTTTGCATATAAATAAATTTCAATGCAATACCACAAGTATGTCCTTGATCTGTTCACTCCAATGTTTTATCTATAAACAAATGAGAAAGCACACTCATAAATGTGAGTGGAATAAAGAGCTTGGAAGGATAGCAGATATATTGGGTGACAGATTACAGATCCAAATTTGACCTATAAATGAGAAAAATGAGGGCAGAGGTTAGACACCTAGTTCAGGTATGGTTAGGAAGTGGTATACGCGATGAACACTGAGTCAAAGGATCCAAAGATATCTTCTTACTTCATGCCAGCTATTGGGTACAGAATGAGCTAAAGCAAGCTCATTCTTAACACTCCTTTCTCCTTGTCTTCTCTTGGGCATTTAGGAAGTACCACAAATTATTTTTAGTCTCCCTGAAATAGAATAGTATCTTTTTGTATGAGCAAGTATGTAGTAAAGAATTTGGCTTTGCCCAAAAGAGATGTGATGTTTTCCTTTTACTCCTGGAAGGTAATTTATGTCACACTTGAAAGGAGTATTCTGTCTAGGGAGGGGCTGGCCACACTGGATTTTAGGGTATGGCCAGCTATATCTAACAGTCTTAAGGTGAAGTCTAGCTATGCCAGAAAGACCAACCATGTGATTTAAGGTGGGAGCTTTGGATCATTCAGTATCAGTTGACCTGGAGACTGAGCTCAACCATGTGAGCAGTCAATCACTTATGCTTAAATAATGACACTCGAATAAAAACTATGGACTAATACTCAAGTGAGTTTCCCTGGTTTGCAATACTTTATGCAAACTGTCACACATTGAGGTGGAGATGGTACTACTTCTTAACTCCATGTGAGGGAACAATGGAAACTTCATTTGGAGCTCTCCCAGACTCTGCACTGTGTGCCTCTTCCTTTAGCTGATTTCCCCTCACTCCCAGCTTTATTGAGTTATAACTGACATTATCACATTGTGTATATTTAAAGGACACAACGTGATGATTTGATACATGTATATATTGCAAAATTATTACCACAATAAGGTTACTTAATACATCCATCACCTCGCACAGTTATCATTTTTCTTTGGCTGCATTTTATGTGTATCCTTCAGTAAGTTCTGTGAGTTGTTCTAGAAAGATGTCTAACCTAAGAGTGGTTTTGGGGAACCCTCTAAACTTGCAGTTGGTGTCAGAAGTGAAGGCAGATTTGTGGATTGTGTCTTCAAACCTCCCAGTTTGGCTAACTCTGAATAGTAATGTATGTATATCTGCTATGAAATATGGAATGTTAACCCATCAACTAAGTGTCTATCCAAAGTACTTACACCTGTGGGTCAATTTACCCTATTACATGCAGAATCTAAGCTCACTACACTACTGTGAGGACAGCCTTCTTAATATGAGTGAAAACTAAACATTTTTATTTTTATTTTTTGAAAAGGTGGAAGTTTTTTGTGTTTTATAACAGTTCGTTCATATCTTAAATATTAGGAATAGAACTGTAACTTCAGGTAAATCTTATCCTAGGTGTCAATCGCAGTTGCTCATTCTCACACTGAAATATGTGAAAAGTATTAAACAGTAATAAAACTCAGGTCCTCCACTTCCTATCTGCTGCTTCATTCTCTCAATGTTCTCATCTTCCTAACTTAATGAAATAGTGTATTATCTCTTCCAATCTATGTCCTAGATACCCCAGAGATTGCCCCATCCATTAAATATCCTTTGCTAGGAGAGACACCTCAGGTCAATTTCATCAGCTCTTATAAAAAATGGAAAATTGATATTTTTAAATGAAAAAGCCTTCTATTGCTCAAAAGAATTTTTATATTTTTAGTTTATGGGTGTGGTGGTATTTAATTATTTTTATTCATGTAAAATGATCACCATTCATATTAATCAGCTTAGGCTCCTGCTATAGTACTACCATGAAGGAGAAAGAAGAGAAATCTCAGAAAGTTCTTTCTAGCTCATGTTCCATGTCTACTGTGGAATGGCTTTAGTTCTTCTTTCTGTCTTCTTTAGACACAGATTAAAAGAACATGCCTGCCCAACTCGGACTACCAACTTTTATGGTCTTAGCTTGATCTCAGTTTCCCATTTGAAGTCTCTAAAGAGGAGCAATATTGCCCACCTTTAAAAAAGGCAAGAAAGCAGAATATTGACTAGAAGGCAAGCTGTATTAGGAAGAAAACTAGGACCAGGATCAGTTTTCCAAAACATCCATAATCTGTGAAATCCTATTCTGAATGATTGAGAAGCATGTCTGCTTTCTGTGACAAGGAAATTCAAGATGAAATCTAAGATAGGCTGAAATTTTCTTACCTCTACTGAAAAGTTAGCTAGCAGAACATCTGTTAGAAGGCATTTTGACATGATGGGAAAGTGGAACTAGTATTTATTATGTGAATAAGAAATGACATGTTATATCATTCAATATTCAGAATATTTTTAAGTTGGGCAGTATCGCTCCTCTTTATAGACTTCAAGTTGGTATACTGAGATCAAGCAAGACTGCAAAACAATAATAGAAGACTAAAACAGGAATTTTTAAAGAGGTATAAACCCACTACAATAACAAAAAAGAAAAAACAAGTAAGAGATGTTAGCAGAAGGTAGATTTGAACAAATTTCTGGAAGATGGATATTGGAACATTGATTAATAATGCAAAGGGAAGAATACTGCAGCATCAAAAACTGTGAAGAGAGTGCAGAAAAGAAGGTATTTATTCAACCAACAAATCCCTGGAGAGATTATCTTGAAATTCTCAATATGTTGTAGAGCAGGAATTAGAAGTAGTATCAAAAAGATTTAACTGACACTCCATGTACAAAACTCTCATTTTCACCATGTTTAATCCCTGATCACTAGAATAATGTAAATAATCATAGATGATAACCTATAGGCAGGCATTTCCCCCCAGTCAAGAACAATGGATAGAAGCAGAATTTTTTCTTTTGAAAGAAATTAAAGTGTTTAAGGAGAAATTTATTATCAGAAGTAATTAGCTGAAAATCAAAAGACTTTTGAGGAAAAATTTGTATGACATGAAAAAGAAAGACCAAAATAAACAAAAGGGGAAGAGATTACCCAAGAGTAAATAGAGATAAATCAAGGAAGAAAAATGTTTAAAATATTGTAATTAATATTTTGAGAAATAGCCCATACAATATGATATCTACAAACCATGAACAGGCTGTTGTGAAAAATAATAATAATAACAATAAAAGAAACCAAAAAGAACTTTTGGAGAATTAAAAAATTAGATGAACAAAATAAAATTTTCAGTAGTAGTCAAGTTGGAAAATAAGATTAAGAAACCCTCACCATGAATGGAAAGAAATATAAGAGCAAATCTAAAGGCTCTAGCAAAGAACATGAAGTACTCATCTAGGTCCATCATTGTGAAATTTGAAAATGTGAACAATAAAAAAATCTAAAAACATGAAGAATCAGGCACAAAGGCATTTTTCAACTTGCTTAAAGCATTAAGGTAGAAGAATGCCACCCCAAAATATGCCATTTTGTCACGTGGAGCTGAAGGCAATCATAGACCTCAAGAACCAAGCAGACTCAGGAAAAGTTTCTTCCCTCCACCCTTTACTGCCTAAAAGAATTTAGAAAGAAGGCCTGTAGCAAGAAGATTGCTATAACTTTTCATCTGAGAGATTTATCTGCATGACTGGACAAACATTTCCTCTTCTCATCTTTCTGTGCATTGCCTTCCTCCCCTTTGAAGCTCCAGACCCTTATCCCTTTCCTTAGCTCAGGAAAGTATGTAAGCTTTAATTACCTGGCTGCCTTTGAGTGTCATATCTTCATGGGGCTACTATATATATAAAATTAAATTTGTTTCCCCCCCCTCAATTAATCTGCCATATGTAGGTTTAATTATTAGAACAGCTGCAGAATCTAGAATGGAAGAAAATTTTTCCTCCCCTACAGTTTGGCAACCATGAAAGGACTGCCACCGGCTGGACATTATTGGCTCTGGGGCTGATAAGTGTATTATCTTTATTGTGGTAAGTTCCACAGACACATACAAATGTCAAAACTTATAACATTATACATATTACTCATGTACAGTCTATTGTATTTCAGTCACACTCAATAAAGCCATTTCATACATACATTGCATTCACACATTTTTTAAAAGCCTGATATGGGCTAAATTGTACACTCCCAAAACTCATGTTAAAGTCCTAATTCCCAGTACCTCAGAAAGTGATTGTATTTGGGGATAGGATCTCTAGAGAAATAATTAAATTAAAATAAAGTCATTAGGGTGAGGCCTAATCTATATGACTGGCATGATTATAAGAAAAGACAGGGACATCAATAAGCATATATACACAGGGTAGATCATGCGGAAACAGGGAAATGATGACCATCTAAAAGCTAAGGAGAAAAGACCTCAAAAGAAACAACCCTGGCAACCAACACCTTGATTTCAGACTTATAGCCTCCAGAACTGAGAGAAATAAATTTTTCTTGTTTAAGCCACCTAGTCCATGATACTGTTATGACAGCCTTATCAAACTAATACTTTTGTTAAGAGATTATTCCACGATATATATAACACATTCTATCCATGTGGCTGTATCATGAGTGATTTATTTTCTATGTAAATGATTTCCTTTTTTTTTACAACAATTGTGTGTTTCTGTTATAATTATAAAAATATTTATAGCATATTATATGGAACCATTTATAGAATTAAATCTGTAAGTCCTAACGACGAAGAAGCCATGGTGAAAAATGTCCATTTTCTTATTCTAAAAGATGTATGTTACCAGTTTAGGAGAAAGCATGGTCATTTTAAAAAGAAAACTAAAAGAAAATTGTTAAATATCCTCTGAAATCTTTAAATATTCAAGAGGAAGCCTGCCGACTCGAAATTGCTGATACTGCCATTTCAAAAACACCTGCAACACACACAGAAAAGACTCAATGGAACAATAAACGAACTGTTCATTAAAGATACCTATGTAAATTATAAGACAAAAGGTAATATTCAACATAAAACACTCCTATTTTTAAAGAAAACGTCACAAAATGAGTTTTAAGTTGGCAGTGATTACCAGCAATGTTTTTGTTGGAAGCTTCATACAGTTTTCTTTTATTCTTAATTACTTTTGTAACTACCAACACTTTTTCAATTAGATATGTTAATAGTCCCTGGATTTCTGTACACCTGTTTCTTCCAGCTGTCTACAAGGCTGGTTCTCTGACATCTTTATGGAATTGGTAGTTCCATTTCCTACTGTTAAAATCACAGGAAAAGAAGTCCTAGGACAGTATGAGGTTAAGGAGCTTAAAATAAAGACAAATGGTAGTTAAGTGTGAATATTCTTGCAATGAAATCACTGTTATCAGGATAAATTCTGGGTCCACTCAAAAATTACAAGAATGTCCCCTATGCTTTCATAGATATAAAGAAAGATTCCTTGTTTTATAAGCCCTCTGGTACTTGGTTGTATTTACAACTATATTCATATGTAAGGTCTAGACTGTAGAGTAATTTTGGTTATAAAACAGAGCAAAACTTAAATACTTAAAAATTGAGTCATTTATAATAAACTAAGTTATCTACTTAAAAATGCTTTCCAGAATGTGCTTTCCCCTATATTTTTAATTAAGAAAATACTTACTGTGCATCTATAATGCAAAGTAGTTTAGGACATAGAGTCTTAAGAGAAGTAATGAAATTAAAATGAAGTCATTAGATATGACTTGTGTCTTTAAGAGATTAGGACACAGACATGCATATATACAGAAGGAGGACCATGTGAAGATACAGGGAAAGTTTCCTAAATTCAGGAAGTAGAGCAGCAAAGACAATGCCCCTGATCTCATGGAGCTTAAAAAAGTGTGGGAGGGACTAATAAACACAAATTAGTCAAGCGCTATGAAAATGACATAAGGTAAAATTACCGGGAGTAACTGATTCATATAGGGGAATGCTATTTTCATAGGATGGTTAGCCTTTTCAAAGAGATAATATTAAAATGAGATGAAATATTTAACTTATACAACTAAGAAAGATTAAGGAAATAATTATTTTACTGAGTGTTGGAGACAGCAGTGGATAATGAGCACTATAAATTGAAGCAGTCTACATTGAGAGCGTATAAGCATCACTTCACACATTCTAAATGTATGTAAATTAACCTACAATTATATTTGTAGGATTTTATCCGAAGTGTTTGCTCCAAGATTTTATTCTAAGGGTATTCATTGTACAATTGTTTATAGTAATACATACTTGCAGGAAATTGTATTTCAACTACAGCACATTTATTCGATAAATAAAATATGGTGCATCAACAGAATAGAATATTGAGCATCCATTAAAATGATGCTCTACTGTTTCTGATGCAAGAGGGCAGATTTTCCTCTCCTCCTTTTGATTCTTTCACAATAAAAGGGAATGTTTCAACAATATAAGCCTCCAACAAATAGGAAAAGAGAGTAAACAGCAATAAACAAACAATGGGTGGTAAATGGAAGAATCTTGGTAAATGAAGCATATCAAAGGAAGCCACAGTCTGGAACTCCTGTGGTATGAGCATCAGTAAAGGAAGAAGTTGACCCACCCAACAAGTACAACTAGTAAAGGGCAAGTATAACCAAAGAAAGAGATAGTAAAAGAGGCTAAAAGTGGAGAGTAGATGAAGTCTATGTATAGAAATTTGTGAAACAATTTGTCCTCCTCTTGTGCCTACCTCTAGTGGCCTGAAGCTTATGCTCAACCTCAAACAACCATCTAGAAAGAACTAAGGCAGTGAACACTGGATGTTGGTGCCATAGGATAAACACCCCTTATTCTGTTATATAGATGTGCTCTAACCTGATAGCTATTCCTGCCCCTGACTCTAAAGAAAGCCTGGCAGTCAATAAACCTTAATGACCAGCCTAGGTTATGCAATCAGACTTGCCATCGACCAACTCTAAATATGAGCAAATGAGATATTTGAGGAAAGGCTGAAGCATGCAATAGAAATACCAAAATTTAAAAACAAACAAAAAATAGCCTTTTGAGAAAGTAAGAGAAATAAGAAATGACAAAGAAAAAGACCCTCGAGTTATTGAGTCCTCAAAGACATTTAAGAAGAAATTACTTGTCTAAATGAAGCACTGTATTACAAAAGGAAAAACAAATCAAGGAATAAGAAAGAAAGAACTCTTGAAAATTAAAGATTTGGATATGGAGGAGCTAAACTTACCTCTATTGCCTGGCCATCCTAGTTCCAACCCAATTATGAGCCTCTTGATTGAGGAAGTTGCCAGAGATGATCTGGGGATTAAAACTAAGGTCTTGGGCTCTGCTTGGGTCTATATGGAGAGAACAACCTGGAGCCTCTTCCTCTCAGAACAGAGATGGCACCAAAAAGCCCAGGGACATAAAGTACAATCCCTGTTGACTTGGTGAGATACTGGTCCTCTGCCATAAATCCAGTGATGGTAGGGGGTGAGGGATTTGAAGACACACAGGAGACACAAGGGAGAAGGCCATGTGAAGGAGGCAAATTGCAGTTATGCTGCCACAAGCCAAAAACGCCAAGGATTGCTGGCAACTCAGAAGCTAGAAGAAGCAAAGAAGGATTCCTCTCTAGAGACTGAAGTGTGAGTATGGCCTTACTGACACCTTGATTTTGGACTTCTAGCCTCTAGAACTGTTAGATAATAAATTTCTGTTGTTTTAAGGCACTCATTTTGTGGTAATTCGTTACAGCAATCCTTAGAAACTAATACAGATAACAAATCCAGAAGAGCTAACATATAGATGGAAGAAAAAATGAGCAACTCATAGACAAAACTTTGATTTCCCTGAATTTAAGAAAATTTTGAGGCTTCAGATAGAAAGGGATCACTGAATTCCAGCACTGACTAGGAAAAACCAGGCACCTCAGCATATATATTCTGGTGAAAAACTCCTATCTCCAAAGATAAAGCTCTACCCTTTTCCAGCAGAAAGGAGAAATTTCTAACAAGGAAAAAAGCATTGGATTTCTCTCATGAAAAACTAGAAGGTAGAATTTGGTGGACTTTTAACAGAAAAGACTGTGATATAAGAATTTTATACCTAGGTAAGATATTCACCAGTATAAATGCAAGAATGCAGAAAATAAATAATTATATGTAGTTCCATATCTGAAGAAAATAATGGAGAATGGATTATAACCAAACTGCCAATGAGTCAGAGTAAAGACTTCAAAGTAAAAACAAACAAACAAACAAACAACAAAAAAAGAGAATGCAATGATGTAAAGTTACTCTTACAAAATATACAGTTAAATCTAAATGAATAATGACAAAGGGGGCAATATCTAAGTGCTAAATAGGTTGTTTGATTTAAAATAGTAACATGTGAACCTACTTGTGCACACATCTTTGTACACATCTGTAAGGCCACACATTTTAGATGTAATTTTTGGCTGAAATTGATTCAAAGCTAACAACTAGTTAGTTCTTTTGTATATCAACTCCCTCACGTATGAATTCATTAATGTCTTGATTAATTAAATGTCTACAAAAGCTTTTTTGTTTGCCTTTTTTTCACTTTTGAAAGGAGTAATAAAATATCATTGCTTCTATATTGAAGAAAAACTTTCTGAAGTAGAAATTTTTATTTTCCTTCAAAACATTGTTTCACTCTTTTTAAACATCTTTCATGACTGAAAACTACCATAAATTTGTTTCCCCTTTTAGGTAATGTGTTTCTGCTCCTTTATATGCTTATTCAGTTCTTTTTAACCTTTGGACTATAGTAACCTCATCAGCAGAAGTCTCAATGTTGGTTGCTTTTCATTAATTTTGCCTGTTACATGGATAGCCCTGTTGATAAAGATTTACTTTTAACTTAGGAAATTTCTTCTATATTTATATTTCTGCTCTGTTCTAATCCCTTTCATTTTTTTTCTGCTCTATTCTATTCCCTTCTCTAAGAACACAAATTATTATGGTTATGTTAAATCATTGTTATCTATTTTTCTAATCTTTTTATAACTTTTATAAAAATCTTATCACTTTTCTTTGATATTAAAAGTAATTTTCTCAACTCTATTTTAATGTTCCATTTTTTTAGTTATGATTTTGCTCTTTACTACTTGGAATGCTTTAATAGCATTATTACTTAAATTTAACTAATTTATTTAGTTCCTTAACAAAGATCTCTGTGGCTCATTATTTAATATAACATTCATGTTCATTTCAGACATCATTTTAACCTTAATACTAGTCCAAAATAGATAGTACCTAAAATTTGATTTTGTTTCCCTAGGTAAGTCTTCTTCAAATATATGCTCTTCAATTGAATTTTTTAGACTATTGTAGAATGGTTACCAGGGTGTAAGTGTGGCCAGTTTAATATAATGAATGAATTGAGAGCAGGAGGGTTCCTTTTGATTCTCAACCTTCTTGATTTTTTTCCCTAACATCTTGAAAAATATGCTCCTAGAAAGTAAGCTGTATGGTAAATGATGTAGGTTGATGTTACCTCATTCATTCAGTGGTTTCAAGAATGTGGGAAGGAAGTTAATGCGTTAGGAAGTTGTAGCCACATTATATTTTCCCTGAAAGCATTTTCTCTGTATTTATTGAAATCCACTGCATAGAGACCAGCTCAACCAGGTTTGGGGAAAATCATTTCCCATTACGAGGGCAGCAGGAAGTGGGGTGCTTAGTTCTCTCCTACTTCTAATTCAGCTGGCCATACAAGAGAGAACTTGTATCAAGAAAAATAAACCCCTGCCATATTTCTTTCTGTGTGGTAAAACTACATGTTTTCTCCTTAGTGAATACTTTTATTACTAATTATCTAAAATTGTTAAGTGGTTCTACATAGATATTCCTCTATCCTTCTTATCACATCTTCATTTCCAGATGTGGCAACAGAAAGACTCTAACAGGGCCCCACCTCCTGGTGTTTTCATCCCAATGTAACCCCTCCTCTTGACTGTGAAAAGAATTTGTGTCTTGCATATAATAGACTACAGCAAAAGTGAAGGCACGTTACACATGCGATTATGTTACATTAGGTTGCAACTTTTCTCTTGCTAGCAGACCCTTTCTATTGATGCTCTCCTTCACTGTCTCTGGTGAAGTGCATAGCTATCTGGAGAAGCCCGTGGTTCAAGGAACTGAGGGTGGCCTCCAGCCAAAAGTCAGCAAAGGAGCTGAGGCCCACAAGGAAACGAACACTGCCAACAACCACACAAGCTCAGAAATGGATCCTTTCCCAGTTGAGCCTCAGATGAGATCCCAGGCCCAGACAAAATCTTGATTGATGTCAGTGAGAGACCCTGAAGCAGAAGACCCAGCTGAGCCATGCTCAGATTCCTGGCCTACAGAACATGGGTTGTTTTAAGTTCCTACATTTGTGGTAATTTGTTTTGCAGCGATAGATAAATGCTGCAGTAGGTGTTATTCTCAAATCCGAACATTGCTGCTAGAAAACCATCTCAGAGAAAATCAAATAGTTTTGACCGAGTCACTGTTTTCTTGGAATATAATAGGCCTATGTCAGGAGAAAGAGCTCCAAAATGGATTTTTTCAATCTTTCCTGTAGTCTATCCCTTTCTCCAATGCCTAGACCCACTCATTTAGGAACTATTGGTAGAATTTTCTTCACCTACATTTCACAACAATGTACTCCTTTTCTTCACTTTGGTATAAACTTTAATTTTTTTCTTTAATTTATTGGAGTGACATGGTTAATAAAATTATATAGGTTTCAAGTGTACAATTCACTAATACATCATCTGTATATTGCACTGTGTGTTCACTGCCCAAAGTCAAACCTCCTTCTGTCACCATATGCTTGACTCCCTTAACCCTTATCTACCTTCTCCATCACCTCCTTTTCCTCTAGTAACTACTAAACTGTTGTCTGTGTCTATGAGTTTTTGTTTGTTTTCTTGTTCATTTATTGCTTTCTGTTTTATATTCCACATGAGTAAAATCATATGGTTCTCAATTTTTCTGCCTGACTTATTTCACTTAGCATGATTATGTCAAGATCCATCCATGTTGCTGCAAATGGCCGTATTTGATCTTTTCTTATGGCTGAGTTGTGTGTGTGTGTGTGTGTATATATATATATATATATATATATATATATATATATATATATATATATATATAGAGAGAGAGAGAGAGAGAGAGAGAGAGAGAGAGAGTGTGTGTGTGTGTGTGTGTGTGTGTGTGTGTGTGTGTGTATTCTTTATCCAGTCATCTACTGAAGGACACTTTGGTTGTTTCCGTGTCTTGGCCACCAGAATAATGCTGTAATGAACACTGTAAATAAATGTTGTAAAGATATATGCTGCATATATCTTTACAGATAAATGTTTTCACTTGGGGGGGGGGGTAGACACCCAGAGGAGGGATTGCTGGGTCATATTTACAAGGCTTCTTTGAAAACATCTGGTTCCCTAGAAGCAGGGACCTAGAAGGCGATTCTTATGAAAGCATTTTATTAAGGGATTTGTTCTCAGGAAGAGAGTAAATAAAGCAGGAGAGGAGAAAGGAAGAGAGCTAAACAAGATATGTTCTTTCAACTGGGGACTAATTTTAATCCTGATCCCTTAGGAATATCTGGGCAAAAACTGTAGCTCAGAATTGATTCTGTCTTTAGGCAAGAATGTTAGCCTTTTGTCCCCTGTGTCAATTAGACATTGGTCACTGGCTATCCTGGGAGATTTGGATGAAAATGGAAACTGTGAGTCTTTAGCAGCCAAAACCCAAAGCAATGGGGGACTCAGGGGAGATTGTACCTACTTAGTAAAGGGCGGAAAACCAACAGCATCCACTAAAAAAAGGTAAGTTGCAGTCTGCTTCCCAGAGTCATCTTTAAAAGTGTTCTAAACTGTGTTATATCTGACAGATCATCTTTAAATGATTTTAACATGTGATATCTCTAGTTTCAGTGCTTTTCTTCCCTATTGTTTATTCTTTTTTGGTCATTTTATTCAGTTAGTGTATAAAAGTTTACAAATGTGCTTTTATATCACTGTCTTTTCAAAAAGTTTCCAGGTTTATGAAAATGGAGTAAACCTACATGGCTAATTATTTATACATTCTGCATTGACAAATCCTGAATTAGAAAAATCTGTAATTTACAGGTAGGGCCTAATGTTCATCTCTTATCCCATGCCCCTTCCCCCCAAACACGCAGTCTGTCAGACCTCAAGAGTCAGGGATATAAACTTCTGTTTCAGAATTTTAAAAAAAACTAATGTCTAACACAGATCATGGGTTTACTGGCACCATTTCCAATTGAGTCAGGGGCACAGTTTCTGAGAAACAAACTCTACAGCTCTGGTTTTTCCCACAGTGCCACCAGGGGGGCTGGCAAGGTTTCTCCCGTCACAGCTGGTATTATCCTCAGCTACTCAGCCCGAGGAAAATTGCTTCCTAATGGAACCCTGAGCCCTCCATTCAATTTTCCCTTAAGGTCTGAAGAGTGCAGTCCTCAAGAACTCATGTTAAGTGAGGCCTCTTCAAAAATTATGTGCTCATTTGAGAGTCAGAAATTTTCAATTATATAGCCTCCCAGGATACATTTCAGGGAAAAACAAAACACAATTGTTTTTGCTCACTTGTTAAATACTAACCATTTTGTTCCTAGCTCCATTACTTTTTCTTACTTTATCCCTTTTATGCAAATAAGCAGCTCATTTTCAATCTTCCTTGAATAGAAATGTAGGCTCGGTATACAGGGAAATATGTAGTTTCGAAGTTTGCTTTACATTTTTCTTTGGTAACAACTTGAATTTTTTTGACACTTTAAAAATTTTAAAGTTCTGTCACATCCATCCACTATGTCATTTGATGCTAACCACCAGCCTGCAAAATAGACGGGTGTTAGAACCCCCAATTTACAGACTAGAATTCATAGCTTATGTAACTTTTAAAAATTGCGTTGCTGGGAACAAACAGAACCAAGACAAGAACCAGATTTCCTAACGTTAGTCAGATGCTGTTTCTCTTCCATGCTGCCTTCTAACTGTCAGCAATTGGCATTTTCCATGTCTTTCTTGATCTCTGGGATATCTCCTTTATTATTATTAGTTTTTCACTCAGGGATGCCACAAGTGCACAACAGGACTTAGCAATGCACCATTTAGTGTCATTCAACACTAGCACTCCCTTAATGTGTTTCCATGTTCTCAAATGAGAACTCTGACTTAATTACCTAATCTGGACATGTAATTTTACCAGTGTGAGTCTAAGATGTGCTGGTGAGTCCCAAAACTAGCATATCATTGCATATTATTTGAATTTTATTGTATCACTCTTATTCTTTATTTTTATTGCATATCAAGGCAATCTTTAGCATAATATCATTTAAATAAGACATAGCACTGCAAAGTAAGAGTTCTTTAAATATTCCCTGTGCAACCAAAGGAGGCCCCTTCCAAACCAAAATGCTGTGAATTTTATCTCTGAGTTCTGTTTTAAATTTTGATCTGGAGGTATGTTTAATAGCTTTTCAGTGACTATTGTAAAGGGAGTAGTTACTCAAAATGATGTCTGCTTATATTATTTCTTTGCCAAATTGCTCCCAGCAACTAGAAAATTTGCTTGTACCTCTCCATCAGGATCCTCCCTGGGAAGGAAGCATTTTCTGTTTGTATCCTGCATGAAGTATTTGATTTTACATGATGATCTTTAAAGTTCAGCCGGAAGGACAAACAGCACATCCAATGATTCTCAACCTTTTCACCACTAAGGGGACTTATATTATTTCACTCTTTGATTTGAAATAGTTCATCTGCCGAACTTAACATTTACCAAGGAATTCTTTATCGCTCCATTTTTAGTAAGAACAAGCACATAGTTAAAGCAAATGTGTAGAGTAGTTAATGTGCTGGGTGCTATTCTAATAATTTACATACATTAACTTCTTTAATTTTTTTGACACCATAGGAAATGAGTACTATTATCTTCATTTTACATGCAAGATATAGAAAAGTGAGGCAACTGGCAGCAGATAAAAGCTGAGGTTTGGCACAGGCATCTTAGCTCCAGAGTCAATGCTCTTAACCTTGACAAATGCTCTCTCCCATTTGTAATATCCAGTTATCAGAGATCAGTGAAAACGTGTGGCTCTTTTGATTTCAGAAAGATGGAAATGGTAAAACCATGACTTCCTCCAATGGGAAGACACCCCACATGGGAAAACCATTCTCCTTGGAATCAGGTTACTAGAACTCAAGCTCCTAGACCTCCCTTTGTTAACTTTATATCCTTGAGTACATCCTTTAAATACCTAATTTCAGTGTGAAAGAGAGGATATTAAGATTTATCCTGCCTACCTCATTCTTTATCTTAAAAAAAAAATCTCTGATGGCACAATTACTAGATTTTGGCATGCAAAGATGAATGGGGAGAACCATTTCCCTAAAGGAATTCAGAGTCTAGTCTAAAGTGGAGGGACAGGAATGTAACCACGTTTACTAACAATGTCATTGAATAGGAATTATTGAATACTAGGAGAGTGGAGAGGAAGAAATGTGTCACATTTGTCCAGAGTGGGCAAGAGAGAAGGCAGTATCAGGAAAACATCTTGGAAAGATGACTCCTGAAATCATAAAAGATCAGGAATCGTTCACAGGGCACATAATGATGGGGAAACAGGACACATGAAAGCATGAAGATGCAAAAGGAAAAGATATGCACTAATTTCAATTAATTCTAAAAGTATAGAAGAAAAATATGTTTAAAAGGTATAGAAAACACAGCTCCTGGACAGTTAGCAAGAGGGGAAATTGAATCACATATAGAGCTGGAAAGGTAAGGATTGGGTGGCAGGACAAAGCATTTTATAAATTCCAAAGACAGTAGAATTTAGGGTGATCTTACTAAGGACACAAGTCAGTGCTAACAGCTCAATGATCTGAGTTGCTGAACTCCAGCACAAGCACAGCTCTGGATACTCATAAAACGCAGGAGCCCTTCGAACTGGACAGAAGCCCTGTAAAGTTTATTCCTGAGTGTTGCTCCAGACTCATGTGAGATGTTGAAACTTCTTTAGCCCATCTCATCTAGAATGCCAAATGAAAAACTAATTCTCAATTAGATGCTTTGCATCTAGAAAAGCCAAACCTGTTTTTCTGACAGAAGCTTAGAGAAATTGGAGAGACCCTAAGGATTCTAAACAAAGAACTTTTAGTCATCAATTTTACAGAGGCATGAAGCCTGAGACAGAGAGCCTGGATTATTCAGATAATTGCTTCAATTTTCTATTTCACTTTGCTTTTGTAAATGAGGAAGGAAATGATGAGCAGAATAATTTAATTCAGGTCTCCTTAAAACACATTTATTCTCCCTTCCCTCATTCTCTCTCCATTTTACTTCTGGAGAATTTCAGTAAAATATAGGAATATGCATTGTCTGGGGAAATTATACTGGCATAATAAATCCATGAAATTTTCAATGGACCACAGGTGGGAAGAAGACAGCTGTTGCCCATTTAGGCAAACATGCATGTTTTTTAAAAGGAAATTGTGTATAAATTGACCAAAATAACAGCTTTCTTGAATAATTGAAGCAATTGACACCATGCTCCTTTTTACTTTGTTGGTGTAAGCAAAAGTTTTAAAGAAAGATTCTATTGTATATATGTCTTTTATTTTCCCTTTCTCAGTTGTACAGGGAAGATGGTGGTACCTATACCTGTACAAAGCTCGCACAGATTTGATCATTTCATTAGCAAGAAAATTAACAATATCTTAAAATAATGCAGCTAAAGGTTGTTTTGTTACCTGTGTAGTCTGTGTTTACTTTATGTCAGATATCAAAGTCGAATCAATGTTTGCAAAGCCGAGATTATCTCTAAAGCACCAGCTTAGACTTTAGATGGCAAAAGAGAAGTCCTCATCATACCAGCTTTCAATTAAATTAGAGATTAATGTGTAACAAGTTTGAGAAATTAACTCATGCTTCAACTTGGACATGGAGAAATATGTATTTTTTAAACAAATTTAGTGTTTATCTGAAGTCCCTAAATAATATTGCTAATAACTTTTATTTCTATCCAATTTTACTTTAGTCTGAATCAATATTAAAAATAGTCCTTTTGGGTAATTTTCAGTATTTTCTGAGTCAAACATGTTTAATTTCTCACATTTTTTCCACTTCCCAGTTTCTCTTCCCAGGATGATATCTATATACTGGGAAGAAGTATGGTATGACAAGGCTGCCAGCGGTGGGGAGGGGAAGCAAAGGGATTCTTGGCCTCATGCTTGACCTTGGGCTTGCACTGGCTCTCATGTTCTGACAGGGCTCACCTTCTTGCGTTTATAGTTACTGTTTTAACTCTTTCTGGGTTCCTTCACCTTGGTCTGACCTGGTATCAATTACTGAATAACTCAGCTTCACAGGACTTTCATCCACCCTACCAGTCCTGCAGTCCACGCTGGCCTTTCCCCATTGTCCCTCCTCTCCCCTGCCACACAAGCCCTGGGACAGGCTCATCGCCCCTCAGCTTAGTATCAGTGCCACACAAGAAACTCAGAGATCTCCCCAGCCCCCACCTGCACCCCACCAGCCCACCACCTGACTACAGTGTGCTCTTAGCCCCATGTTAATGTCAACTATATAAAACAACAGTCCTCGACTTTTTTGGCACCAGGGACCAGTGCTCCTATAAGAATTTAATGCCTGATGACCTGAGGTGGAGCTGAGGCGGCGATGCTAGCTCTGGGGAGCGACCACAAATACAGATGAAGTGTCATTCATTTGCCCCCCGCTCACCTCCTGCTGTGAGGCCCAGTTCCTAACAGGCAAAGGACCAGTACTGGTCTGTGGCCCAGGGGGTGAGGGGTAGGGACTCCTGATCTAAAATACTTCCCTGATGCCTGAGCCTTAGCATAGAAAGAGGAAAATAGAATACTTCTCTCTCCCAACATCCATGTATTAAATATCATAGGAAATTCTAAATAGTAACTAATGGATTTTCTGTTATGATCAGTTACCATAATAGAAAAAATGTTTCTAAAGTCAGACATGTAATCCTCACTCTTCAGGCTGTCCCTTCCTCCCTTCCAAGAGCAAAAGGTCATTTGCCCACACTTATTTAATTCACTCAAATCATGTGTGACAGGCACTGGTCTAGGTCTGGCATTTCAGTGATAAAAAGCAGTCAGGCCATCAAATATTACTACTTTACTGGAGAAAGCAGAGACACAGACGCAATCACAGCACACACAAATCTGCTGTGACAGAGGAAGCAGAGGGCACTGGTAAGCACCAAGGGGGACACCTTGCCAGACCGGGGAGGGCAGGGAAGGCTATCTGGTGAACCAAGGCCTGAGCTGAGTCCTGAAAAAGATACAAGAATTGTCTAGGAAACAAGAGCAAGAACATATCATGAGAGGAAGCAGCACTGCAGAAAGACAGAAAAGTGCGAGAGAGTATGGTTCATTAGTGGAACTGCCGAGTTGCTTAGTACGGCTACCCTGCTCATATTGTGTATTCATCTTTCCTTTCCTCTCCTGAGAGACTTTGATTTTGACTTGCTTTCCCACAGCTATGAACAAAGGTTTAAATGCAAAGCAGAAATGAACAAGGTCATATGAAATGAAAAATTTGTAGATGGATACCTTTTGGAGATGAAAGCAGAAACATTTTATAACATTTCTTAAAAGAACATGATTTTGCTTCTAAAGACTTCAGGCTGCCTCTTGGTTTCAAACAGCAGAATAATTGGCTATTATTGTTGGTTTCTTTTTTTTTCGAACCTAAAAGAATTTCTTTTAATATTCTCCCCCAATTACAGAGTAGTGGGGAAGGTAAATCACACAGGAAAATTCCAGAGTTCATAAATGCCATAGTAACAAGCCAGTCTACCTAAAGAATGCATTGTTTAAACTACAGAGTAATTGGAAGAGGATAGCACTGAGCATTTTTGCTGTAGTAGAATATCTGTCTTTGTTCCTACTTTTGTGTAAATGAAAATTCTTTAAAATGTGCACATCCCACACTTATTTAGGCCATGTAGGAATAAATGACATAAATTGAGGAGAATGATGTCAGTATCGAGGAGGAGTCCCAGTACAGCACAAAAAAAAAAAGATGTTCAGAGGATGATAAAGCAGTAAAGGTTGAGCATATCCCTAAGATAAAACTTCTAAAAAATTTCGCTAATTGGAATCATTTTCCTTAGAATAGATGAAGCTTACCTGTAAACCTAGAACTACAAATGTTTATGCAGCTCACTAGAACTACCAAGAGTATCGATTTACTTTAGTTGAGAGGAAATATTTAGGGGAAGAGTGAACAAATTCATCTGAAAATATATTAAATATCATTTTAATTAGTGAAGAGATTTCCATCTGCTAAAATAGCATCTACAAATGTTTAATGTGAAATCTTGCATCACTCCCTATTAAAAAATAACATTTATCCCCATAGGAATGTATCAGCATTTCTACATTTTAGAGAAAAGAACTTCACCCTCTCGCCTCAGTACACTAGTGAACCTCTTTCTTCAAACCAGTAGATTTAACATGTACTACTCATTCTTCTTAAGATGTAATTAGCTGTGGTTTCCTTCAGGGATTGAGTCCACGAGACATCCCTTCTAAGGGAATTAGTTTCCAGAACAGAAGGGAAAGAGGGCATAGAGACCAAGTCGAGAGGGTGTTTGCAAAGTCATAAAGTTCCTTACTAAACTCATGATTATTTCAACACCATTTTTCCAGAGATCCCAGGGTAGAATATGTTCAGTGTTTCATAAGGATTGATGGAGCTGGTATCAAGAGATTAGTCTACAAGAATGACTTAGAAGTCCCCCTCATAAAAGTTTATCCTCAAAATGCAGAGGGGTTGCAGCAGCACCAGGCTGGATCCAGAGTAGCAGGTCGGTGATTGAGATTAGACAAAGGCAGACAGGTTTCTAACCCCACAACAATGCCTGTCCCTGAGTTTGTATTCTGACCCAGCCATCATAGTCCAAAACATGAGTTTTGGGGAAAAGGCCAAAATAAGAGCCAATATCACCATACTCTCTAAAATGTTGAAAATAAAAGTTGGTATCTACAAGATTGTGCTAGAGATTTTATTTGTTTGACAAGAACCTTACAGATGCTTCACTTGCATTGATAGGCTCAGCATGGTGTCAGGACCCAGGGTCCTCATCAACAGACATCACTTTGGGAATCTTTAGACAGAAAAAAAGATAAAGATATAGCAGATAACATATTCCATGTTCAGTAACACCACTGACTCTACTAAGAACTTAAAGAGAAGAGAGACTTGGAATAGAGCTAAAGTTTCTATCCTTGTAGAGAGATCTAGAGAAATGCTATTTTTATTGTAAGACTAATACATATAGTTTTACTCCCAGATTGATGTGGGCTGAGAAATAAGAAGTACATGTTAAGTTGTCTTCTGTGGCATGCAATCATGTCTCAAAGATGTGAGCTTACCTGCTATGTGATCCATTCACACTTCAGAGATTTATTTTCTCCTTGCCTTCTGTTAAACAGATTCCCAGAAAACAATAGGAAAAATTGAGGACATAATCAAGCTTCCAGGTCACTCTCCATAAAAAAAGACATAAGTTCCAAATATACTCATTTGACTGGGATGTTATAAATAAGAGCACACTCAACAAATGTGATTCCTCTCTGAGATATGTCTATGAGATCAGAAGACCCAGGTTGTCATTGGTCTCTGCCCATCAGGAAGCTAACTGGGCAGTGCCTAATATAGACCACGAAGAAGATATCCTCTAGAGGAAGAAAGAGGTAGTTGTGGATTGCACACCTGGACTTAGCCTTTGCACCCAGAATTGGGGTTCTCCTAGTCCTCTTGACCTCAGTTTTCTCACTTCTAATCTTTCATGTTTTTTTTTTCTTAAAGATATAACAGAACAGTTGTAGTGACTGAAATGAGACCAAGACGTCATCACAACCTTGTAGGGTATTATTCCTTGTTAAGATGTTTGCTTTGTAGCTGGAGAATGGAGGAGTTTGCTTCAGAGGGAAGTACTAAGAGGAGAGTAACAAGGGAGGGAGCAAGTCCTCATCTGGCTCCTTGGCCTGTGTGTAAGCTCCGTCATTAAAGAGGTAAAGGATAGTCACAAACCTGAAGTCAAGAGGTATGGCCAAAATTTTACTCATCGCTCAAATGAGGCTTTTGGAGAAAAAGATAGCTGCTTCAGGGGCCCTCATGGTAGAGTGAGGTCATAGTCAAGGAACAAGTAGATCTTCTTCCTTCATCAGTCAGAACAAGTCTGGTCTCCTGAGGATTAGACATCTTAAAAGCACCTGGTGTTGGTGTCCTTAGCAACTGCGTCGGGGTACTCATGGGAGGCAATTGTGGATTCTCTGACCCAAGGGATTCAGTAGGTGACAGCCATGGAGAAATCGAATACAGGACAGGAGAGGACAAACAGCATGTTTGCTGGGCATAGGTGACTGCAGCCATCTCACTGTAGACAGAGAAATCTGCCTTCTGAAACTCGAAATAACTCCTGTCACTAAGAAAGCTCTGTGTGACCAAAGTTGTTGGATTTTGTTCTCTACTTAATCCCCCATGTCTGGTGCTTGGTGGGTGCTCAATAAATATTTATTGTGGAATACAATCAGGATGCTTTAAAGGAAGCTGGTTTCCAACAATTAGTTCTGTGAGTTCTTGAGCTAGCATCCTTTGATCATTAAAATATCTGTAATGTTACACTAACTTTGTAGACACGGAACAATGGGTGGTATTTGTTTTGTGGGTGTATTGATTTAGTTTAGCTCACTCTGTGAAAAGGGCTTTTTTCTTTTGGGCAGGGATAGGAGAGAGAGGCATTTAGGGTGAAGGGCGGGCCTGATCCCTACAGTGGCAAATCCGCTAGGTCTGGGTAGTAGTATTATGTTTCTATGTGAAAGGATGCTGTTGTTCTCTTCTGACTGCTAAGCTTCACCGATCAGACAAAAATGGCTGTGGGCAGCCTCAGGGCCTCCAGATTTGAGCTTCCCTTTGTCTGATCCTCAAATACTGAGACGTGGTAACCGCAGCAGTGCCCAAAGGTTCCTCTGAATCAAAACCTTCCTCGTACCAGTCTGTACCGAGGCTCTGATAATCCTTCATCAGGCACTCTCTCCGCATAAGGTGCCTGTTTAAAATTCAAATATATTACCTTAGAGAGCTCACAATTAATCCATTACCAGCCATTAACCCTACAACACAAGCTAGTTTATCAGCTAGTCGCTGAGTAGGCATTGCGTCAGGGAATGGTCTATAGGGTGGATGTTATTTTTCCCCTGTCTTATATTATGATTTACTGTATAAACAAAAATTGCTGCAGCAATAAAGCAATCTAAAATAAGGACTAAATTCCCCCTGTGATCCTATTGCAGTAATATATTAATTGTTTTATCTGGATTTCCTTTCAGCTCCTATTTGAATTCACAATCAACTTCAATGCAAATGTTTTGGTTTTTTTTTTCTAAATAATAATAACTAACATTTATTAAGTGCTTACTGTGTGCCAGGCACTATCACAGAAATACTTAAACAAATTAAATCATGTCATCTTAGCAACAGCTCATGAAGTAGGTACTGTTTTATCCTCATTTTATACATAAGGGGATTGAGTTAAGTAACTTGCCAAAGCCAGTATATAACCAATTCAAACAAGCATTTGGCTCCAATATCCATACCTTTAAACCCTGAACCAAGCACCCCAATTACCAGTAAGGAAATCAAGGCATTGTGAGTTAATTAGCTTGTCCACAGTTCCATAAATCATATGTGGCAGAACTAGAGTCTGAGCCCACCCTCTTAACTGCTCTGTACAGATGATGGACCCTTTATTCTAGTTGTACTCACAAACTCTAAATGAGGTTGATGCCATTATGCTTGCTTTACAATGTTGAGGTTCCAGAAGACTGATTATTTGCCCAAATGTAGATCATAAATGACAAATCAGATTATAAATCCAGATCATCTGACTCCAAATTTAGTACTTGTTCATGTTCTTTAACTGCTTCTACTGACATTTGATTTTTTCAATATAGTTTAAACAAAACATATGATCTGTATGTTTCTTACTTTATTCATTGAATGTAATTCAAGGACACTTTCCCTTGTTACTTGGTAGTTTTTATATTTATCATTGTATCGACAGTCCAATAGTACCCTGGGGTGATAAATCATAATGTTCTTAAACACCCTGGTTGATTTTTTTGTTTTCTTTTATGTTTTTCTGCTATTATAAATAATGTCACAATAAAGACATCTGTACAATATCATTTTTCTTTTAAAGTGTTTCTTCAGGAATGGTTAAGTACAACATCTCTCATTTTGTTTGATTTTCTGACAACGATTCAACCTCATGCAGAAAACAGAGCATCATCTCCTTGCAGCACCAATACCAGCAGACATTTCCCAGCAGCCCCTGGGCTCCCACTACCTGGAGAGGCTTGAATTCTCTACTCTCTGGCTGCTACAGAAGCATTCAGCAAGTTGAGCTGGCAGTGACCATTAGCTGGAACAAGGTCTTCTGCCTTCTGGCGGCAGCTTTCTTGTGACTGCTGTGTGCAAAGACCCAAGCCTGAATCTTGGAATGGTTGTCAAGGTTGGGCTTTGGATTGATGCCACCTATCTGGGAACAGGAACATACTTTTTGGAATTGCACAAACCCCTATGCACCTGCCCCAACTGTGCCTGTCCAGTTGAGCTAAAGGGCACAGATGCCCAGTAACTAGTTGGGCATCTCTCTGAGTACTGTCACCAAGACAAAGTAAATTCTTATAATTTTCACCTCATCTGTTCTCTAGAATATGAACTTCTTGATAATAGAAACCATGCCTTGGCTGGGTCTCAGTGTGGGCCCTATATCCAGCTGATGCTCAAACATTAATTGATGTCTTTGTGTTGAGTAGGGGGTGTGCCTTATACTTTAGAGTTAGCTAACTCAAACAACCACTTTCACTAAAATGAAAGATTGATGATTATGTGGAGACTCTGTGTACTTTGGATTGTATTACAGAAGTAATCTATATATGCTAATTATCATGTCTCATTCTATAACATTTCACTGAGTGAAATATTGATTCAAAAAAAATGTCACCTTGAAAAGTGATGGGTAACATATTCATCATAGAATTAATGAAAAATAATTATTTTAATTAATCTAATCTGACTACATAGATTTGAGAAAATAATTATTTTACAAGAGTTTATTTTTATATTTTTATAAGTGGAAGCACTCTGACTTAGAAAAAGAATAAGATCATAATAATGTCTTCTTTCAATATAAATTATTAAGTTAAAAAAAAATTGGAGTTAAAGTATCGATGCCAGGACAGAGGTAAATATTCACCAATCTCAGCCACAGCCAAGAGCTTTCACTTACTAGATGCAAAATATGAGCTGTAGTCTTGAGAAAAACCTATGTCTTAGGGCTATTTGTGTCATTACCACTTTGAACATTTGCAATATTTAATTATGAGCTTTAAATCTGTTTATTGTACAATTGTATTCTATGTAGCAGCTGAAGATGAATTGTAACCAGCTGGGAGGTAAGAAATAAAAATATACTGTGGCAACCTCTAAATATAAAAATACTAATATGTCAATATTTATAGTCAATAACAAAAGCGAGTTACAAGCTACCAAATATTACTGTTAGATAATGTCCCAAGTTCTATAATTTTCATAATCTATAGAGCAAAATTAATGAATACTTATGAAATGATCTAAATTCAAATATAGAAATTAGAAAAGATGGAAGTCAATCATAGAAATAATTAAATCACAGCTGAGGCTTGCCTCTGGAATAAAATTCCCTGGAAATATTCTGCTCTTTTCAGCTCTGCAGTAGGTGGGATTCTCACTGATAAATCCATAGAGCATCAGAGTAGCTGGTTAATGATGAAATTCAATAATTTTCAAACTGTTGAGAGAGAGTGTAGGGTTCTGTGGATGTACATCACCAACTGCTGCCAGCAGTAGAGGGAGGCCAAGAACTCAGGGATTCCAGATCTCTCACTGCTTTTCATCAGAGCAGTGACATTCTTACTAGTTTTAGGGATCAGTTTTCTATCTAAAAGTTCTTTCTTGGGGATTCATAGAGGATGAGGGGTTCTACTGCTAAAACTATTGACGTAATTTAATGAAGATTTTATAGCATAGATCAAGTTAGTCATTTTTCTCTTTTTAACTTCCTTTGGCATGATAGACAAAACAAAATTTTAGTACAGACTTAACTGATGACTTAAAGACATCCACAAAGTGAAAGAAGGGTTAATAGAAGCCAAAAGGAATACAGTTGGGTCTTAAAGTCATCTAATACACTAAGGAACAGAGATAAGATAGAAGAGCCCTCTTAAAGTTAATCAGGTGGTGGGGAAAGAAAAAAGAGCTAAGTCTAGAGGGAAAAAATTTTGCAAGACAATGCTTTCACTTTAAGCTTTGGTTCAGATATTTAAAGTGGGAAGGATTATTTTTTTCAACATTGATTTTGGCTCATGAGAGCCAAGACTTTTTATAGATCTTGAGATTATAAACTAAAGAAGAAAAGAAGCCAAATCAAGAAACAAGACTCAAAGGAGGGCAGAATGCTTTTTCTCCATCAGAAAGTCCAGTTCACTCTTCCATCACGTCAGTCCTTCACCACATAATTATTAAGGCTTCACAATGTGCCAGGCTATTCTAGGTCCAGTAAAATACAAAGAATGGCTTTATTGTCTCCATCAGAGAAGGGGAAATTTCTGTAGTTGGAAATTTTCAACCCCCACTCCTATCCCACCTCCTTCTGAGTTTCTATAGTAGTTTCTAATATTTTTGGTAGTATTTATCACATACTTTAAAAAAATGTAGTTATTTCTGCATGTGTTATTTCCTGTGCTAGACTTCAAAAACCTTAAGATACAAACCATGATATGTTGCCGTCTACAAAGCACATGCTCAATATGTACGTGATGAATTAAATTTTAAAAAACCATAAAGATAGATATCATTTAAATTTTCATAAAATATGCCTTCAATAATGAATGTAGATCAGGCAGAGAGTGAACTTTCATCTTCTTGCTATTATACTAGGACATGCTTAGAGTTATACAGTGCCTTTGCTCAAAGAGCTATCATATATTTCATTTATTTCCACCAGCTACCTAAAAGGTGAGTCAAGACAGGTATTATTAATTCTATTTTAAATATGGATTAGCTGAGTAGCCAAAATCATATTAAATATCATTTATTTTATGGAAGAGAAATCCAGATCAAGTGTGTCGTTCTCACACTTGATACTTCAGTATTTTTTTTTATAAGCTTCCACTATGTAATTATTAACAAATGCACTTGGCCAAACTTCATCTCCATTTTGGTCATTTAAGCTTACTGTAAAGGGAGAGAAAACTTTACATTACAGTTCACACATCAGATAGTTCTTGTCAAATATCTATTCAAATGATCAGATCAGTATATTGGTAAAATCACTTGAGAGTTGCTTAATGCTATGTTCAGGCATGAGATGCCTATACTACATACAGATGTGCCAAATACTAAAAAATTAAAACTTTGCCTATTCGTCTATTTATTCAATACATATTTTAGAAAATTTAAAGTATTTACTATTTGCTAGGCACTATGCAAAAATATCATGGAGTTTAAAACACAGTGGAGTATAAAAATAATAAGCCAGCAAGCCCCACTAATAAAAAATTATTAAATATAACATGTAATGAAGGAATCAAATGTAATACTATGATGGAGAATAAAGTGAGGAAGGAACCCATTTAGAAAGAGTAATTGATTTTCATATTACCCTTAGAAGGTGATAATTAAGCTGAGACAGAGCCAGCCACATGAAATTCCATGAAGAAAGAAGGAATGAACATTTATTTTAAAGTGAGTGAAATCTTAGGAGAGAAAGTAAAAGATAATATGACCAGAGTATAGTGAAAGATATGAGTTGAGATTCTAGAGATTCTAAGCCAATACACAAAGTTTGGATTTGATTCAAAGTGCAATGGAAATCCATTGAAATGCTTAAAGCAGGCAAGTAGTAAAATCTATTTTTAAAAGATCATTCTGGATGCTACAGAGAGAATAGATTGCAGGTACAGAATCAATAAATGGAGTAAGGAAACCCAGGAGACTTTTGAAGTAGTTCCAAGTAATATGATATTATATGGCTTAAATTGGAGTGCTGGTAATGGATGTGGAAAGTGGGAAGATTGGAGGTATAATTTGTGAGTAAAACGTGCAGGACTTATTAATAGATTGGAAATGGATAGATTGGGAGAAGAAAGCGTGAAGAATTTTCCCCAGGTTTCTAGATTAAGCAGTTGAGGAGAAAGGCTGTACCAATGGCCGAAATGAGGAAGACAATGGATGGAACAAGGTTCACAAGACTGATGCTAAATGTGGGATGCCCATAAAACATCCCAATGAAGATGCCAAATGGGCAGTTACATGTATAAGATTGGAGGTTTAATAAAAGGTTAAGCCCAGAGATGTAAATTGTAAGTCTAACACGTAGATGGTATTTAAATCTATGGAAATATATGACATCTACTACTGAATAAAGCCTTTAGGAAGAAAAAAAATAAAGGTTTATTACCAAACACTGAAGAACTCAAACACTTAGAGATGAATTAAGAGGAGAGGAATCAACAATAGAGGCTGAAAAGAATGAAGGAAGAGGAAAACTAGCAAAGAGAGATGTTACCACACAAAAAAAGAAGAATGTTTCAAAGAGATCTTTAATGTTGGACATGCTGAGAGGCCAAGTAAAAGGACAGAAAGCATACACTAGATTTGACAACATGGATGTGTTAGATATCTTAACAGGAAAGGTATGGGGGAAGCATTGGAGGAAGAACTTGGCTTGGATTGGGGTTGACAAGTGAAAAGCATCTGACCCAGTGCTTAGCGGACTCTTTGGAGAGGTTGGCAGTGTAAGGGCCATTCATTCATTTGAGTATTTTATTCATGTTACTCATTCAATTCATTTTTTAAAAATATCTAATTTTATCCAGGAAATTTTCTGATGATCTCTTCAAGGTGGATGAGTTGTAAAATGTACTTGCAAGTAATGGAATGGTTTGATCTGATATATAAAATAGTTGACTATTAGCCAAATAATTGTAAAAGATATCTGCTCCCCCCCCCAAAAAAAAGGTAATTTGGGTTCTAAAACAGTTTATCCTAAGCCATTTTTCTGACAGTAATTAAAAGACAGGACTGATCGTTAATGAGACCATTACTAGCATACATTAATAAAATCTTATCACAAGCAAATAAGAGTATATGTACCTTTTTCATCTCGGTAACAGGAAGCATATATATAATTCAGCGAGAAGTTCTTTTGGGTCCCTAGGGAGTATAGTAAGTGCTAAGCTTAAATCTTGGTTATCAAGATGCTTAAACTGAGATATGACACAAGCACTTTAAAATTATGAGGCAGGATCAGTATAAATGATAGAAATGATAAGAGCTGTGAGAGTTTGAAGAATCATGCAGGTAGATCCCTTATATGTTTTAATTAAACTTACATCTTAAACAACTAACTTTAATGGATCTGAGCTTTTATATAAGTGCATGACAAAATTATAGAATATAAGTAAAACAAATGCTTCATTGAACCAGAGATATAATGTAGATATTATAATGAAACCTCACTATCTTATAAAAAGACAAGATTTTCCTGACAAGTTGTACCTTTCAGAAACTTGTCAATATAGTGTTGTTCAACCTTTTCTTTTTATACAAATATGTATCTCTGGGGATTATCACATATTATCATCTATTACAAAATGAAAAAAAAATAATCTTGTAACAGTTATCAGTCTTTCAGTTGCATGTGACAGAAGACATAAATCTAAGTGACCACGGGTAGGGGTAATCCCCACCCCAAAATTACATGACAAAAATAAGAGATGGAGCCTTTACCAAAGGTAATCCTAGAAAAGTAGAAAACAGATGTCGTGCCTTAAATAAGAGAAGTTCCATTGCAGTCAAGCAGGATCAAAGCCACAATGTTGACTAACCTTTCTAAAAACTTTCATGGGTTATAAAGATAAAGACTAGAGAATAAGAACTATCATTTCACCAGAGTATGCTACCGTTTTCTAAGATTACTTATCTAGGTCCATTCCTTTGGGAATGTAAAATTTTAATTTTCCTTTTAAAAATTATTTTAGAAATCTTTACTGAAATAAAGAGTGATTTTCTACTGTTTTAATTAGCTTTTCATGTGCCTTCCCAAAGACTTCTCCTGATATACAAACTAGTGTGATACATGAAAGATTTACCTAAAAAAAAAAAAAAAAAAATCACTGTAACTCTGAATTTCTACCAGAGAACTAAAACTCTCTATAAATTCCTCTGAACTAACTTTCTTATATAAGTGATGGGTTATCTACTACTTAGTAGTAGATATTTTTCATTGAATGATCTTTCAGGATCTTACAATTTTTAAAGGTAGAATTTCTAAATCTATATTATTTCAAGTGGAATGCAACACAAATTATATTTTCATCTTTATCTAGGAAGCTCTACACTAACTAATCCAAGGACATGAAAATCTGTGTGAGACTATTATAATACATTGAGTTTATAATATATTAAATAAAATGCTTGTATATGTGTGTATATACTGTCTACTCAACTTGAAAAATATCTTCATATGACAGTCTTTGTACTAAATGATGAATGAACAGAGCTACTTTTTAATTTCAACACTTACCATCTTTGAGTTTTAATTCCAGAGATTATATTCAATTTCTCAAATCAAATAAATTTGAGTAACTAACTCTAGTTTCACAAACAGATGTCAACAAATATGCCAAAATAATTTAATATTTGTAAAAGAGTGTTTGCCAGGACATATAACCTCTGCTTTTACAATACATTTTAAAATCCTATTTTAATGTAAATACTCTGTGGGCTCTAACACAGTCTCCTTTCCTTGTAAGATCTGTGGGTTCCCAGCAACCACGTGAGGATTTCCTGTCCTGACTCTCAGAGACCTGCTCAGAGAAGTCAAATGATAAATTCATCAGGCAGGGCTAGCACACCTGTGGGTAAAGGTTTAATGTCTACCTGAATTACTGTTATAAATAGATATCAGAGGCTGGATATGGCCATTTGGGAGAAGGAGATGGCTAAAAATGGCATGTCATATGTCCAGAGAAAATAAGTAATTTTTTGAGCCTGGAAAGTTCAAGATTCAAGGTCTGAACAGAGGGTGGATTCCACATAAATGGCAAGCAGAAAGGCTGGAATCCTTGGCAGAAGATGGCAAAAAGAAATTGAGGTAGCCTGAAGCAAATGCAACTTCGGGCCCTTCTCTTACACAAGTCCGTTTCAAACTCTGAGTGAGGCCCCAGCATTGTAATCACATTGCTTCTCCCTTTTTGTAAAATTTGCAACAGTTAGACATTTTACAAGTAGTCAGTTAAGATCTCGTATCTCCACTCTGATTTTCTCTCCACTTTGCCTCCTGTCTGGTGATGTTACAGTAGCTGTGACCACTTTTGGGGATCTAGCTAAGGGGATATTTGGTCCTTGTATTTAGCTCATGTATGAAGGAAACGATATAAAATTTCCCAAATTTGATGACTAAAAAATGTATGTGACATAACCAAGAACAAGATGTGGAACTGACAGAAACTTCTATCTCATCAATAAAAACCAAAACACAAAGCTCTGTACTTCTGGCCATGGCAGAGTAACTGATTTCAGATTTACCTGCCGTAAAACAAAACCATACAACTGGACAAAATATATGACATCGCTGTTTTTAATCATTAGGCTGCAGATAGGACTGAAGTCTAGACAGAAGGAAAGCACATGGGGTGAATGCCACTTTAGCCCTGGCTTTCTCTCAGAGAGCAGTTTCCCATTGTGAAGCGGGGAGCTGAGGCCCGAGAAGAAAGCAGTGGTTTTGCTGAGCTGAGGAGGCAGATATTGGAGAGCAGAGCGTGGAGGTGGCTGGAATTTGCTGAGCAGGACACCCAGAAAGTTGGGAACTACACAGGGAAATGGGTATGGGCTGTCCCCACGAGTCCCTGGAGGAGGCTGGGCTGCACATGTGCAGGGTAAAATTCTGTAAGGCCTAACAGAGAGCAGTGGCTCTGAGGTCAAAAACTGAACTGTGATACCAGATATTGCACGATGCTGGGAGACTTTGAGCTCTGGCCCAAACAGTGTGGAGAGACCTTGCTAAGCATCACTGTCATTTAGTGAAGACCCAAAAAAGCTACACAGAAGAGCCATGTTATAGGACAAAGGAAAAAATACTCAAGAAGAGCAAAAGGATTTGATAACATCAGGCCCCAACACACACGTGTATTAAGCAGAAGAGTTTCAAAGCAAAGCAGCGGAGTACCTTGGTAGGTTGGCGGAGCGCAGAGGCAGGGATTTCTGGGAGGCCTGGAGTCAGTA
The DNA here is from genome assembly GCA_028627145.1 of Eidolon dupreanum. Classification (NCBI taxonomy): domain Eukaryota; kingdom Metazoa; phylum Chordata; class Mammalia; order Chiroptera; family Pteropodidae; genus Eidolon; species Eidolon dupreanum. The sequence continues at coordinate 140,465,206 of CM053509.1, read as the reverse complement.
TCGGGGAGGTCAGGATTCAGCCAACAGATTGCCAAGACAAGGCTGCAGTTCTTAGAAAAGGCTGGGAGAGCATAATAGCATTCCGGGACCTGAGGAATATGACAGATTATCAAACAAACCCCCAGTCCTGAGAATAGGACTTCAGTTAAGAGGACTTGGGCATATGTAAGGATCAGACCAACAACAGCAAGAGGGACAATTTTAGAGGTAGAATTGTTTCAGCACTTCCTGTCTCCAAGCAGAGGTCATTTTAGGAATTATGGGCAGGACTGACACTACAGATTGGGAGATAAGTGGTAGGAAATCATACAATTGATGAAGGGAAAAAGTTTGGTGACCGTAATTCTGGGTTCAGAGGAGACAGCAATGGCCATATGGACAGGAGAGACCTTAATGAAACATGGCTAGAGAAGCACAGTGTAAGCCCAGATGGCAGAGGCTGTGAGACCTTCTGATCGGGCAGAACAGGCGGGAACTTGAAAAGCCACTTGCTTCCTCTGCAAAATTCCCTTGAGGACCAGCCTCAGTTTTTTTCCTGCTGTTTTAAATGCACAGTCTTGTTCCTAATTAGGACCATGTGTCACTCACAGACCAAGATAACAGTAGCCATTAAATGCTTCTAAAAATACCAACAAATGTGTACGTAAAAGAATAAAGTTGCATTCTCGAGATGACCTTGACACTTGTTAGATTGACATTGTTAATACAGATCAAAGAACTAATTAACAATCAAAAGGAATATTTTTGCCACACAGAACAGTCTAAAGCTGACTGTATCTATTACCTTGGCAATACTGGGAAATCAAGCTTTAGGAAACTGCTGTGGATCCTTCAGGTCAGAAAAAGGCTTGCCAGTGATGATTATAGGAGACTGAGTAGGCCAAACCACAAAAGAAAGAATAAGCCAGTCTTGGTAACTGGGAGTTCTGGAATTCCAGGGCTTGCTGTTTTCTTCCAGTAGCAACAGTAGCCTGCGTGTGTGGGGTTGGGGGGAGGTTATTACTGCAAAACTTTTAGAGAAACAAAGCTTAGAAATAGAAGACAAAACTTTTGTAAATGAATAGATGTTATGAACAACTACAGATGAAATGATTGTCTGTAAAAACACAAGTAAATGGACATTCTAAGGTAATTAATCATCACAGTGGTTAGATACAAAAATACTACCTTTCTAATATTCATGCTTCTATTTCTACCAACTTCCCCCATTCACTGCCTATTCTAGACTTGTATACTCAGGTTTTTATTATTACATTTTAATGATTTATATTCTTAATCTTCTCTTTAAAATTTGTTTTGAAATTTATATTTTGATTATGTTTGTAACCATTATAATTACGTATATTATTCATTTAAATGATTTTATTACTCTCTGTCACTGCTTCTGTAATATAACCTCACCATTCTCAGTGGTCATTATGATTGATCTCTGTTAGAGAATATCTCTGAGTAATGTCATCAAGGATGCAACTTGTGTATGAGTTGTGTGTTTTATACACATATCTAATGACTTGTTTTATACAATGTGTTTTTGTTGCCACTTCACAAGAAAGGCAATATGCCTGCAAGTGGAATCTTCACTCATAATATTGCCAGTGTCTCCCTCATCACTTTGAATAATGTTTCTAGCATTGTCATTTAGCAATGGAGACTTCCTAGATCCACTGAATTTTTTTCTACACAAGTAATCTGATTTTTCCAACTTGGATATTAGTAAGATTTTTCCCTTTATCCTTTGAAATTAGGTATCTCAGCAGGATGTGCCTAAATGTTGAATTGTTTCATTAATGCTGACTGATTCTCAGTGAGACTTAAATGCTTTCTTCAATTTAGGAAAGTTTTCTATAGTCAAAACTTTGATTATGGATTTTTTTTTACCATTGTTCTGATATCTTGTTCATTTATCTGTCATGTCAGTTCTCTTTAATCTTTCATGTTTTATCTTCACTGTCATCATTTTCACATCTTAATCCCTTCACCTTGTATCCTGTAAAAGTTTCCTAAATGTGTGTCTCACATCACCAATTCCTTTTTCTGTGATGTCAGTTTTTATCTTTATTATATCTAATGCATATTTTACTTCTTATAGGCAGTTTTTAGTATCATCTTAATATTTAGTTACCTTACCTGGCTCTGTTTTCATCTGTCTTTTGCCTCATTTTATTTTTTCTCTTGTCATATGGTGTTCATGTTTTAAATTATTGAAATTATAAAACAACAGTTTTTAAAATTTACTTCCATGTGCTACAATGTATTATTGTCTTATTAGAACCCACATCTTAATATTCTTCTCCTTTTATGCCACAAAATCTGTTCATAGATCTCATGTTAATACATATTGTTTTCCTATTTACTTGTCTTTGAAATCAGACATAATATCTGCCCCATAATTGGAGGTAAAAGGCAGGTATTCTACATGATATCCTTACTATCCACCTGTATGTTCTTAAAACCTCCATCCTGAATATTAATCTGGAAATCCCAGTTGATCTTCACATCTCCTTGTCAGTGTTCTAGCATTTAGCAATCACTTATCTAGTGTCTCTGCTGGATTAAGGAGGGACTACTGTCCCCATAACTGGTCAGCCAAATGTGTAGATGGACACATATTTCTGCAATTAGTGGGCGGGGCCAAAGCCCAGAGCTAACAAAAGACAATCTGCCCACTGATATCCTCTTTTCACTAACACCTTCAGGTCTCAGAATGAAAAGCATCATTCATACTCTTTTTTTGACCCTAACCAATGTTAAATTACTACGAATTTTAGATTCTTGGTGGATATAAAAGAAGCTCACTGGGAAGATTGACATAGGGGTAAATCACCCCAGCAGCCTCTGACATTGGCTAAGATCTTATATCTCTGTGATAGATGCATCCGACGAGGAAAATGGAAGTCATTCTCTGGCTTTTCCTGTCTGACTTACATTGTGCCTTAGATTCCCATGATGCTAAAGTCACTGGAAATTTCTCCAGGGATCTGGCAGAGCCTTGGCCAAATAGTCCTAATTCTGCATACTGTTATGAATGCATATATTTCTGTAACTACAGTAATATTTCATTGGAAGTTGTGACTGTTTTTAATATGGAATTTATATTTATTCAAAACCTATAAACCTCTAAGGAAGGGAATATTCAAGACTCCTTCCTCCTTTACATTCTTTCTCCTTCTTGCTCCAGACTGCATATATTGTAAAGAAGAACTTTATTAATCTGATTGATCAGATTCCAAGAGAAGAATCAGCCCCCAACCACTAGTGGAAGAAGTAACTCTATATTAAAAGGGCTTATACTCAGGTAAAACTCCCTTCTTCCATTGCTGGGAAAGTAAGGTTACCCTGAGCAGACACTAGCACTTTCCTCTTTCTTCTGTCCTTTCTCACAACTGTCCAGGGTGTAGTGAGATCCAAGATTTGGATTAGAGAAGTAGTGCTATCATTTACAAGCTGAAGGGCCTATGCTGTAGTCCAGTTTTCCACAATGGTGAATTTTGGACACAAACCCAGTTGATGATAAAGTAACAGTTTCCTGTATCTTTATCTCATTTTAGAACTGTATGAAGAAGAGAAGCGATGATTTGAGGCAGGATAGAGTTGTTCCTTGGTCTGTGGCCTAATTTTGCCGAATATACCTTAATCTATTGCAAATTTAATGAAGAAGGAAGCAAATAGTCATTTGTCATTTGCTTAACTCAGCTTGTATTTGCACTAATTTGACTCACATTTAAAACATTGAAAAGAATTATATAACATAAAAAGCGACCAAGAATAACTCCTATAAGGAATACACTATAGAAGGCAACAAAATTTATCGTGTTATTAAGCTAGCGTAATTACAATTTTGTATCAGTGATTTAAATAGTACATTTATGTATATACATTTTTATCTTTCCTCAGATAATGATTTTTAATAAGCACAGCTCCTCCCATTCAGAACTCCTATCAATTATATATAACTATTAGATATAATAATGTAATTATAATCATATATAATATACACGCATACTCAATTATATTAAAAAGTTAACAGAGAATTATATACCATGCTCAGATATAGTTTACCAATAAAAATTGCTAATCAACTTCAGTTTGCAAACACCAAATTCCTTTACCCATGCTTATTAAAAAATCTTCTGTATGACTCTCTTAGACATTTGGGGTACAGACAAGAATAAGACAGAAATGGCCCTTACAACATGATTATTGATTTAATTCCTTTTTCTTAATGGGCAGGCAAGGCATTGGTTCTAGTGGCTTGCTTATTTAAACTTGCGATAATTTAGAACTCTTGCACACACACAAATCTTAAAAAGGACCATGAATTTTATCTCAGCTTGATTTCAAATGGGTTATCCTGTTCCTGTTTCTGCAAGAACTGTACCCACCTTCCTAGTTACACAGAGACTGTGATAAGCTTGCATCCTGGAAAGCACAGGCTACACCTAAACTACTTTAAGCGATCATTATGTCATTTTTCTTCTTTCTTTCCTAGATTTTCCTAACTCCCTTGAGTCACTTAGCACCAGTTGTATTTTTCCAAGTGTCCTTCAATTTCCCATCCTTCACTATAGTTTATCACATTATTGTTGTCTTATATTTGTCACAATGGAATTGCCACATATTTTCATTTCATATAGTGGGTCTGCATTAACCAAAATAGAATTTGTGGGTCGACAAAGTTGTCAGAGCTGTCACAACTACACTTCATCACCTTTATGCCTCTTGTTGGTTAAAATGCTGTGTTAGTTATAGGTGTCAAAATGCTCAGTAAGTTTCTGTTCCTTTTGATTTTCTGCAATCATTTACTACCATGATTTAGGGTAAAGTTAGTCTAGGGTAGGTATTTGTAGCAATAAAGCTTTGCCAGTTCCTTACCTGTTTATTCCTGCTCTCACATTGAGTACTGAAACACAATCACTCTATATCATGATTGTTCTCCCATTTATGTGAGCTGGTCCTTTACAGGGTATGACAGAATCTGTGCGAAAATTACTTACAGGTAGAATTTTAGACAGCTATGATCTTAAAAGATTTCCCAAACACATTTCTAAGAAACCCAGTGTTTCTGGCTGTAACATTTGTACTTTTGAACTCTGCAGTGTTGATACATTCATAGTAAGTGACATAATGTGAAATCTGTTTTTTGTGTGAAAAATGAAATAAATATACTATACTAATTCCAGAGTCTCAGAGTTTCATACACACACACACATGCACACACAACTGAATGTTATGGCACTTACATTCTATGCTTTTCCCTGGTACCTGAAACCAAGTCACTAAGAACTACCCATATTCCAGACTAAGAGAAAATAAGGAAGTGTGTGATTAAAGAGGTAAAGGTAGAGATATGTTTAGATGTAATCTTATTCCTCAGGACCTCACCAGTCAGCCAATGATACTTCTGTGACCAGATAGGTATACTGGGAGATATTTGCCAATAACAAATGATACATGTTCTCAGCCTACTTCTTTAAGGTGTTTGTTGCCTTTTTTGCTTCTTCAAAGAGAATGGCAACCAACCCTAGATTTTCCAGTATACCTGTTTTCACCCAGCACCTGAATTCATCACCCTCTTCATATATATATTGTGATTAGAGGCTTGACCATATTTGAATTCCAGACTAGCAGTTTTAAAAGGTAACTCCCAGATTTTACCAGGAGCTGGTAAAATATTTTTAATTAGTGAGAATAACATCCACAGGTCAGCCAACCAGCAAAGACTCACCTTCTGATCTTTTATCTGACTTCACTCTGTGGAATGGATGAGATTGATCCATGGGCCCAGGCACCACTGGATTTCAGGGACACATACGGAAAGCCAAAGAGTCCTGAAATGTCTGCTCTGATAAATCTAATAGACTTCTTTCTATTTCAACAGAAATAAACTTAACTAAGGAAATTAAAGATTTATATATATACAGAAAACTATAAAACATTGATGAAAGAAATTAACATTAGAAACAAATGGAAAAACATCTTATATTTGTGAATTGGAAGACTTAATATTATTAAAATGCCCATACTACCCAAAGAAATCTACAGAATCAATTCAATCCCTATCAAAATCCCAAAGAAATTTTTTACAGAATATAAATCATATTTCCTAACACTATCCACAATCACATTCCCAAAGTTAAACATCAGAGTTGATTTACACAGACCTTTCTTCTAAGTAGACCAGGCTTTTGCCAGTTCACAATCTTTGATCTCACTTGTCTCTTGAAAGGTAATTTCTCTATCTATTGTACACAATAAAATTCTTTTATCTGAGAAAATTTCTAAACATTATTTAATAAAAAAGAAGTGCACAGATAAAAATACATAAAATATTCGATTGTCTAAATGTTTACAAAATTAATTAGGAAAATATTTAAGACAAGCAGAAGTGAAAAATACTTTTACTAGGTTAATATCCAATATATAATGAATTAATAGAAATAAGAAACTCATAGAAGATAAATGCAACAAGTATTAAAAAAATACATTTCACATAAAAAATTTCAACTGATTGGAAAAAATATGGATAAATATTCAATGAAAAAATTCAACTTAAAATATTATTTTAACCTATAAACTAGTAACTATTAAAAATTATAATAATACCAGCTTGTGGTAAAAATGCATGTCTTTATAATGATTTAAAAAATGTTAAAACACTGTAGAATAGCATTTTGGCAACATATGTTAAGAGCATTAAAATTACAATCTCAATTTTCAATTGATATATTCATATAAATTCAGAGAGTTAAAATTATCTGAGTGGGGAATTATTTAAATAATGGTACATGTAAGGCCTGAAATTAAGTCTCAGTATATATTATGTGTTACCTTGACATTTGGTAAAACTAAGAAGGCTTAGAATGGTCTAACTGCAAGATCCCCACCCAACTCTGCTCCCTAACCAAACAGTTCTCCTTATCAAAGTTACTAGCACTGTTCCTGCTTATCCCTGAGCAGCGGGACTCAGTTTCCTGCCAAACTACAGAATTATTCAACCGAGCCAACCATATCCTCCCATGGAAACTAAAGAGCACCTAACCCTTTGCTACTACAAAGACTGTTCATGCTGTTCCCAAGTCTAACCTTGTGTGACCCCGCGTAGTGTCCTCCTCACCTAGGCCGTGAGTATGTATGACTAAGAAACTGAGTTGAACTCATCTGTCTAGTGTTAAGTGTCATGTGTTTGGCCATTTTTATAACCCGAAGAAGGGACTGTCTCCCTACTAACAAGGTGAATAGGAGTTATTAAAACATATCAATAAAGGGGCTTCTTGAAGATGTTTGGCATGCTCAAATATATGAATTTTTTTCCTTCAGGCTAGAGTTCTTGGGAAATTATAGTTTCTTCTTATAAAATCATCACAATTAGATTAGGCCAAGTTATTGGCTCTGGATCAATATTTGTGTATTCAATGTTACTCTCTTTCTGTTTCTCTCTCAAGCACACCAAACATACTCAGCAATGTCCAGAACTGCAGACCTCTGTTTTCTTCTCCTAAAGCCTTCAAACTGTACACACGGAATATATTGTCATTATTGTGATCAGCATATTATGATCAGGTCAAGGATTTCTGTCAGGGTAGTACCAGAGGATGCAAATCTTTTAGGATGCTGATGGAAGAAAGTTGTTTCTCACAGGTATTTTCCAAAGTTCATAAGCCAGAATTAAAATACATACAAATGATAGCTTCAATTGGCATTCTGTATTTTCTATCTATTTCTTTATGTCCCTGTGCTTTTGCTATCATCCTTAAGGAAACAAGAGAATGAATTAAAGGGTGGAGTGGCAGAATGCAAGTTTTCTCCAACAACCAGTCTTTAGTTATCATCTTGATTATGGTATATAGAAATATACCATAAAGCATCCCAATTTAAAGACTAAGTTTCCCAGTTTCTCTTGCTCTTACATGTGACTATGTGGTTAAGTACCAGACAAAGATATGTAAACAAAAATGTCATGTGGGGCTTCCAAGAAGTCTACTTAAAAATAAAAAGCACCACATATTTTTTCACCTCCATTTTCCTACCTTCCTCCTGGCTAGAATATAGTATGATGACTGGAGATTGAACAACTATTTTGAACCATGAGGCAAAATGTCAAATAAGACAGAGCATCAAAAGGGAAGAAAAGGAACCTAGAGTCCTAAAGACTATCAAGTCACTATACCAGCCCTTAACTGCCTATCTCCAGACTGTCTTATATAAAAAAGAAACATAAATTTCTATCTTGTTTAAGCTACCCATTATGTGCAACTGAACTTCTGATACAGATGGTATACCTAGAACTGCTTTTCCACCAGTTTATACCATATAGCTTTGCTGAATATTAAATTATGAAATTGTTTACATGGGTTATTGAGGAAAAACTCCCAACTAAAAATGTTGTGCAATAGCAGCAGAGGCCAGAAATTGAACCTGTGAATCTTGCTAGCATGAACATGGGCAACCCTTGGCGGATTGCTGAGTAGACAAAGCTGGTGGCTTCAACAGTACCAGTGGCATGTACTGGGCCCACCTGCTATTTTGAAGAAGCCCAACATTTGCTGGGGCAAAATGGCAGAACAGATGGCAGGAGCAGTTGCACTGATGGCAATGTTATCAAGAGTGGTTGAAACTCAGTCTCCCCACATATGCAGGCAGGGCAGCCAGCTACCTCCAAAGTGGCAAAAGAACAGGTACCTGGAACTCATTCACTATCCATTTAATAAAGAAGTCACTTAAATAGTGTATGTGCTTCCCATTATCAAACCATGGCTCAAAGAGGAGCAACATTTAGATAATGAAAGCCATGACAAACAAAAAATCATTCTATTAATTTCTAAACAAATCAACTGATTAGAAATTAATAAAATGGATGAATGATTTATGTCATTGGGTAAGCAGTTGTATGGTTTATACAAACACATATTTCACTTAGAGAATAAAAGGAATTTTAAATGCATTTTTATTTAAACATTAATTTATATTGCCATATCAGTTGTTACATTTTTTAAATATCACTCCTGATTATTCTCAATAGAAGCAAGTCCTATTAGGTTAGAATTTTGTAAGATGACCTGCTCTCCTACTTTTGCCACACTGGACACCAAATTCTTGACTGTAATTGTCACTCAGGACCTACCCAGTGATGATTTACCTGTCTATAAAAATAGCTGGGGAATATTTTACTCTGGGGCTTCATATTTTTAAAAAAAAGACCCTTGTGATGAAATGACATCATTAAATACCAACAATGAAACAGAGTGAGAAAAGAACTATTCAGATGTATCAACAAACATAAACTATAAGACACTGTGATCTGATATTAACTTGCAACTCACAATTAATAGAAAACTGGTAAAATTGTTAGTTTGATGTTGGTAAGGAAATATGTCTCTTTGAGTCTGTCTTCCATTCTGATTTCACCAAAATGATTCACTGATCCTCTCCTTTCGTTTTTCAAACTCTTAACAATTAATTTTGGAGGTTCAACTACTTGTATCAAGGACTTTAATAATAACTGCAGAGAGTTCTTTTCAATTGCTCTTTTGTCAGACTTAGTCAAATATAAGGTCTGTATAGATTGTATCTTTTACAATTTTTCCATCTCTCCATTATAATCTGCATAGTTGTTACCACCTGTTACTAGGAGCAGTGGTTTCCAAATACCAATATTTTGAGCCATTGATCAGAATCACTTAGAGGATTTTTTAAATATTCAGATTTCTAGACAATCCTCCCATAAAATATTCTAGGTGGAGAAATATTATAGGTGGAGCCCTAGAACTATAGTTTAACAAGATCTTCAGCCCTAAAATAAAAAATACAGACAGATTTGAGAGACTGATATTTAGAAAAAGGCTGCTTTTGCTACCTGTGAGGCTGAAGCACTGCTCTGACTTTTTGCCTCTCCTACCCAAGTTCTTTGGGATCTTCCCCTTACTATAGCTACTGGGTGGGAAATGAGAAAGGGTTTGAAATCTCACTTTGAATTTGGATAAACACATATATTTTCCAAATTCAAACATGGTATGAACTCAATGTGGAAACGTTCAATCCCTAAAAGGCAGAAATATTTATTATGTTTCTTTCTCAGAAGCATCATCCCATACCTACTGTGGTTGCAATCACTTCTGGTTTTACTGTGTATTTCACATTCATTGTCAGATAATTAACAGATAACTCTGGAAGAGGACAGTGAAGAACTATTAGGAAAACTGTAGAATAATCAAATTGAAACAAATTATCATGCCCCAGCATTGATGAGGGCAACAATCATTAGACACAAGCAAAATGAGGAGTTTTGAATTCCGACCATATTTGAGCATGTATCAATCTGAGGTCAGAGGAGGCATGGGTCAGGAATCCAACAAGTACTACAAATTGGGACTTGTAAGACAGAAGTCTGAGGTCAGCAGAGAACAAGAAACGGTTAAGTCCATGGTTTTAGGCAAGGCTGGAGAAATCAACAGAATTTTGAAGGTCAAGGCAGTACAGAATCCAACAGCTCAGAGAATTTGAAGCAGTAGCATCCATGAGTAGAAACAGAGGAACTCTGAGCCTAAGGCAGTGAGTGATTTTTCTCTGCTCATGTTGTTTTCTACCTCCTGTTGGATACACGTGGCCCTGAGACCACAGGTGTGTAATAACTGACAGAAGATGATTAGAGGCCAGAAGGAACACTATGTACCTGATTGAAGTACAGACAGAAGTGTGACAATAACTGGGAGCTCTTAAACACTAAACGTACCCAGCAGGCAATTCATTTCCCTTGTTTATTAATCTCTCCCTTGGATCTCACAATGTACAAAGGCTGCTCCTTGCCTGCTGTATGTTTACAGTATATAGAAGACCTGGGAAAATCTTTCACCTGCTCTCTCTGGCAGCTGATTCCTCATTAGCTTTCACAAAGGCCAATTTGTTAGGTCAAACTCTGTTCTGTTGTAGAAATTAATAGTCTAACCAAGGAACATGTGGACATAAAGGAAGTAGAGCACAGTAAAGGAATATATCTTTCCTAGCTAGACCTCCATTCCACACCAATAAAAGAATCTATTGAACTAGTATGGACCTTAAGAAGAACCCCTCTGCCTTATCCAAGTAATTCTGAGAGGCATAGAACCAAAGTACACTGAAAGGCTCTACTTATTTCTGTATCAATAGTCAAAACTCAAACCTCTATCCTCTAACCTTACCTCTCCAAGTAAAGACCAATAAATAGCACATGAACAAGTGAAAATAAAATGAGAAGCTAGAGAATTTGTGCCAGTCCCAAGAGTATAGCTAGCTAGCCTTGCCTACATACTCAGACATGGGAAGTGATTTCACAAGCAGAAATGTGTAGTTCACATGTAGGAAAAGAAAAATTTTGCTGGGTAATAACAGCTGAAAGTGCTCAACACTTAGCCCACTACTTGCTGAAAATGTTGCCCTGTACAGTATCTCAGAATGATAATCATTGGTGATACAGTCAGCAAATTTATCCCTAGTTATAACCCTTTGCATATAAATTCTCTTTGTTAAAATGACGGATGTGATTTCTGTCTCCTGACCAGACCATGACTAATACGGTATAGGTGGTATTTAAGCCATGAAGCTAGATGGTGTCACCAAAAGAGTAAGTACAGATAGACAAGCCAAGGGTTCCAAGGAGTGAGCTTTGCAGCATCGAACTAATTTAGAGGTTTCAGGAAATGAGAAGAAAACAGCAAAAAGAGACAGGAAAAATTTAGTAACTAGTGAGGTAGAAGGAAAATTAGATGATGTGATACTCTGGAAGGCAAGTAAAAATAGTCTTTCAAGGAAGAGAAGGTGATCAATGTAGGAAAAGAGGAGGTTCTCAGTAATTTGTCAGTGGCAGGGAAGAACACTTGATTAGTATGTTTAAAAGATATCATAAATTATGTGAATGTCAGATAAGGTTGAATTTTGGGGGAAATGCATAAAATTAGAAAAATAGAGCACTTTATAATTATAAAATGCATAATTTATAATGAAGGAATAACAATTATTAATATATGTACCAGATACCATTTATAAAACAAAAATCCTCGAAGATACAAAGATCAATAAAAGTATTTAAAATAATGAGTTTTCCTTTTCTTTCCTCAGCTAATGGTAAGTCAAATGAACAGAACACATATTTTAAAACTACATGTCATAAATTAAAAGTATATGTAATTGATACCTACAAAATTCTCTACTTTAAATATAGGTAATATACCTTCTTTAAGTGTTTGTGAAACAGTCACAAAAATTGATTGTTTAACCACTGAGCATCTTCAACAAATTCAAAATTTAGAAAGAATACAGAGAACATTCTCTGATCACATCAAAACCAAGGACAAAAATTTCTCCAACTCGTGTTACACTTGTGCTTGCATCAATATTTCCAGTATTTCCACTTTTTGTCATTCCAGGACACAATAAAATTGTGTTTACCTATACTCTTGAATTTGGTTATGGTGATGTGACTTGAATTAGCCAATAAAATGTGAGAAGTAGTTATGGTGCTATTCTTCATTTCTCTCCCACCTCTGCTCCAGTTACTGGCAATATTTCAGATGGTTCTAAATGAGTATTAATGGAGCACAGCCCAGATTGACCCTAATGAACATGAAATTAGTGTTACTCTATCCTGTATTGATGGATACAAACACTTGAATCAAAAAAAAAAAAAATTAAAGTGTAGGATATCTACAAAAAAGATAATAAAAGCACTGTATCTTAGAATCTATGGAAATATACTTTTTTCTTTTTTATTATTTTATATTACCCTCAGGTATACAGTTCAATGCTTAGACATTTATATTATTTATAAAGTGATTCCCCCAATTGCTTTAGCACCCATCTGGCACTAAACACAGCCATTACAAAAATATTGACTATATTCCCTATACTGAGCTCTAATTCCCCGTGACTGTTTTGTAACTATTAATTTGTACTTCTTTATCTCTTCTCCCTTTACACCTATCCCTCCAAACCCCTTTCCCTCTAGTAATCATCAGTGTGTCCTCTGTATCTGTGAGTCTGTTTTTATTTAGTTTGTTCATTCTTTTGTTCCATAGATTCCACATATAAATGAAATCAGATGGTATTTATCTTTCTCTGGCTTATTTCACTCAGCATAATACCCTCTAGATCCATCCATGTTGTTGCAAATGGTAAGATTTCATTTTCTATGTCGGAGTAATATTCCATTATATATATGTATCATTACTTCTTTATCCACTAATCTATCGATAGACACTTAGGTTATTTCCATATCTTGGCTACTGTGAATAGCACTGCGGTGAACATAGAGGTGCATAAATCTTTACAAACTAGTGTTTTGGGGGTTTTTTTTGGATAAAAACCCAGAAGTGCAATTGCTCAAAAGGTAGTTCTATTTTTATTTTATGAGGACCCTCCAAACTTTTTTCCATAAAAGCTGCACCAATTTGCAATCCTACCAACAGTGTATGAGGGTTCCCTTTTCTCTACATCTTCACCAACACTTGTTTTAATGATTTATTGATGATAGCCAGTCTGACAGGTGTGAGGTGATAACTCACTGTGGTTTTAATTTGCATTTCCCTAATGATTAGTGACCTTGAGCATCTTTTCATGTCTTTAGCCATCAGTATTTCCTCTTTGGAGAAATATTTATTCATGTCTTCTGCCCAGTTTTTTAATTGGATTGTTTATTTTTTTGTTGAGTTGTATGAGTTCTTTATAAATTTTGGATATTAACCCCTTGTCAGATGTATTGTAGGCAAATATCTTCTCCCATTCAGTATGTTGTCTTTTTGTTTTGTTGATGGTTTCCTTTGCTGTGCAAAAATATTGGTTTGATATAGTCCCATTTATTTTTCTTTTGTTTCCCTGCCTGAGATTATCAGGAAAAAAAATTACTAATAGAAATATCAGAGAGTTTACTGCCTATATTTTCTTCTAGAAGTTTTATGGTTTCAGGTCTTACATTTAAGTCTTTATTCCATTTTTAGTTTATTCTTATGTATGGTGAAATAAGGTGGTCCTGTTTCATTTTTTTTGCATATGTTCATCCAGTTTACCCAACACTATTTATTGAAGAGACTGTCTTTACCCCACTGTATGTTCTTGCCACCTTTGTCATAGATTAAATGACCATATAGGTGTGGAATTATTTCTGGGCTCTATATTCTGTTCCATTGAGCTATGTGTCTGTTTTTATGCCAATACCATACTGCTTTGATTACTATAGCCTTATAGTGTAGTTTAATATTACATAGTGTGATACCTCCAACTTTGTTCTTTCTCAAGATTGCCTTGGCTATTCGGGGTCTTTTATGGTTACATATAAATTTTTGAATTGTTTTTTCTAGTTCTCTGAAAAATGTCCTTGGTATTTTGATAGGGATTGCATTGAACCTAAAGATTGCTTTGGGTAGTATGGTCATTTTAATTATGTTGAGTCTTTCTATCCGTGAGCACAATATATGCTTCCATTTATTTTAATCTTCTTAAATTTCTTTTTCTCAATGACATAATTTTCCAAGAACAGGTCTTTTACCTCCTTGATTAATTTGATTCTAGGTGTTTTATTATTTTCGATGCAATTGTAAATGGGATTGTTTTCTTAATTTCTCTTTCTGATAATTCATCATTGGTGTATAAAGATGCAGTCAACTTCTGAATATTAATTTTGTATCCTGCTATGTCATTGAAATCATTTATCAGTTCTAACAGTTTCTTGGTGGAAACTTTTGGGTTCTCTCTATATAGTATCATGTCATCTGCAAATAATGAAGTTTTACTTCTTCCTTTCCTGTTTAGATGCCTTTTATTTCTCTTTCTTGTCTGATTGCTGTGGCTGACTTCCAATACTATGTTGAATAGAAGTGGTGAAAGGGGGCATTCTTGTCTTATTCCTGCTCTTAAAGAAATTGCTTTTAGCTTTTCCCCATTGAGTATGATGTTAGCTATAGATTTGTCATAAATGGCCTTTATTATGTTGAGGTATGTTGCCTTTATTCGCACTTTACTAAGATTTTTATCATAAATGGATTCTAGATTTTACTGAATGCTTTTTCTGCATCTATTGGTATGATCATATGATTTTTATCTTTCAATTTGTTAATGTGGCATATCACATTAAATGATTTATGGGTATTAAGCCAAACTTGCATCCCAGGAATAAATCCAACTTAGTCATAGTGTACAATATTTTTAATGTATTGCTGAATTCAGTTTACTAATGTTTGGTGAGGATTTTTGCATCAATGTTCATCAGGGATATCAGCCTATAGTTTTCTTTTTTTATAATGCCTTTGGTTTTGGAATCAGGGTAATGGTTGCTCATGAAAAGAATTAGGAACCTTCCCTCCTCCTCTTGAATATTTTTGGAATAGTTTGAGAAGAATAGGTGTTAATTCTTTAAATGTTTGGTAAAATTCACCTGTGAAACTATCTGGTCCAGGATTTTTGTTTTTTGGAAGTTTTTTGATTACTGATTCAATTTCAATTGTGGTAATTGGTCAGTTAAGATTTGGTTTCTTCTTGATTCAGTCTTGGGAGATTGTATATTTCTAGGAATGTATCCATTTCTTCCAGATTGTCCAATTTGTTGACATATAATTGCTCATAATATGTTTTTATAATCTATTGTATTTCTGTGGAGTCCGTAGTTAATTCTCCTCTTTCATTTCTGGTTTAATTTGTTTGGGTCCTCTCTCTTTTTTTCTTGATGAGTCTAGTCAGTGGTTTATCAATTTTGTTTATACTTTCAAGAAACCAACTCTTGTTTTCATTGATCTTTTGTATTGTTTTTTTAGACTCTAATGAATTTATATTTCTGCTCTGATCTTTATTATTTCCTTCCTTCCACTCACTTTGGGTTTTGTTAAGCAGAGTACATTCTTACTAGGGACTCTGAATAAGGAAGGCAGGTCAACATGGAATAAGCAGGAGAAAGAAAGGAGAGCTAAAGTAAGTCTAGAAGTTTTCTTCTCTCCAAATTAGGTCCCACAATTATAGTCTACCTTTGTTAATTCCCTCTCTAATGGAGAGAAGGAAACTTTTCCCCAAAGTTTCTCTGTGTGTTTCCAGAATGATGACTCACCCTAGGCCTCACGGTGGAGCACATACATTAGACCACAGTTTCTCAAACTTTCTGTGGGGAAAGACTAGTTTGCTTTCTCTCCTATCCTCTACCCTCACTGATTGGGACCTGATATTATGCAAAATATAATAAAAATGAATCACTGGAAAATTACACACAAAGCAAAAACATACAAAATACATGCCAACATTTTTTTATTAGATTTAATTACTCTGTCAAGTAAATGGCAATAAAAGTTTCTAACCATCCTCAATTTCTCAATTTAAATTGTTGCAGATGGTTAACAAAAATGTGAAAACAGGCATTGGTCCACGGACCACACTTTTGAGTAGCACTGACATAGACTTGTCCAATAGTATTCTTTGGTTCTCAGTAATTATTTCAAAAGGTTCTTATTACTTGAACTGGTCCCATTCAGTTGAATATCAGGACTTTAGCTGAGAACACAGGGATATTTCTGTTTTTCCTGCTAGGATGCCATCTTGGGGTGATAAGAAAAGTGGCTTGAGAATGCATCAATACTGAGAAAGCAAAACAATAGATGGAAAGTCAGAAGCTGAATCTACTCCTATATTGTTGAGAAATATAAGCCAATAAATTACAATTTTTGCTTAAGCCAGGCTTCACCTTGTTTTTTATCATCTCATTTCTATCAAAGAGTCCTATGTGATACAGTGATTAATTTGCATATTTCTCATGAATTCTCAACCATCTTGTCTTTTGCTAGTCATCTTTCCAAAACAGAGCTCTGGATATGACTTTCTTCTCGTTATGAAAACCTTAGCTTCCCACTGCCCTCAGTACAAAGTTCAAGCTTCTTTCAAAATTAAGTCCCCTTCAGTGTCTTTCACATTTGAGTCCTCTTCTACTTTCTTAGTATAATGTTTTGCTACTCTCATCCTTAGGCACATACTTTATAGTTCAGTATGATCAGAAATGTGCTTTTATATATCTTATAGGTTTGCTCATGTTCCCATGGACTGCATTGCACTTCCTCTACCCACACCGTTTTCTGACTTTCTAAGAATAGAACCTTGAGAACATAAAGCATTCATTATTTTTAAATGTTAAACATTACCCATCACCATCATTCCTGCTGATCCAAGAGCTAGTTTTGAGAGTGTTGGCAGGAGGGCAAATTGATGCACCCTGATAGTTGATAAAAACTACATTTAGACTCCAAAGATCTCATTTCATAGAGAATTTAATATGGTTATACTACCAAAATCTCAGAAAGCAACAAGCTTTAACGAAGTGTGACTTCATTATTAAAAAAAAGGAATAAGCAAGACATGAAAACATACATCTGCAATGAAACATGTACACACATCTTCCTAGCCGCTGTATTCATAACAGCCAAAAAGTGGAAACACCCTAATGTTCATTGATTGATCAATGTATGAACAAAATGTGGTATCTCCATACCATGGAATATAATTTGCCATAAAAATAAATGAAGTACTGATACATGCTACAACAGAAATGAACCTTGAAAACATGCTAAGTAAAAGAAGCCAGATACAAAAGACCACATATTATGTGATTCCACTGTATGAAATGTTCAGAATTCACCAATATACAGAGAAAGTAGATTAGTGGTAATCTAGGGCTTGGAGAAATAAGAAGATTGAAGGGTCAAGGCTGAAGGGAGCAGAATTTCTTTCTAAGTGTTGAAAGTGTTCTAAAATTCATTGTGGTGATGAATGCACAACATTGCGAATATACTAAAAGTCATTGAACTGTATACTTTTAATATATGGATTGTATGATATGTGAATTACGCCTCATGAAATTTTTTTTAATTATAGAAAGTTATAGGAGCTTTATTCATAGTTGCCAAACTGGCAAGCAACCAAGATGTCCAAGGTGAACGGATAAACAACTGTGGTATATCCAGATAATGGTATATTCAGCACTAAAAGGAAATGAGCTATTAGGCCATGAAAAGACATGGAGAAACCTTGTCTTTTCCATATTACTAAGTGAAAGAAGCCAGTCTGAAAAGGCTATGCACTGTGTAATTCCATCTAGATGACATGCTGGAAAAGCAAAACTCTAAAGACAGTAAAAAGATCAGTAATTGCCCAGGGGTAGGAGAGCGGACAGGATGAATAGGCATAAAACAGAATTTTGGGGGCAGTGAACCTCCTCTGATATTATTATGGTGAACGCATGTCATTATGCATTTGTCCAAACCCATAGAATGGAAGAGTGAACCCTAATGTAAACATTATAATGACATGTCCATGCAGGTTCAAGGATTCTAGAAATGTCCTAGTCTGATGTTGGATGTTGATAGTTTGGAAGGCTGTGTGTGTGTGAGTGGTTGTGTGTTGTGGGGACTTGGGGTGTATAGGAACTGTGTACTCTCCACTAAATTTTTTCTATGAAACTAAAATGCTTTAAAAAATAAAATGTAAAGAAAGAATAAGAGGAGGAGGAGGAGGAAGGGGAAGGGAAAGGGGAAGACAATCTCACAAGACCAAATCTGAAGTTTTCCCTGACCCCTCTGTCCTCTCTTTCCTGTCAAAAGAACTGCTCCTTTTTCTGTGTTTGCATCATGTTCTATTCCTACTTTTTTTACAATTCCTATCACTTTATTAAGTTGTATGCAGGTCTCCGAGGAAAAGATTATATTTACAGGGCCCACAAGAATAATCAGTTGGGACTGCCCAAGACTAAATGTGCCCTAAAGCTTTGACACTCCTAGGTCTCACCAGAGGACTAACGGAATCACTAGTTTAGCACAATGCAACCTATCCCAACCTTTGGGGAGTGTCGTGGATTGGATGTGTTTCCCCCAAAATTCATATATTGAAACCCTAACCCCAATATGATGTTGTTAAGAGATGGAGCCTTTGGGAAGTGCTTAGGTCATGAGTGTGGAGTCCTCATGAATAGGATTTTTCCCCCTAGAAAAGAAACCACAGAAAGCTCCTTCACCCTCTTTTTTTTTTTTTTCTTTAACCATATTGAGATGGTAGGTAAAAGATGGCTGTCTATGAACCAGAAAGTGGGCCCTACCAGACAGTGAATCTGCGAGTGCCTTGATCTTGGACTTCCCAGCCACTAGAACTGTGTGAAATAAATGTCTGTTGTTTAAGCACCCCAGTCTATGTTATTTTTATGACAGCAGCCTGAACTAAGACAGGGATTTGTACAGCTGTTAGGAAATGGATATAGACAGCAGGGGATGCCTGTATTTTAGAGAGAGTAAGAAGTGGGGTCAAAATAAAAAAAATGAAAGATTAAAATTAAAAGACAAAATACTTCATTTTGAAATAACTGGTTTGTCAAGTGTGTGCATGTGTGTGTGTGTCCTCCCAAAATCTTTATGCAGTTTGTTTTACTAACTTCAGAGAAATAAGTGCTGCAGACTAACCCCCCAAATCATTTGAAGGTTTAATTATTTACATTTGTTTATATTGAGTTCAGTTTTGTGAATGTTGAATAATGAATTACTCATTTTAATTATTTGTCAGCCCCTCTGATTGAAGAGAGTAAAGGCTAACTGCAACAAAAAACTAAAATTTGCTATTCAACATTCAGAAAGTTAAGTATAAAAGAACTTTAAGTTCTATATCTGGGTTTGCATAAGGCAAAACATTCTATAGGAAAGATGGATTTGGGACATATATGATCCTGTGTATAAATGTCTGGGTACATCAAAAGTTCCAGGCAGCATTTCAGACTTTCAAGGTAGTGGACATGGTGAGCCCCAAGTCAGGGTCTTCAACAATTAAAGGGAGACCCAGGTAATACCTGGGTTATACATGGAAAAAGAAGAACATTTCATTAAGGTAAATATATGATGTGATGAATCAGAAAATAGGGCAGAGGAACCTAGAGATGTGGAGGGATCTGCAAGGCTGGTGAGAGACGGGGCTGTGGGCACACCCTCTTCAAGGTGTGTCCGCCCCCACCCTCAGTATCCCTTTATGACTCATCAGTGCTCTGTGATGCAGGCCTGGCAATAAAGTCTGAGAGTCTGCACTCTCAGAGCTCAGTTGCCTCAGGCAGCATTGCAATTCAGATAATGGAATTCAAACACTGGGATATTTTCTCATTTTTGAATGGGCAATCTGACCCCTGTATGAGCTTCAGCTCAGCATTTTTAAATATTGACCCCAACCTCACTTACCTATGTGGGTTGTGGTTGCTCCTTCTGTTTCTGTGCTACCTGGTGGGGGTTCCAACTTTATCAACCTTCGGGGAAACCAAAAACATAGAAAAGGTAAGGAGCCCTGAGCAAGACTCAGCAGAGATTATTTATTATTGTTTTCATTTCTAGTCCACTTTTTAAATTAAAGGTATTGGGGTGACATTGGTTAATAAAATTATATAGGTTTCAAGTTGTACAATTCAATAATACATCGTATGTATATTGCATTATGTGTTCACCACCCAAAGTTAAATTTCCTTTTGACACTATGCATTTGACCTCCTTTACCCTTATCTACCCCACCCCCATTTCCATCTGGTAACCAGTAAACTATCATCTGTGTCTATGAGTTTTTGTTTGTTTGCTGAGTGGTTGGCTCAGAGTAACCCCTGAGATAGGAAGTGTGAGTAGAGGATAGAAACTCATCCTTCTAGAATAGTCTGGGCAAGGCTAGGGGTTCAGCTGGGACTCTTTCCACAGAAGCTCACAGACCATCTGGATGTGGTGGAGGGTTCCAGGATAAAAGCCCAAACAGTGATGTCTTGGTCCTAGATTGGGTTATTTAGAATTTGATCTCTGCAGGACAATAGAGTTTCACAGTACTTCATCATGAGTCATAGTCCCAATTCAGGCCTCACTCAACCCAAGCCTTCCTTTGTGTTGGGCTGGTCAGGAGAGTAGTGCTGAATCTCCGAGCAGAGACTGGAGCCTGAGCTCTGTCCCAGGTTATGGGATTCTATCTGAGGGAGCAGAGATGCAACTGTTGGCCTCAGACTCCATGCCTTCCTAGAGCAGATGTCTGACTAAGAATAGCAAGTGTGGACCTCATAGGCAAAAGACTCCTTTGAGTCTTCCAAAGAAGGAAAAAATTAAAATACTTGAAACCTATAAAAATTTATAAAAGGAAAGAACACAAAGTTCTAGTAAAATAGGGTCATATTGTTCTTGAATCATGAATGGCTGGGTTTCCTAGGGAGAGAAGTAAGAGAAGTGATTCTCTTCTTTTTCTCAGTGTCAGGGAAGAGCCAAGAGAAGAAGGAAAGGTGGGACACGGAAAGGTAAGGTTTTGCCTATTCCACCAAGACTGACCTTTCCTCTCCTTTCCATGAAGTCCCAGGTCTATGATCTCTGAAGACATTAGCGGCTAGATACAGTCCCTCTCCTAAAACCGCGCTCAGAGGGGAGGCTCATGGGAAGGCAGTCAGAACCTGAGACACTTCTAAGGTTCCCTGCTGTGCCGTCCCTGGGCATGAGGAGTGATGGAACTGGGCAATGGGTATTGCCCAGCAGATGAGAGTCAGAACTTCTGTCTCCCGACTTTGTGAAAGCACTTTGACTTCCTGGGTGATCAGATTCCTCTCTGATATAACCACTGGCCCCTCTGCTTCACAGAGTGGTTTTGAGCATAAATGAGATCATGTATGTTAAGATACTTTATAAATGAAGCAACACATGTGGGAACCTTGTTAATCTTATCATTGACCATTTGACCTCTACCGACTGGGGGCTTTCAGAGTCTAATATCCCAATGGTCTCTCATAAAGGGACACCTGTGTAATACCTATGCTTCTACCCCCATTACATATCACTCACTCTCCTGATTTCCCAGGTCGGAGATATTACCAGAGGGAAAAAGAGGAGAAAGAGAGGCTGATTTCTATCCTGAAAAGGTAACTAGTCTTCCCCCTCTTTCCTGATCCCTCTTTAGCATGTTCTATGCAATTCCAGGGACTCATTGAAGCCTGCCATAGTCATGGGTTGGGGAGTAGCCATAGGAACAGGGATGTGAATGAAGGCCTTGCAGTGAGTGCTATAGAGTGTACTGTGAAGTCATCAATTTGGAGCAATGTGAAGGGGCAGCAGGTGCTGGGTGGCCCCACCCCATCAGGCTAGTAGGTCCTCCTCTCCTTGTTCTCATCCTGGTTGCAGCTTTGTACCTTCTGTCTCTTGCAGCCCCCTGGGCCAGCATCATGATACCACCCGCTTTCGTCACCTGTTATGTCCAGACCCCTCTTGTGAGATCTGTAATGATATAACTGCTGAGGTCAATTGGCTGCTGTCCCCAGATGCCCTTGAAGATGCTACTCGCTCTGTGTCCCCTTTGGCTTCCACAGATTCTGTGACTGAGTCATCATTCACTTGGCCCTCTGCATTCTCAGCAGTACCTCCAAGAGACCTAATATCAGCTCCTCTGTCTGAGCCTTTCCCACTGCCTCCCTCAATTCTCTCCCTTAACCCAATAACCCCCTTATCTGACTTTCTTTCACTTTCACCACCGGGTCACTCCCTGCCACCAGAGCCTTTTCCTCCTTTGGAATCTGAATTCCCATCGGACCATTCTCAACCTCAACCTTTTGCCTTTTCATCTCTCCCACTACATGCCACTCAGAGAGTAGATACTCTTCTCCAACCAGAAACCACTTTGACTCTGAATACCATCTTTCTTGACCCCTCCCTTTCCCAAGATATCAACCCCTTACCAGATTTGTCCCAGACAGTGAATCTCACTGATTCATCTGCTTGTCATCACGTACCATCACTACTGTCTACTTCACCAACACCAGAGTGTATGACAACTGTGCCTCAACCCCAATCAATTTCCAAGCCTGTTCCAGAGAACTCATCTCCAGATAGTCTTGGTGCTTTGTCCAATTATATCCCAGCAATGACAGGCATTGACCATCCAAGCCTGTCACATTCAAACTTTTCCTTGTGGCAAGCTCATGCCAAAGACTCATTCCCTCCCACCTTGGCACAATGTGATTTCAATCAAGAGTTTCTTGCCCTCCATTCTTCAGAGCCCTCTTTTGGGGGAGAACCTGCAGCCAACCTTGTAGAACGTGGTCACGTTTTCTTTCTCAGCCCTAACGTCCTGACACTCTTAGAGAGACAAGTCCAAAAGAGGAGTGTTTTCCTGATGTGGAAGGAAAAGGAAAAGAAAAATGATTCTTTTCCAAAACAACTTAGGCCAGACTCCCACCTAAATTCTTCAGGAAAAATGTTAGATTCAACTGCTGATAACCATGACTCAGTAGTCACCCTTCCTTTCTGGAGCAGCAAAGGCAAACCAAAGGAACTGTACATCCATCAGCACCCTTCACATATGAAGACTTGGGAGGATTATTTGTTGAAAAATCATATCCAGCTTTTCTGGGGTCTCCCATCTTTGCACAGCGAGTCCTTGTCCTCTGCTGTCCATGTCTTGTGTGACTATTCCTCAATCTTTATTTTCAATAGAATATCAAATGTCTCCATAGCCCAAGAATTCCCAGTACTTTTTCATCCCCTATCTCCATCCTTGCCTGAAGTCCAGCCTCAACCCATGCCTCAAACCCTGCCCCAATCCCAGCCCCTACCTCTCACTCAGAGCCAACCTCAGGCCCAGCTTCAATCCCCACTCCCAATGGTACCATCTGGTCCTTTACCTCAGCTGAGAATCTGTGGAGTGTATTTCCACAGACCCCAGAATGAAACAGAAAATCTCACCTCATCTGAAATTCAAAACTTGGAATGGAATGTGTTGCAGAAGCAACAAGAAAGTTTGTGGGGTTTGCCCTCTGTGGTCCAAAGATCTTATGAAGACCTTTATTCTTCACCACCCAACCTTCCTTACCACCGGCCTACCCAGGCCCATGTTCCAATCTCCATCCTTCCTGGAGATTTTCCCCTCGATGATGAGCTTCGCAAAAAACTAGAGCATCACCTTCGAAAGAGGCTCATCCAACACCGATGGGGCCTACCCCGCAGGATCCATGAGTCTCTGTCACTGATGAGGCCTCTAGTAGATTCCTGTTCAGAGGAAACTGACTGCAAGAGCGATGATGGACTCTCATGTACCTCTGTATATAACGATCAGAGCAGCAATGATCAAACAGTTGAATTGAGTCAACCTGAAAGCTTCTATGAGGGGGGCTCAGAAATATTTCAGCTGAAGGAGGATGAGGGGAAGGATAAGAGATACAACCCAGGGAATGACCTAATGTTGAGTGACTCAGAGAGCTCTTCATTTAAGGATCTGGAGTCTGACTCTGATAACTATGTAGACAGTCACATGATAAATCTGTCAGGAAAAAATTCAGTGGTGTCAGGGCCAAGTCCAGGTCAGAGCCAACTAGAAAATGTCCTGAAAGTACATTTGAGCAAGAAGTTCGAGGAAATCAATGAGGGTCGGCTCCCCGGGACTGTGCATAATTCATGGCATGCTATCAAGCAGACATTGACTCCTTGTGTCCAATCCCACACTGAAATGAAACAGAGAAGTTTGCAAACATTAGTGGATGGAGACCACTTCCCGAATACCTCCCAGGAGCTTTCCTTTGTTGCATCCAGTACCCAGCAGATACTGGAAGCCCATATTAAAATGTTTCATATGAGGATGCTGTGGGGCCTTCCCTCCAAGGTTCTTGAATCTATAGAGATTTATACATCAAGAGATACCTTATCCCAGGCCTCATTCCATTCCAAACTTCTCTCATCAACCAACCTGATTTCTGATGTGAACTCCAAATCTGGGAGTTTTGCACCCCTTAGAGGAAACTCTAAATCACTCCATGGAGACAAAGTGGGAATAGCAAATTCAGCCCCTATCCCAGATCGTCCTCTCCCTGCCACCTTGTATAAGAGCAAGGAAAGACAGGAGGCCATGAGACAGTCACCCTCTGATATCCACCATGGGCTTACGGAGAATGTTCAGAGAACTACTGATGCCAGACAGACTCTTCTGTCTGTCACACACAGCGTCATAGGCAAAACAAGTCAGAAAGAGCCTCTACTAGTCAACAAATGGCTCCCAAACCTGCCCACAGGGCCAGCTGGGGCCAGACATGAGCCAAAGGTTAAAAGTGCAAGTTCCAGTGATAGAGAAGAAATGCGATGGGGCAAATCAGAACCTGCTCCTATGCCATACGTCTCCAGGGAGATATTCAGGGCTGAGACCATTGATGATCTTCAATCAAATACCTTTGACAACTTGACAAGCAGCGAACTAGGAATCTCCCAAAGGATGAATGGGAATGACAGTAAAGGAGAAACTACTGTTACCACTGAAAGCCCCCCAGCAAATATATCAGTTCTCCAAGATCCTAAATCAGCAGACCTTAAGGAACAAATCCTTGGTGAGTTAAAGTCTACACTGAAGAATGGAGTGCATAGCCAGACCCAAGGCCAAGCCAGTGACATGTCTCTTGCCTCAGACAGTTCAACGCACAGAGCCTTCCTGACTCATGCTCAGGGTGTCTCCAGTGTGGACATGGGAGCTTCCCAGGTGCTACATGTCCATTTGGAGGACAGAGGAGTCAGTATGGAGCATCAGCAGAAGCCTTTGGTTCCTAAGCATGACTTAAATTGGTGCCACGATAATTTCCCATCAGCAGAAAAACGAGTGAGCCCTCCAGGCCCCAAATCAGAAGAACTTGGTGGAGGGGATGCAGGGTTGGGGTCATCCCAACCTAGAAGGAAGAGTATTCCTACTCAGGACATGACATTATCCCAGACCCTATCACAGAGGGGACTGTCTCCTGGAAGCCTTTTCAGAAAACAAATAAAGTGCTTTTTTCAATGGCTTCATCCTGGGATAAAATGCAAAACACAAGAAAATTCCCAGGAAAAGTGTAGCCCTGTATCATCTGCACAGAGCAGAGGCCCCAATAAAAGTAGAGTTGCCTTTACTGGGACAAACAAAGCTCAGAAAGTCACAACAGACACTAGGAAATTTGTAGAGGCAAAACTGGGACATCGCCATACAATAGATGTCACCTGTCCTCAAGAAACCCTTCCCTCCCCAGGGAAGTTAAGGAAAACTCAACAGAATGTGGAAGTGTGGGCCCAAGCAGGGCCTGTCCAGGAGCATCCTTTCAACTGCACGGCTCCCTCTTGCAAAGTGCCAAATACTAAGTCCCACCAACAAGAAGCAGCCTTTGCTGACCAGAGCTCTTCTACAGGTGTTACACAAATCAGAGACAAGGACAGGCACCCCCAGAAAGTTGTGGCATTTAAGGAGCAGCTATTATATCAGAAGCACCCCCAATCTGGGCCCTGCAAGGAGACTGTGTTCCATCCATGCCCCACCTGCAGGCCTCAAGCTGGCCAGGAGCCTCTGTCTGAAGGCACCGTGTTCAGAGGTCAATCTCTAATAATTAGACACAAAATACCCCAAAATTTCCAGGGAAGATATCTTCCCACCAGCAAATAATTCCTAACTTGTGGAGAATACTGATTCTTCCCCTAATAAATGTTTCTCTAATAGCGATGTCTTTTCTGTGTACTGTGTTGGCAGCATGGTTTTGGGAAACTTGGGTCTTATGCTTAGGGAGAGGAAAGAGTTAGTTCAGCTCTTACTGATTGCTTCTTTTGGCTTCTAAAAGGTGACCAGTCCCCTGGAGCTCCTGTTGAGAAATAGATATCATGTGCCTTCCAAAGCTCATTTCTTCCCTGATGAAGTTTGAGAAGATGGGCTGTCTCCTGTTTCTGAACATGTATGGCAGCCCACACCTTCTCCCTCATGAAATGCTTACATCCTTTAGGGCAATAGGGCAGACAGGATTTCTACATCTGAAGAGGGTTAAGGACAGATATATTTTTCAGAAAATATCAGTGAAGAAACAGTTGCTTACTCATTATTTAGAAGTCAGTGATCAGAGGATCCCACAGGTGGGTGAACCCTCAATGGGAGTGTTTGTGGGGATATTTCTACAGTGGATTCTGGACTGGTTGAAGTAAGGTTTAGGAATAGCATAGATGCTGCTCAAAAATCTATCTCTTGGGTCATGTTAATGTGTTGGGGAAGCACATGTTAAACTTGACACTGCAGTTTCCCTACTGGAAAGTCACCTTGGAGAAGTGGTTCCCATCCCTGAGTATTTCTCTTCAGGATGCCAGATGGGTAATATTTCTTTTGTTGAGCAAAAGTGTAACTCAGTCATCAGTGATAGGGATGTTGGCCAGGCAGCCACCTACCTCCCAGAGTAAAGTTGAAATTAAAGATGCCTTAAAGTGAATGGGAAGGTAAGAAGAAATGAAGAAGGGAAAGGAGAACTTTGCTGGTGGAACAAAATTATATTCCTCATCGTTCCTGCCCTGTGCCCCTGTCTTGCTCCCAGCTTCCTCAATCTGATCCAAACTCTTCCTGCTTGAGGCTGATTAAAGCACTGCACAGCTTACTGATGATACCTTATCCCAAAAAGGCTTAGGGCTGTTCTTTGAGTGGTAAAACAATATTTGCAGAGATGTCATCAGGCATGGCATCTCTGTCTTTGGGGAAGATGCCTTCCTTCCATCCATGCTTGATGGAAATTTACAACATCTCATCTGCAGTGTGAACAGTTCACCTATCAGGATGTGGGTGACACCTTTGATATTTATGGCTTTGGTGGAGCTATAATAAATCTCCCCCAGAACACCTGCAGCTCATGACCCAGGTAAGTTCCAAAATTACAGCTATTTGGGGGTTCATTAGGGACCTCCAGGGAATGCTATTTTGTGTGTGAAGATTGCATACATACTCACCCTTATAATAGGAGTCTGAAGGAAGGGCAACTTCATTTGTGCAGACCGGGACTCAGAAAGTATACTGAATGTCCTAGAGAGCACTCGAGGTAGTTTTTCTAGCAAGACATGTGAATTCTGCAAAGACAAAAACAAAACATGTCTACTTCAGCCCTCTCACTACACACTTGTATCATCTTGTTCAGTTATCTCATTGACTCTGTGATATCTGAAGCTTAGGGTTACAGAAAAAAAAAAGCCAATTTTGTGGAGGCCTTGGGAGGGACAAAAAGGTGGGATGAAGCCAAGGGCAGGAATCTTGAAGAGATGAGAAGGCAGGGCAGGGCTCTAACATCCATGTGGATTGAGCAGCCAATAACTCAGCCTCCCAGTTCCTACATCATCTCATTTTAGGGGCCATCATTTCCATTCCAGGGTAGTTATGACCGCACTGTAGAGCTTATTATCAGGAACACTTCTGCCATCTGGAACGTTCCACCATTTCACTTCATCCCTCTATCCTTCCAGCTTATTGGTAGGTCCCTTATTAGTTTTTCAGTTCCAGATCATTTTTCCACTAACTCCTTATCAATCCACCAAGGTCCTGTCTTCCTCCCTCCCTAAGGTATACTTGATGGTCTATAAGGTAACAGGTAACCAACATTTAGAAAGCCACATGACAAATGGGCTCCTTCCAGTCTCCTTTAATCCTTGCTGTTTGGAAAAATGTCAACTCTGTGTTTTTCCAGAAATTCTTTCCTCAAACTAACTGATCACTATTGGATTAAATCTCACAATGGAGTCTACTGGTGCCTGGATAAATTCAGCCCCAGGACTACCTGGAAATCATTCATTCCATAAGTAATTATCCCATGCTTACTGACATATGTGGAGCTAGGCCACAGTTTCCTTAGTCCATTCTCTCTCCAATGCTACTTAAACCTATTTCAAATCTCCTTCACTTTCCTCAAACTGAGGCCCTCTCCACTTGCTCAACAGGTGTGCTGGACCTCTGTTCACAGAGGAACTAGAAGCCATGAGATGGGAAGTTTTCATCAAAACTTTTCAAAAAAATACTTTAACATTCTTCTTTTCTCTTTTCCTTCCTGATATATGGAAAGAAGTTTCCTTCCTTAACCTCAAAGGTTAGGAAATTGCCTTATTGAGAAATAGTCACACTCTAGTCTTGAGGGACTGATGTGCTCTCTTGCACCTTGCCAGGTGTTTTTTTTTTGCCCCTTCCCTCTCCTTATGAGACACTCAACATCTTTTTTTTTAAAGCTTGTTATTACGGAAATGTTTAAACATATACAAGAGTAGACTGTTCTATCTTGTACATCTTCCCAGGTATCCTCTGCCAACTTTCACACTTATCATTTGGCATGTGTGCTATATCACATTTTTTTACACTACAATAATGTGGAAAAGCCCATTGAAATATCTAGCCGCAGACAATGTTATGTGCCCATGTTAAAGCTCTCATTCTCTTGATATTTACCACCTGTGGAACATACTTCAATACCGCAGATGTAAACAGCACTGGTGACAAAAAACAACAACAACAAAAAAAAACATTGAGCTTTAGAGTCTTTGGCAGTCAGTCATGCTCTATAGTTTAGTTGACCCTGAGAAGTCATTTGAGTGAATTTTTCCCTCAACTTGATATAAGAAGTAATCTTACAGAGCAATCCAGTGCACAAGATTGCTATTGCTCACACTATACTAACATGCAAACAGTAGAGAAGTAGAAAACTATACATGTTGATAAAGACAGCATCATCATACATGTTTTCAAATATTCTTCGTGTCACATTAAAATGAGCTATTTTGTTTTGAATTAAACACAGTAGATAAAACACACTTATCTCCCCTGCTTCCCAAAATGCCATGAAAAGTAAAAGATTAGATGAAAAGATGCTCAGCACATAAGCCACCAGGGAAATGCAAATCAAAACCACTATGATATAGCACTACACACACAAAAATGGCTAGAATCAAGAAGTCAGGTAAGTGTTACTGAAGATGTGGAGAAAGAGGAATCCTCAAATACTGCTGGTGGGAATGAAAAATGGTGCAGCCACTTGGAAAAACAGTCTGAAACTTCCTTAAAATGTTAACATAGGGTTACCATACAACTGAGCAATTCCACTTCTAAGTATATACTCAAGAGAAATGAAAACATATGTCCACACATAACATAAACAAATGTTCATACCGGCATTATTTATAGTAGTCAAAAGGTGGAAATAACCCAAGGTCCATCTGCTGAAGAATGGGTAAGTAAATGACATATGGTATATCCACACACTGTAATATGGTTTGGCAATAAAAAATATGGATACTGCTATAACACAGATGAACCCTGAAAACATTATGCTAAGCAAATAAAGCCAGTCACAAATGACCATGTATGACCCCATTCATATGAAATGCCTACATACAGAAATCTATAGAGGTCAAGAAGATTGCTCAGGGTCAGGAGTAGGGTAGAGGGCGCTGACAGCTAACAGTTACAAGATTTCTCATTAAGTCATAAAAACAATTTTTAACATTGACTTTCATGAGGCACATGTCTGTGAATACAGGGAAGAGCATCATACACTTTAAATGGGTGAGTTGTATATTATGTGCACTAAAATTTCAACAAGTATTTAAAACAAAAGATTTAAAAATAAGTGCTTGAGAATGACAAGAAGGGGAGAGGATAGGACAAAAAATATCAACACTTTCTAGAAAACAGAAATCTGGTGGTGGAGTGGTAAGTGACTAGAACAGAGGAAGTGCTGACAAACCCATTCACAGCTCAAAACCCCAGAAGACAAACGACCTGGTGGCAGCAGATAAAAAATTAGGGGTTCCATGCTGTAAATATCTTGACTTTGTTTGTTTTATATTGTGTATAATTTTTTAAATTTTTTTGGAGGGTATCGGGGTACTCTTCTGTATTTTGTAAAATCCCGTGTAAATGTTAGCATGCTTCAAATGTGCAGAGGATCCTAGGTTTCTTTCCTGGGACAGAACCCAAGACAACTGATTTAAAGTTCCTGAATATTGAGAATATATTTCATTCATAATGTACTTTCTCCTTGAATATTTCATTGTACATTTCCTTTTTAAATTTTCAATTACAGTTGACATTTAATAATATTTCATATTAGTTTCAGGTGTACAGCATAGTGATTAGGCATTGATATAACTCAAAGTGACCCCTCCTATTATTCTAGTACCCACCTGGCACTATACAATGTTATTACAATACTATTGGCTATAGTCCATATGTTGTACTTTATATCCCCTTGACTATTTCATAACTACCAATTTGTATTTCTTAAATTCTTCACCTTTTTCACCCATTCTCCCATGCCCCGCCATCTGAATCATTATGTATTTCTTAAGAAAAAAAAACGAGTGTCTTATATACAGTACAGTTATTCCCTTCAATAAGTTTAACATTTAGCATAAAACTAACCTCCTATTCATATCTTACTTTTGGCAATTTATTGTGTAATGTCTTTGTGACTTGTTTTTAAACATACATTACGAGAGTCACTCTAGAATCACATATTGCATTCAGTCATCATGTGTCTTTAGTCTCCTTTAATCTTTATCAGTTGCTCAGCCTTTCCTTTTTTATGACAAGGCCATTTTTGAAGAATATAGTCAATGTGCCATTTTTATATCCCTTCTCACCTGGAAATTTATTGATGGAGCTTATTTTACTTAGCCTTTAAGGATGTTTTTATAGTTGAGAGTCCTAGAGGCCCTAGGGACACTCAGAGCCAAACTTTGAATAAAAATACCAAGGATGCAAAGATATGTGGAGGGATTTTTCTAAATGAGGACACCTCTGGCAGTCAAGGGAGGGTATGGGAGAGGGAGTGGCCTTAAAGTGTACATTTCTATTGGGTGGAGACAATGGTGCAGCTGTGGATTCTGGAGAAGACAGGCAAAGAATGGAGCTTTCATTACTGGTAAACCTTCCTCACATGGGAGGGAAAGGATTAGGTGTCTGGGACCAAGACTAATTCTTCAGACTCAGCAAGGGAATGCAGGCAAGCAAAGTAAGGAAATGACACAAGGCTTCATTTCAACAGTTTGTAATCTAAAAAATGAAGCTGTTGGAGTTATAACTATTAAATGACTAGGTGGCATGGGGAGATGAAATAAATACATATATGCCATCAACAAAAATTATATTATTTCAGAAAGTAATCAAATGCCAATAGAAAATTTGGTGAAAAGTTAGAAAGTAGATGGGGGGTAAAAACTTTTTCATGGAAGAAGTAACCATAAGTGTGATTCAAAAGAACCAAAAGGTACTGCTAAATATAATTACAATTCTGCTCACAATAATTTATGCTATAGAGAAATTCACTGCCTAAAAATCAGAATGACTTTAGGTACTGCAGGTTGTGGGCCGGCACAATTGCTCTATAAATAAAATGTTTTGGGGAGAGAAGGGATTTGGCAGAAGAGGAAACAGCAGGGTGAGACACCAAATGTGGAAGGTGCTGAACAGCCTAAAAAGGATGTTGGTAGAAAAAGGATTACTAAAGATTTTCAAGTTATTGGCCATGGGTCCATGGGTTTGCTATGTCTTCATCTCCCTCTCTGTCATGCTTTCTGCTTGTTGGTACTGGCCACTCTGCTCTCTCATGCTTGCTGGTGAACATGGATTCTTTGGAGGAGATGTAGGGTTGGGGCTGCTACGGAGTATATTCCTGGTTTTATACAGGTAAAAACCCATTATGTATAAGGGAAAGCTGTAGTTGAGGACAGAGTCGAATTTAGGGGTATAAATCTATAGGCACAGCAGGCTTTCAAAGAGTATTTGGGGTCCAAAAGGAGATCACCAGGCAGTGAAAAGGTTCTCAGGTACTATCTGGGTAACAGGTGGAATAAACAGAAAAATTTGCTAAGGTAAATATGTGGTATGGTAAATGGATGGAGTTGGAAGTTAGGCTGGAGGGATCTCAAGGGCTGTGGAGGGATGGACAGATCTGCTTGGCTGGATGGGAAAGGAAAGGGTAGTGTGCTCATTTCTCTTGAGCTGTCCCCTACCCTACCCTCAAGGACCTTTTAATGTCTGTGTTACAGCTCTGATGTGGGCCTGCAACTATGGTCTAGAATATGCACACCCAATAGCCCGCTGTCTGATGCAAAAATGCACTTTGATGATGCAGCCCACCTTCTTTATCTGAGGCAGCCTTACTGCACCGTGGCTGAGCTCCAGCTAAACTTCCTATGTACTCCCATCCTTGCCTTCCTGTGTGGGGTGGGGCTCCTCCTCCTGTCACTGAGCTACCGAAACAGGAATTCATGTTTTCCAGTATTTTGGAAACAGACATGAATCAGGTTAAGTAAACCAGAATCTCTCAGAGATTTTAAATCTTTCTTCTCAAATAAATGCATTAATGCTATCAATTTTTTTTTCCTAAATACTGCTTTAGCTACATCTCACGAATTTTGTTATATTTTCATTTTCTTTTAGGTTAAAATTCTTTTTTGTTTTGAGACTTCTTCCTTGACCTATGTGTTTGTAGCATGTTGTTTAATCTCTAAAACATTTTTGGATTTTCCAGCTTCCTATTTGTAATTGATTTCTAGTTTAATTCCATCATAACTTGAAAACATACTTTGTATGACATCTATTCTATAAATTTGTTATGGTGTGTTTTGTAGCCCAGAATGTTGTCTGCCTTGGTGAATGTTCCATGTGAGCTTGAGAAGAATGCGAATTCTGTTGTTGAAGTATTCTATAAGTGTTAATTAGGTCAAATTGACTAATGGTGCTGTTTAAACCAACTGTACCCTGATTTTCTGCCTGCTGGATCTGCCGCCCCTTACTGATAGAGCAGTGGTTTCCAATAACAGTGAATTCATCTATTTCTCCTTGCCATGCTACCAATTTGTACCTCACTTATTTTGACCCCTTCGTTATTATGTAATGCCTCTCTTTATCCCTGGTAAATTTCCTTGTTCTGAAGTCTGCTTTGTCTGATTGATATAGTTACTCCTGTTTTCTTTTGGTGTCAGCATGGTATATTTTTTTCTGTCCCCTCCCTTTTACTCTATCTGTATCTTTATATTTACATTAGGTATTCTGTAGACAATATATAATTGGTTCTTGTTTTTTATCCACTCTGACAGTCTCTGACTTAATTGGTTAATTTAGCTCATTTACATTTACTGATTTTTTTCACATATTTGGATTAATATCTACCATGCCTATAACTGTTTACTTTTCATTATATCTATTTTTCTTTCCCTCTTTTATTTCTGCCTTTTATGGTTTTAAACAGTCTCTTAGCATATCAATTATTCTTCTTTAACAAATATTTTAATAGTTGCCCTACAGTTTTTAATATACACGTACAATGAATCTAGGCATTTCATGTTAACACTATGCCACTTCAGAGTTAATGCAGGTACCTTTTAACAGAGCTCCCAATTCCTTTCTCTGTATCATTGCTCTCGTTCATTTCACTTATCCACATACTATCTTACCCCAATACGTTGTCATTATTATTATTATTAGGTAAATTAAGAATAAGAAAAATAAAAGTTTTATTTTATCTTCATTTATTCCTTTTCTTTCTTCCCTATGTAGATTCAAGGTATCATTCTCCTTCTGCCTAAAGAGTTTCTTTTAACATTTATTGCCAGTTATGCTGCTAATTAATTCCCTCAGTTTTTATTTGTCTGAGAGTTTTTATTTCCCCTTCACTTGAAAGGATAATTTCACTAGATATAAAATTTTACGTTGGTGTTCCTTTTGTCTTTCAACACTAAATATTTCACTCCACTCTCTGCTTGCTTGCATGGTTTATGATCAGATGCCCATAATCTGTATGTTTGTTTCTAAGAAGGAGGGTGCTCGTTTTCCTCTAAATTCTTTACAGATTTTATTTTCCAGTTTCCTAGAGTCTGGCTATATGTCCAGATATAGACTTAGTTAGTATTTATCCTGCTTGGTGTTCTCTGAGCCACCATAATCTACGGGTAATGTCATTAATTTAAAAAAATTCTTGGCCATTATTACTTCAAATATTTCCTCTATTCTGTTCTCACTTTCTTCACCTTTTATTATTCCAACTACATGCATGTAACAAATTTTGAAACTGTTTCATAGTTCCTGGATATTCTGGGTTTTAAAATTTTTTTAAATTCGTTTTCTCTTCACATTTCAGTTTATAAAGTTTCTATTACATATAGTCAATTTCACTTACTCTTTCCTTGCCAATATATACTGTACAGATGAGCCAATCCAGGTATTCCTTGTTTCTGTTACAGCATTTTTGGTTTCTAACATTACCTTTTGATTCTTAGTTTCCCTGTTTACATGCCTTATCTTGTGTGTTGTTTCCTTTTTCCATTAGAGCCCTTAACTTATTAATCGTGTTTAGTTTGGATTCCATGTATGAAAATTCCAAAGTCTGTGTCAAATCTAAGTGTGGATCTGATGCCTGCTTTTGTCTACTCAGATTGCTTTTTCTTGTCTTTAGCATGCCTCGTAATTTTTTCCTAAAAGCCAGACATGATGTATTATGTAACAGGAACTGTAGTAAACAGACCTTCAGCATGAAGTTTTATGTTTTCTGGTGAGGTGTTTACTGTGTTTAATATCTGTCGTATATGTCAGAGGCTTAATTTTCTTTTAGTATTTTTTTCTCTCCTGTGGTGTTTTTAGGCTTTCTTAAATCTCCTTAATTAGAGCCTATGCCTCACCCTTCTTTCAGCTATTATCACCTGTTACTATACTGAAGCTCTGTTGTTGCAGTGGTAAGGTGGGGGAAGGAATATGATTAAGTCAGTCCTTTCTGGGGCCTGTGTCCCTGGGCTGTGATGCCCACAAGTGTTTATGAGCGTTTTTTCTTTTCTTTTCACTCTTCAGATGAAACAAGCAGGCTAGAGGGGGCTGTATTTGAGTAATTTCCCTTCTCCCATGTGGAATAAGGCCCCGGTATTCTCTTCCCCAACCAAAACAAGTTCCAACATTGCTTTAAAAAAAAAAAAAGAAGAAATTAGTTCCTTCCGTGTTTAATATGTACCAGGCACTCTTCTAAGCACTTGGGACATACCAGTGAAAGAAATAAACAAAGCTCTGTCTTGGTGGAGCCTATATAATTGTTTTCTTAGTCAATTCTCTTGCCTAAGTACTAAAAATTATTTCACTTCCCTACAACTTCTTCACATTCCTCACTCAGGGAGCATATGGGCTGGACCACCACAGGGGAATGAGAAGTAATCAGATGAGAGCATTTTGTCTTAAAAATTCCAGAACAACAACAAAACCAAAACCAATAAGTGAACCCCCATCCTTTCTTGCCTCTTTCCTTCCTATTATCTAGAAAGTTTCCGCTGGATGTTTTCCTTGATGTTCCCAAGCTGGTGTCTGTCCTCGCTTTCCAATTCACAATACTTCCTACACTCTGTGGAATATTTACCATAATTCAACAATTCAACAACATGGGTTTGAACTACAAGGGTCTACTTATATGAGGGGTTTTTGTTTTTGTTTTTGTTTTCAATTGACTTGCACAGTGCCACTGATCACAGTTCAATGAAACCACAAAGTTCAATTGACCCTGGCAGTTCAAACCTGCCTTGTTTAAGGTTTGACAGTGATGAATCTGTGTAGGCAGAAGGCGGACTTAAATTACATGCGGATTTTCCACCGTGCGGGTGGTCTGTGCCCTACCCCAGCTTTGTTCAAGTGTTAACTGTATCTACCTTCTGAGAGGATAGAGACATATTTACTTCATCAAAGCCAGCATACCTAGCGAAGCTCAGAAACCTCTGGAGAAGGAACTATAAGCAAGGGGAGGGATTTCTCTGCAGAAGGCCCGCCCAACGTGTTCTGGAGAAAGGGGGCATGTTCCATGACAGGTCTGTGTGACGGTGGCTTTTGGCTCCCCAAACAGCAGCACAGGGCAGATGTTGAGCGGACTCACCTCAGGCTTCTGGGCCCTGCCTTCATTGGTTCTGGAAGAAAAGAGTTGAGATTTAACTGAAAGAGAGGTTGCCAGGAAGGTTTCTGGGATTCCAAGTGACCTCTCCCTGCCCTGCCTGACGGATGCTTCCCTGCGTTAGCCACCTCTACCCCTACTGGCCAGGCCTCGCGAGCTCTCAGCCCCCAACCCTCGCGAGAAGCGCGGAGACCCGGAGATGGAATTCCGCCTGTCAGACACGCTCCTCCTTAAGGGTGAGCACTCTACCAAACTGCAGGGTGGTGATCGTAGTCATAAGAATAGTAACAATACTGATGACCGTGAAGGTTTCACTAACCTAAGTCTCATTTATCAGCGATTATTTATAGAGCTACTAATATTGAGTAACAAGATGTGCTCTAAGAAGTGGCATGAAGAGCTTTGAACGGTGTCAAGAGCTGATGTTAAAGAATGGGCCAGACTGCTAGTGCAGTCAGCACATGGGCCTTGCCAGCCCCCAAAGAGCCCAACGCGTTGGAAGTGCTGGCACAGGTCAGATAGACACCTAGCTCCCAAATCCTTCTCCCTTCTGGCAATCACCAATTTGTTCTCTATCTATGAGTCTGTTTTTGTTTAGTTTGTTGGTTTCTTTTGTTCCTTTGATACCACATACAAGTGAAGTCATATGGTATTTATCTTTGTTTGACTTATTTCATTCAGTATAATAACCTCTAAGTTCATCCATGTTGGTGCAAATGATAAGATTTCATTTTTTTAATGGCTGAGTAATATTCCATCGTATACATGTACTTTCAACAGGCACTTAGGTTGCTTCCATATCTTGGCTGTTGTGAATAGTGCTGCCGTGAACATAGGGGTGCATGGATCTTCACAAACTAGTGTTTTGGTTTTCTTTGGATAAATATCCAGAAGTGCAGTTGCTGGGTCAAAAGGTAGATGGTATATTCTGCTGTTCTGGGGTGAAATGTTCTGAAAATATCAATTAAATCCATCTGGTCTAGTGTATCATTTAGGACTGCTGTTTCCTTGTTGATTTTCTATCTGGAAGATTTGTCCACTGGTGTCAATGAAGTATTATAGTTTCCTACTCTGAGTGTATTACTGTTGATATCTCCCTTATGTTAGTCAATAAATGCTTTATATTTGTAGGTGCTCCTATGTTAGGTGTATATATATATTTACTAGGGTTAAGTCCTCTTGATGTATTGATCTCTTTGTCATTATGTAATGCCTTTCTTTGTCTCTTATTATAGCCTTTGTTTTAAAGTCTATTTTCTCTGATGTAAGTATTGCTACTTCAGCTTTTTTTTAGTTTTCATTTACATGAAATACTTTTTTCTATCTTTTTATATTCAGACTGAGTGTCATTTGATCTAAAGTGGGTCAGTTGTAGACAGCATATATGGGTCTTGTTTTCTTGTCCATTTAGCTACCCTATGTCTTTCAATTGTAGCATTAATACGTTTACACTTAATGTGATTATTGATGGGTACATAGTTATTGCCATTTTATTACTTGTATTTCTGTTTTTTTACGTCCTTCTTTTTACAGAAGTCCCCTTAACATTTCTTGTAATTCTGGCTTGTTGGTGATGAATTCCTTTGGATTTTTCTTTTCTGGGAAGCTCTTATCTCACCTTCAGTTTTAATTGATAACCTTGCTGGATAGAGTAGTCTTGGTTGTACATTCTTGTTTTTCATCACTTTGAATATTTTGTGCCACTCCCTACTGGCCTACAAAGTTTCTGTTGAAAAATCACCTGACATTCTCATGGGATTACCTTTGTAAGTAACTAGCTGCCTTTCTTTTGCTGCTTTTAAGATTCTCTCTTTGTCTTTAACCTTTGTTATTAATGATGATGTGTCCTGGTATGGGTCAGTTTGGAACTCTTTGCACTTCCTGGACTTGTATGTCTTTTTTCTTCTCCAGGTTAGGGCAGTTTTCTGTCA
Organism: Eidolon dupreanum; assembly: GCA_028627145.1. Lineage (NCBI taxonomy): Eukaryota > Metazoa > Chordata > Mammalia > Chiroptera > Pteropodidae > Eidolon > Eidolon dupreanum. The sequence continues at coordinate 140,426,602 of CM053509.1, read as the reverse complement.
CTATTTCTTCAAATAGATTCTCAATCCCTTACACTTTCTCTTTTCCTTCTGGTACCCCTGTATGCAGATGTTGGTACATTTGATGTTGTTCCAGGGGTCTCTCAAACTTTCCTCAGTTTTTTTATTCTTTTTTCTTTTTGCTGTTCCTATGGGGTGTTTCCTGCTACCTTGTCATTCAACTCACTGATTCAGTCCTCTGCTTCATCTAATCTACTGTTGATTCCTTCTAGTGTATTCTTCATTTCAATTATTGTATTCTTAATCTCTGACTGGTTCTTTTTCATGATTTCTTTGTCCTTTTTTATGCTTACTATCTCTCTGTTGAAGTCCTCACCAAGATCATCTATTCTCTCCTTAAGTGTATTGAGCATCCCGATGACCAGTGTTTTGAACTCTGACTCTGTTAAGTTGCTTGCCTCCATTTTGTTTAGTTTTTTTTCTGGAGTTTTCTCCTATTGTTTCATTTGTGGCATGTTTCTTTGCTTTCTTATTTTAGTTGCTTCTTTGTTTTCAGTTCTATGTATTAGGAAGATTTATTATATCGCCCAGCCTTGGTCAGGTGGCCTTATGTGGTAGGTGTCCTGTGTGGCCCAGTGACACAGTTTCCCTGATTATCTGTGCCAGGGTCTCTGGGCATGTTCCTTGTGTGGTTGTGTTTGTTCTCCTATTGTAGCTAAATCTTGATTGCTGTTAGCATGTTATTGGATGGGATTGACTCTCAGGCTGACTGGCTATGGGGCTTGGTCACACCAACAGGTTATGAGCTGTTTGGGGACTGACCCCATGAAATAGAATTCGCCCTGGCAGGCTTGTATACCTGTTGAGACCACCCTTTGGGTGTGCCCCTTATGGGGCTAGTCAGATGGTGCTCCATTGTGGTCTGATGCTGGCTTCCAGGTGTGTTGGTTCTGGGTCCTCTTAGGAGGGGCTCCCTTGTAGGCCAAGGTCACTCACTGCCTTTGATTGTTCAGGGCTACTGGTAGGAGCTACAAAGCAATCCACAAGTGGTCACTGCCTGTGCTGGATCCAGAGGCAAGTGGGAGAGACCACGCTGCAAGCCAAGGTCGGTTATCATTACCCCCAGTCCCTGGCCTGCAGCGGCTTAACAGAAAGACCAGTGTACCTCAAGGCCTGAGATTGTCTGCCAGTTGCCCATAAGTCTCTGCAGCTGTAAGAGCCTTTGGTTGGTATAGGAGTTAGGTGGGTTGGGGACCCAGAGAGTCACTGGGGTAAAGTGTGAAGATTTCACACAGCCAATGCAGAATCGGGTTTTGTTCCAATGCTGAATCTGCACTTCCTATAAAAGTCTCACATCGCAGCAAGGCCAGCTGCTGCCTGCCTCAGGCCCACAGACACCCAAGATCTGTTCATAAAATACTGTAGCTTGGGACTTGGCTTGTGGCCCACCATTGAAAGTCTCTCCTGGGATGCACGGGCCACACGTGGGCCACGTGAACTGAGGGCTGCGATTTGCTGCCGAATTCCCGGCCCAGGGAAAGCAAAGGATGGGGCTGGCTGCCCAGCAATGGGCCTACCACAGGCAATTTGTGAGTTAGGTGTTGTGGGGTCTGAGGGAGATATGGGGTGGAGTAAGCCAATTTTGTCTGGCCATTGCTGAGCCCATAGGCTCCCACAAAATTCACATATTACAGTAGGTCCAGTCACCAACCACTGTGGGCCTGCAGACACCAGCAATCCACCCAAAAGACACTGCAATTCAGGCTGGCATCAGTGGCCCATAATTGAAAGTCTCCCCTGTAATATTCAGGCTGCAGGCGGGCAACGGCGAGCTGAGGGCTGCTGCCTGCCCATCAATACGCAGCTCAGGGAAGGTGCCGGGTGTATCTGGCTGCCTGGCAATGGGCTGGCTGCAGGCAATTTGTGGGTTAGGTGGGGCGGGGTCTCAGCAATATGCAGTGTAGGACAGGCTGATCTCACCGGGCCAGTGAGCCTCAGAACTGGCCATGTGTGGGGTGGTTTCAACACAGACAAGAAGGCACCCTGTAGTTTGCCCCAGAGGGGTTCCCAACAAAGGAGCACTGGCGCTGTCCCTCCAGCCCTTGCTCCAACGCCACATGATTCAGTCTTTCCACATATGTCTCTTGCATCTCCCAAGCTGCTGACCCTCCACCAGAGCCCAAGGTGAGTGTCTGTAAGCAAGTGAGTCTGAACAGGCCATTTAAGAGGGATGCTTGGATTGTTAGGTTCCTTCTGTCTCACCTAGATGGCCAGTATCTCGACTGATTTTTGTAGTCCAATTTTGTGAGGACTTCTCTTTCCAGGACTGGAAACCTGGTCTGGGGAGCCCCTGTGTGAGCCTAGGTCCCCTGGCTCCTTCAGAGGGGGCCTCTGCAGCCGCAGTATCCTTCCTGGTGCTCAGCCGCCACTTGCAGATGCGGGGCCAGCCCACTTCATGCCTCCATCCCTCCACTGGTCTTGGTGTGGCTTTTTCTTTGTATCCTCAGATGTATATGTTATTATGATCAGCTAGTCTTCAGGTGGTTCTCCAAGTTTGTTTGTTTTATAATTCAGTTGCAATTGTAATGCGATCATGGAAGGAAGCAAAACCTGCTTTTACCTAGCCTGCTATCTTGACTGGAACTTGGAAATATGCTTTTTAAAAAACTATACTCTAAGTATACACAAAAATATACAAGAGCTTTCCTTCTATATTATTGTCATTAATGTGACCCAGTTTCAGAACTCAAAGTCTCTTGCCCACTCTCCGAAATTCACATTTCCAGGAAATAAAATCTAATTGGCTCAGCCTAAGTCAGGTATATAACCAAAAGTGTGGCATTCAACCACACAAACATGTCCTCTTAGGCTTTTGAGGCCCTCCATGATGTTTCGAGGCCAAATCCAGAGGAAGGAAATTATAATTTTATTGTATTTTACCCCTTTGCCACCTGCTTCCTATAATGACTCAACTGTCTAGATTCTAGACTCTAAACAGTGGCACCAAGACATAGTTGTAAGGTTGAAAATCCCTGCATTATGTTCAGTTGTCTCCCATTGAGGAAGTATTTGGCATTAATTATACATGTCAGGTGGACAGGCCTGTCACTTGTATATGAAAGTAAATAACATATTTTGAAAAATGTGTGTTCCATGCCAGTGTCTATCAGAATTGTCATGAATTCCAAACTAAGAGTCTATAAATTGATCAAAGTTTTACTACAATGCTAATTTCCTGCACGCACACTATATGGAGAGAAATTGTGTTTATGGGGGAAAAATAAGAGAAGCAACATACATTTATTTGAATTAATCAGGTGAGCCATTTTGTTCCAACTTTGTTTTGGCATAGTTATAGTTTGTATGTCCAAACTCAGAACCACCACAAATGTCTGGTACAGGTTTTCTAAGCTTTCTCTCCAGTCCTCTCCATATAAACAAGGATTTTCTTCCAACTTGACTCTTGCCTTTGATGGAATAAAAGCCAAATTTTTTTGTTTTTAATTCAGCAAGGCTTACTCTTTAAGCAGCTTCCCGAAGCAGAATATGTACTCCAAAAGAATTTATGGGCATCACTAAACTCTCTTCAGTGGCAAGAACAAGGGAGAAAAGAACATCCAGATGGCTATGCTGGAAGTCTTTTCTCACTTCTGGATCTACCCAGGGATGGATTTCTGGTCAGATGAATGCTACTGGACTCTTTTCGAGGCATTAAATGTAATTAGCTGTTTATCGTTATGGTTAAAAGACTCTGCTGAGTGGCTATCAGGGCACCATCTGTACAGCTCATCACATTCGCTGGGGAAACCCTGAAATGTCCATCCAAAAATCTGTGTGTCACTTGCAGACAGACATTCACAATACCTGTCAAAAACCTTTGTGTCCAGTGGGAAACTTGTTTACAAATGGTTGATATTAAAGATAGAAATGCTTTTTTGTGGATCAGAATTCCACATTATAGTATTCGTATTTCTTTAAAGCAATCAATTTTGAATAAAGTTAAAGAGTAATATGTTTTCTTACATCTTTAACAATACTATCTATATCATCTGGGCATTTGCAGACAACAGAAAGTGATACAGATAATCTGAAAGCAAAGGAGAATTTATTGGAATGATACTGGAAGACTGAAGCACCAGGCTTAAAAACTTGACAGGTACCAAGTGAGCTCTGGAGGGCTACACAGAAGGTAACCAGCAAAGGTCACACAACTCTAACAGTCACTGTATTGTGCTATCACTTGCTCAATATTCAAAGTCCTATAAGGTAATACCTGTTGGCCAAGCAAGCCTATGTCATATAGCTTTACTATCTGATTTTATTGCAATGGAGAGAAAGAGAAGCCATGTCTCCTTTAGTTTCTACAGGAGGAGGTGACCACTGCTTTCATGTATGAGGTCTCCAAATTAATATGAACATATAACTAACAAGCATGCCTGAAAGCTGAATTTCCCCAAAATGTCAAATATTAACTAAGTCATTTTACTACGGATCAAATCCCTCTATGACAGCTGTCTTCCAATTGTATTTGGAAAAATCATTCCTGATCCAATCATTAACTGAGCATATGTTCGGTTTGTTAATAAGGTATTATAGGGAAATCTTGGGAATTTTAGATGAAGTAGTATATTTTACCTTACTTTTTGTTAGCAATACCATAAAAGGAAAAAAATATGTTCTTTTTTAGGTTAGAATAATGGTCTCAATGGGCCACTTTCACAACACATACAAGAGTTTTAAAAGTTTCATTATTTTTTTATTTACTTATTTCCTTTGCATCTGTTAGATGTTTGTATGTCACTATGTAAAGTGATTGCATGTATATAACAAAATAATATTTAGTGCAGTCTCTACTTAGTCTAATTGGGAAAATAAGATATTTCTATCCAAAACATTTAGTAAACAAGATAATATAAATTACATACTTGGAAGAAAGTCAATTAAAATTCTATATATCCTGATGCTTACTTAGGAGTACCTCTGTATACAGACAATATTCAGTTCCCAACAAGTCTTTCTGGGCTTGGAAAATAGATATGGCAGAAAAGTCAACTTAATTTTATTCGTCCCATCTGCTATGTAATAATTTGCCAAAATGTTACAAATTTGCTCCTTTTACCAGGATATTTGGGTATATCTTATCTAGTTCTACCATTCTATCCCCTCCTTTTTCATCTTATTAACTCAGGCCACCCTCCATGATTCAAATCAGATGTACCTCCCGTAGGAAGAATTTCCTGATATACACTCTGCAGATTAGGTATCTTTAATCTGTGTTCTGGACATCCTGTGTCATGTCTTCTTAATGACACTGTACCCTAACCACTTAGGGAACTCATGTCCATCCCTGCTCCCCTACTCCAGTTCACCCACCCCTTGAATAGGAGGAAGAGTGCAAATAGGCCTCAAAGACAAATGGAATTCTGAGACATACATGTAAACTAGAATATCACGGTTGTCATTTACAGTTGTAGGGGTGGTGAATAAAAAAATTATAAAAAGAATTTGATGGACGAAAATGCTGACTATTGGAGACTTGGCAGTTTCCAGAAGTACTGAACAAGTTAAATAATGACCCCTTTGCAAAATCCAATGTTTCTCTCCTTTAGCATGTGTAGCTGATTATCAACTGCACCATAGCAAGCCTTGTGGATTCACATTATTTTATCTCAATGTAGAATAGATAGGAAAGGTTCAGACTCTACACTTCTATGGAAAAATCAGGGTAGCACCGGCCCCTATTGTACACATTCCTGCATAGTCACCCTCGTTAGTGATTTCAACAGAGATTTAATATAAAGAATCAATAAATAAGATAAAAGGAGTAAAATGGCAAAAAGTAAACAGTGAGATATCACAGAAATGGTAACTTCAAGAAGCATCTACTGCCCTAGGATACTAAGAACTTAGAAGCTTAGAAGAAAAGAAATGACATAGACCTCTAAGAAGGGACACTACAAGCTGACACCAGTAACTTGGGAGTCCAGGGAAGGCCGCCCGCAGAGCTGAGACTCAGACTTATGAAGAGGGAGACCAGCTGGCTAGTGCTGGCAGTTTGGAGAGATTTGATGAGGCTAGTACAGGGAATTTGAAAAAGGACATGGAGCCTGGAGCCACTTGCTGCTGCTGGAACCCGTTGCTGTTCAAAATGAAGTACTCATTAATATTAGGGTGGCCCTGATGGGATGAGTAAACAAAAAAGAAGGAGCAAGCCCCTTTTCCTCCATCAGGTTCTCCATTTCTATTTCCCTATAGGAACTAGCTGGCAAAAGGGAGTTAACAGTTTGCATAGTACCAACCACCGTATCACAAAGCCAAATCTGGGAGATAAACACTTCATAATTAGTAGGGAAGGCAATAGGCAGGGAAGGAAGCTCTCTAGTTAAAGTTAGATATCAGTTCCTCTTCTCTCCATTCCTTCTTAGATTTTAGACTCTCTTAAGGTTAAGTTTTTAAGACTTCTAACTGAGGCCATCCCAGAGATACTGTCACAATCCTCACAATTACACTTTTTTATCAGACGTGAACCAACTTGTCTATTCATTAGAGAATGGCCTCTAAGTTGTCAACTTGTCCATCCTCTAAGTTGCCCTACTTATTTAAAAAAAATTTTTTCTAGAAAACGACTAATTTCTTGCTTCCTCTTTCATCACCATAATTTCTGATCTAATATGAAAAAAATTTTTTAATGCAAATTTCCCTTTGTTCCCAGGAACAGGGCTTCCCTGGTCTTATCTGAAAATGTATGGACCCATTCCAACTCAAAATTCCTGACCCTCCAGATAAAGAATTACCATGCTATACAGGGACTACTGAGTCCCATCTCTAGGCGGCCATGAGCTGTTAGTTACATTTAGCTTTCAGACATATGTATCAACTTTTGTTCTTAAAATCTTTGTTTATTCTCTGAATACTTCTCTCTAAGCAGCATTCACCAATACAGACTAAAATGAAAGGTAAGTTTTCCATGAGCCTCACAAGGCTGTACTCAAGCTGAGCACTGAGCAGTTTTATCAGTGAAATAATGATGAATGTTTTTTTCCATACCTAAACACAACACTGAGTTAAAATCAACACTGCACAACTCACTTTTAAAACTCTCTGACAATTCTACCCGGTAGCTTGGCCTTAAGCCTGGTTTGTCTTTATGGTCTCTCAGATTTGTCCAGGGATCCCCAACAAGCAGCAGCCCTCAGAACCTGCAGTTTAGTGGCTCATCATGGAGGAAACATTCTTTCCTAAATTTGAATCTACTAAAGCAATTTCTCCCCCTCTGATTTTTACAATTAGTGTCTAGTTGATCAGTCAAGCATATCTGCAATGAAAGGAAATTAGCTTTGCGGAAGTAACATGGACTGCTTAGAGTAAAAAAATCAATGGGAAAGGTCTTATTTAGTTTATTCTCTCTTAAGTTTTGGAAAACATCTTTCACACTTTCCCTCAAAAATTGAGCAATATAAAATTGTTCAATTCAATAAATTAAATTTTACAATGACAACCATAGGCATTGTTAGACCAGTAAATCAGTCTTAGAGAAAATTAAAAAATTCTTGACGATCTAGTAGGAATAATACATTATTTTTGGAATACATTGCTTTAAGGAACAGAAGACTGCAGAAGCAACATATAAGGTAACATCCACAAGACATTTTGAGGTTCTTAGTCTAGCCCACTAGAAACCTTTATTTTTTCCCCCAGCACACACATATTTCCTATCTTTGAGTAATGTATACTTTGAAAGAAGGAAAAGATGTTAATATATAAAAGTACATTATAAGAGAAAAAATTCTAAGTTCCATGTCATATGATTTACTCTGATGTAAGCAGCCATCTCAGGAAGGGAAACGAGTAACCATTGCCTTATATTTCCCTCTCACCTTTCTTTCACTTCAGGCTTAGCCATTGTGCCTTCCTCACTCATTCTCACCTCATCTCTATTTTTTATCTCAACAAATCTGGAATGAAACTGTGGCTTTTAGGAGAGAGAATGAAGCAGGGAAAGAAATATCAAACCACTAAAAATAATCCTTCATCAGCCACAAAGAATTGTTCTTTTTCTCTGTGTTCACAGCTCCTGGCCCATTCTTTAGCCACCGCAATGAAAATCCCCTTTTTAAAATTGCAATCCTACTGACATACTCCATATCCCTCTTCCGGATTTCTTTTTTCTCCATAGGACTTGTTGCCAGATACTATACTACATATATACTTAAGTGTCTTGCTTTTTTAGTATGTGTGTATCCCCTGCCCCCTAATTGAATGTAAGTTCCATGAGAACAGAAACATTTGCCTATTTTATTCACTTATACATCTCTGTCTCTTAGAACAGAGCCAGGCCCATGTAAGTTTCTCAATAAATATTTATTAAATTGTTGCTGTTAAATGGACTTGTATAGTTTACCCTCAGAACATATCCTTGTTGATATTGGAAAAATGTGCTCCAAAATCTAAACAGCCTACTTCTAAAAATTAGCCTTTAGAGCACAGCCTACTCAAAAATAGAGGATTCTTTTTTTATTCATTTTTTTCAGCATCTAATTTTTTTTAAATCAGCAATATAAAAATACTCCATAAATTAGTATTGAATAATATCAAATGCATAATTTTCTTCTTGGATTTTTCAGCCTTGACACTAATCAAGCAAAAATATGAATAACTTACTAAAGAAACACTCTTAGCTGCTGACTCATGAAAATTTTCTGTACTTAAATGTTTTAAGTGAACACAATCTGGCAACTTTGGTCCATACCTAGTTTTTAGCATTGGACTTTACTGTTTTCTTTTTTTGAATAATTATTTATAAGTGATAAGAACTTCTAAGCCATTTGGACAGATAAATAGGTGACCATAATAAATAAATAAATATATATGCACACACACATATATATATCATTTTAAACAAACAAAAAAGTTCACAATAATTAAGATACTGGCTATATGCTTGAAATAACTAAAATCTATATCTTGTCACTCTTCTGTCTTCACCTCCAACAACCTATTTTTCTTAAGGATTTTTTAAACTCATTTAACTTAACATTTTATAAAACTCATTCATGCATATTGTCTTATTTAATTCCCACAGTAACAATCATGTATTTTATCAGTTCACTACTGCTGCATAACAAACCTTCAGAAAACTCCAGTGACATAAAACAATAATCATTTACCTTTGCCCATGTGTTGGTGGCATTGGCTGCACAGTTCGGCTGAATTCAGCGGGGTTCATTGGTGCATCTGCAATCATTTACAGGTCACCTAGACAGCTTTGATTACCTTAGCTGGGTCCTCTCATGTGCCTGGGCCTTAGCTGGACAAAGTGGGCTGTCTTGACTCTGCTCCAGATGTCTCATCCCCTAGTTTGGGCATGTTCTCATCACCAAAGCAAAGGAATAAAAGAAAGAGCAGAAGCATTTTTTCAAGCTTCAGAGTGCATGGTTTGCTACTGTCCTGTTGGCCAAAGCAAGTCACATGGCTGACTCCAAAGTTACTGTGTGAGAGACAAATCATTGCTACAGGGATGCCATTAATTATGATCATTAATGTAATCAATATACCACCAGCGTATGCTATTATTTTCATTATTTTATATATGAAAAATATTGACAAGGAGAATCAACCATGTGAATAAGCCAGAAGCTCAGGTCTTCCTACTCCAAATATGTTCTTTTTTCTAACCATATCTGGCCTATGTACTTACATTCAAAGAAGCTGAATTTATTATCTCTGGAGAAATAGAACCATTTCCAATTGCTTTGATGCCTCATGTATTCCAAAACAAAAGTTAAGATTACTTACCTTTTTGTAAACTGGATAAATGCATATCCTATTAGTTCACACTGATCTCTATCATTTTTAATTATCAAATTGTTATTGAACCTTTGAGTGTGCATTGTTTGTCCCTCCAGCTAAACTGCCACCTCCTTCTAGATAGAAGAAGAAACTCCATGTTCCATGTCTTTGTATTTCTACCAGTGCCTGACGTGATGCTGATATAGGTAGTAGGTGTGCCACTTGATTGATAAAACTAAAAGAATATAATGTCAGCTTGATAGAGTTTTCCACTGGAGAAATTAAAATTAAAAGGAAAAGTCAAAATCAATCTGGAATTGAGTGAAATGTAAGAGATAATTTTCAACTGTGCTTATGTAAGAAAAGAAAAAAGAAATACATTTATGTTTTGTTTTCAAACCCTTCATTCCAGAAAATATATATGAATATTTTCCTTATATTTATTTGCTCCACCTCAGAGTTGAAAATCAACTAAAATGAAATGCCAAGAGCTAATTGGTGAATTAATTCTTTTATTCAGTATAATAGCCACCACAAATGTTTAGTTCAATGAAGTACTCACTTTTCCATTACAAAAATCGAATTTAGGTTTTCTTTACCTCACTCTGAGAAATAACTGGGTTAATGTCATTCTCTATCCTCTATAGCTTTTTTATTCAATAACTTTATCAGGCTTGCAAAAGGTAATGGTTTAAAGAAATGTGAGGTTTTGTCAAATATTTTCTTTTATGGGTATGTCAGATTGCTCCTTTTCCCATGTCCAAGTCACACTCAGGAAATGAAAGAAGGGAACAAGAAAGTGCTGTAATAATTTCTGTGAAAACTCTGAACATGCCATCCTCTTTTAGCAATGTGAGTTTTAGAAGAATACACCAGATGATGCATGTTGTTTAGTTCCCATTGACAAGTCTCTCCACAGAAAAAGGTAATGGAAAAATTCTACAGTGATAAATATATGTGGTCATAAATTTTCACATTTCATTGAAAACTGAAATTCTTTTTTTTAATGTTCAATTTTAGATCTTTAGCTGGGAGCAACTCGAAGCCAAGTCAAAGTATATTGGCACCTAAGAATCCTTGAGAAAGCAAACTTGTCTTCCTCATAAATAAGCCTTTCAAAAGGATCCAGTCCATAGTCAAGGCTAACTTCACTGTTAAGGCAACAATTAAGTGGCTATAAATTGTGAAGAATGTTTCACATCCTCTATAAGTAGATCTATACTTTTTGAAACATATTACAATAACACCTGGGGATAATGCTGTTTCCTTCTGACTTAGAATGACATGGCTGAATCGTTACAGCTGTGGAAACACTGATTGATAGTGACAGACAAACCAAATTTTGCTATACAAAATTTGAAATAAAGGTGGGTTCAATGGTAGATTATTTTTCAACAATAGAACAATTTAGACACTAGAATTTTGAGTTCAGAGGTAGACTCAATCAGTGCTGATTTCTGAAAATAAAAAGCATAACCACTACAATAGTTAATTTTATATGTCAACATGACATGGCAGTCAGATAATGATAAAACATTGTTTCTGGGTGACTCTGTGAGGGTGTTTCTAGACGAGATGAGCATTTGGATCATTAGACTGAGTAAAGCAGATCTGCTCTCACCAATGTGGGCTGGCATCATCCCACCCACTGAGGGCCCAAATAGAACAAAAAGGCAAAGGCAGGGCAAATTCTCTCTTTTCTTGAACTGAAATGTCTGACTTCTCCTGCTCTTGGACATCAGAGCTCCTGGTTCTCTGTCTTTGGACTCCAAGATTTATTGTCACTGGCTTTCCTAGTTCTCTAGCTTGCAGACAGCAGATCATAGGACTTCTCGGCCCCCATAACCATGTGAGCCAATTCCCATAATAAATCTGCTCTTTAATATGTATCCTATTGGTTCTGTTTCTCTGGACAACCCTGACTAAATCATTCGCTAAGAAGAATCATTTTGTATGCGCAGAGTGACAGTTAAACAGCTCCTCCCTCTCTCCAACACCACTCACGTGAAATGCACCAGCAGGAGCAGCTTCACTGTGGAATAACCACTGCATACCACTAAGATGTTTTCCTTCAAGATCCTTCATAAATTGTAATAACAAGCATTTGCGTATGTGAAAACTAGACAAGGCTTATAGGAAATAAGACTTCCTGAAAGAATTTTTAATGTGTAATAATGAAATACATTTTTGAGTGATTACAGCTCATTGTCACTAGATATATTTCATGGTAATAATGATAGGTTGAAGAAGATGCCAAAAATTTGGTGGAATAAGGATTACGATCAGCATGGTTTAATAAACTGTTTTAAGACTAGAAGTTAGAAGAAATGGGTACTGCATCCCTGTATGCCACTAACAGGAAAGTCATGTAAACTCTCTTGTGGTCTTCTCTCCAGCTCAGTTGGAGTTTGGATTATATGATTCCTAAATCCTTTCTGCCATGAGGATTCATTGACCATTGTCTCTATGGATATTAGAAAAACATACTGTGAATTTCATTATTATAATGTCTAATTTTCATCATGCTTTAATTTATTCTCTATGCTAATTTTCATAAGTTATTTAATACCGGAAAATACTACCTCCCGTTTGATTCACAATTATGATGTGGTTTTTTAAGTCTCTGGTATTTATTTTAATTCCTTAGAGGAGAGCAATAGAAAAAGGACATTTTATATTTCGAATACTGGTATATAAAGATTATGACTTTTTTGATGAAATCACAATTCTTATAAAGACAAATTACCCTTACTAATAATGAAATGTTAAAATATTTTTCAAGTGATATTTTATTGCTGATTATTATGTAACAAAAGTTGTACTTTCATAAATCGTTACTGAATGATATAGATTAGTGTAAGTCTAGTATAATGAAATTTGATAGTCTGATCAAGCAGTAAAATATTCAATATTTTGTTTCATTATAGGCTATAGATTTCAAGCAGTTTGGTCCTATAGAAATGTGCAATTTAGTGCTTAAACTGTATTACTACATAATATTTTTTAAAGGTATTGAGAAGACAGAAACTAGAATCAAGCAGAAAATCGCAAACTCAGCATTGTGATTTGGCTTGTGGATCTTAAAAGATAATTCCCAGAATTTTAGATGCAGAAACTCAGGTTATTTCAACTGTTCTCTTCAAAACGAAAGTCAATACACCTGAAGTTCAATTCCGGAGATAGGAAGAAAAGGAAGGAACAAATCAATGCATGGAAAAAGATATCTATCATTGCCAAAGTCTAAAGAAATAAGCTACCAATTAATCAGCAATAAAATTCATTTCATTAAATTGAAAAATAATGGCTTCTATCCTTATATTTTTATTGTTGTAGTTGTTGTTGGTGATGTTAAGGGGAGAGTTCACCAAAAAAATTATTATAGCTAGTGGCAGGAAGATGGGGTGCTCTTAATAGCCCAGTGCTCAAGAATAAGACAGGTGTTCACTTAGCCTACCAAGTGCCATCTCTGGATGAAAGACTATGCCTGTAGAAACTTTTTAAGCTTTCAGAAATGTATATCTTCTTCATAAGTGTTACTTTTTTATTTTCCTCTTTTCTGTATGACCAGCAGCTACGACATTAAAACCAGCAGTTCCTAGTTCCCATCTTGGCATGTGACAAGAAAGTAAGTTGATTCTAGAGGAAGTACTGGGAAGGCTAGGGAGACAGTTCCACTTCATAGCCAATTCCTGGGGACGCACATACCAAGGGGTAGATGGGCTGAGTCCAAAGAAGAAAAGGGGATATGGGTCCAAATTCAAAAAGCAGGAGGATTTAGCAGGAGAAAAGTTTGGGGAGGGAACATGCATAGGAGTTCCAGCAGCCTAAAAATGGCCATAGCAATCTTAGAAATTGTTTTGAGATGAGTCCAGAAAATCAGTTTGCTATGAAAGTAAAGTAGCGTTTTCCTCCCAAGGTTTACAACTCTTATTATTTACATACATCTATATTAAAATTCTTCCATGGCTATGTTCCCTCCAGGGACTTCCCCATTCTATCACACCTCTAACACATACTGCTGAAAGCCAGCTCTGGATTTCACCTCAGTAAAAATTTTCACAGTTTGAATTTGCAAAGCAGTGACACTAATTCCCTCTAAGGCACTAATCACCTACAGAGAAGTGAGAAACTGTATTTTTTAAATTTCTGAAATCTATATAGCAAATATGGCACGCACACACACACACACACACACACACACACACACACACACACACATTTTTGCTAGAACATTTCAAGGAAGTGACAGAATCAAGAGGTTTGTAGTATTTTCCTAAGACCCTCACCTTGCCTCTAGCTAGGATTAAATCCAAAGCATTCCATACCACACAAAACAGAAAACTAAAGAGAAATAAACCAGAAGCTTCATTTCAAATGGTTTTCAGGGGGAAAAAATATTTTCATCGCCTAAACATAGCTATAAGTATTGGAAAAGCAATTTATGCCTGCAACACCTGGTCTTCCTAGGTGGTCTCCCATCCAAGCACTAACCAGGCCTGACCCTGCTTAGCTTCAGGGATTGGGCTTGTTCAGGGTGGCACAGCCATAGACCATGGACTATGGCTCCACTGGGGTGTGAACCCAGAAAGGAAAAGCAATATTATCTAGGAGTATTGCTGCACAGAAACCAGGCATTGCTAACTTTGTGTAATAGCCTCTTAAACATGGTTGACAAGCATGCTTCAAGTTCAGAAAAAAGGAAGAAAATCACAATTGTGAAAATGGAGCACAGTAGAGCATGAAATGATGTAAGACTGTACTCCCTGAACATGCCCTCTTCGTACGATTCACATAGGAGTAGTAATCAGTAGAGTAATATGACATAAACTAGATAACCAATACTAATCTAATCTATATTTAGTAAAACTCATCTTCCTTCTTTTATTTTTATTTTTTACTGGCAACTGAGAAGAATTTCTTGCAACTAGATAAATAACTTAGTATAAACATCAAAAAAGTTTATATTCTTAAAAACATCCAGTTTCAATTATATCATTTCACAATATTCTTGTTAAATGTGATCAGTTCTTTAAAACAGTTGTGCAGTTTGTGCCCTACATAAATGCACTTGGACAAGAGGCTATGAAAACAGAGAAATGCAACCCTCAATTTCTTTAAGCCAAACGTCCTGGCAAGGGGCTGCCTCTGCCAGAAAGGAGGGGAACTTTTATCTAATTCACCTACAGGCACCGATAGGTTAACATCAGATCTGCTCCAGCCTTCTACAGTGATACTTAAACCTCCTCCATTTTCTAGCTTCTCTTCTTTTTCTCTACCCACCTCTAAGGCAAACTCTTTAGACTGTCACCTATTTTCTTGACCACTGCTGGCCAGTTTCCACAGGGTCTGACTTTATCCAGAAGTTCTTACATTGGTGTTGGCCATACATTTTAACCCCGTTATTTTTGCTTCTGCTTCTGTTGTGTTAGCCACAGCTCTTGCAACAATGGGGCACAGAGCTGCCTGCAGTGAAGGGCAACACGGGCAGCAGGCAGAAGATTGCATTCTCAGGGCAGGAACCAGTGCCGGTGATATCAGGCAGGAGCATTGCAGTGTCTACCTGATGGACACTTCCAGAAGTACAGCACTTCCTTTATGGGCTTCAGGCTCCTTAGGAGTGCAACACCCTTCTGGGACTTCAAGTAATAGTTGCAAGCAGACTTAAGAATGGAAAACATCACATAGTGAGTGCAAGTAAACTAAAAAATGTAGACATGACCATATTTGGGAATCTAGCTTGACCCCTACACCAGTTTCATCTAGAAAACAATTTATATTTTTTGTATTAAGTTTATATAAAGTATATGGTGAAATATCTCAGAAGATTGAGTTCAAAACATTTACTTAGGCAACAGCTTGTACAACTGTGACCAGTGAAGAAATGATATTGTACAAGTACCTCAAGTGCTAGGCTATGGAATATCAAAGAAACATTAAAAAATGTCTAAAAAGATTAAAATAATATGATATCAAATATGGAAAGTAGACATAATTGCCTACAGAAAGAGACAGACTAGTCATAAAATACAGTGTGCATATTCAGGAGATGGAGATTGTAGATTCAATAGGTAACTATCCTCTAAAGGGTAAGACTAGCTTTATAGTCTGAATTTAATCTATTCTTAATTTGATATAGGTACTCCCTGAAATTAAACAAATCTATATTCATCAAGTGAGCCTTGTGATTAAATGTCAACTTTGTCTATTGCCTACAGGGAAAGAATATGCCGATCTGCTAACAAGTAATTCAATCCTTGCTTCAGTCATATCACTCAGTACAAGTGAGTAAATTCATATTCTATTTTATACATCTCTCTCTTTTTATTGACATTGTCACTGCTGTAGTGGGGTGAAATCCAGCGTCGCCCCAGTGGCCTGTGGGAGGAGTAGGAGGTGGATAGTGGACCGTGGCGTTGTGTTGTTGTTCCCCGGTTCTTCCCCACTGACACAGTAAAGAATTACAGGTCAGTGAGATTTAGAAAAAGTACGATTCATTGAAAGCATACTTTAGAAAGAGATTGGCCATGCCAAGGAAGGTTGCAGCCGCATAGAACCTGGGAGGTGAAGAGATAAGACAGCACACCCCAAAAGGAGGGGCGAGCCTCCTGCCAGGAACGCTGCAGCAATGCAGAGAGGAAAAGATCTGTTTATATTTGGGCTGTGATGGGAGGTCCTAGATGACCCCTATGTGAGGTCATCCTGACTGACAGTTGGCTGCTATATAACTTTGCCTACTGCACATGTGCTTACCCAGAATTCAATCTGCTATAATTAGATTCATGAACTTCCAGGCACAGTCATGATATTATAATGATGGTATAATGAGGCTGAAGTTAGGGGCAACACTTTCTGATCATGCACATGCTTTTGTAGCTGGCTTTGTTTCAGTGAGGAGATCGTATAATATCCCTGTGTTCCCAGAAATAAAATGAAAATAACCAAACTAAACAATCCAAGGTTTCTTCTATATCTGACGTCTAATAGTCTCTAAGACCCCAAAACTGGGAGGAATAGTTGAATAATCATAGTGCCCTAAAAAAAAAAAATTTGGAAAGGCATTACACAATTATGGCCAATAACATTCTCAGTTGACAGTTTTTCACCAAATGTGATCCTATGATAAAATTCTCCTGCTTATAGCAGTTAGAATTTTCAAAGTACAATCAATAGTGGAATAATAAACAGGGTTTTCGCTAACTTCTTCATGAATACCCTCATTATCTCTTATAATTTTAATATTAAACTTTTTAAGGTTTAATGTAAAAGACAAATGACTTTTTAAAATAAATACCATCTCCTGTTTTTCCACATATATAATTAATATCTTATGACATTTTACTAAATTTAGAAAATATAGCAATAAAAATTATCTGCTCTATCTCAAATGACTCCTACAAAGATCAAAGATATTCACTAAAAACATTTCAGTCTTTTTTTATAAAAAGTAGATAGTTATTTAAAATTAGACATTCTGTAAATATTCTTTTATTGCTTATATTTTCCTTTTAACAATATATCTTAAGCATTTAAATGTGTCATTAATTATTAATAACCATAATACTCCATTCAATAACCATAATACTCCATTCAATTCTTTAGGGTCATACATTTAGTTTGTTTTAAATATTTCAATATTATAAATCATGCTTCAATAGAGATTCCTGTACATAGATCCTTCAGTGGATCTCTTTAGATATTCTAAGAATTTCTACAGAAATTACTGAGTCATAAGTGCAAGGATTTTTAGGCTCCTCTGGCATATTGCAGAATTCCCCTCCAGAGTAGTCATAATTGCTCACTAGCCAAAACTGTGTATTACCATTTTTCAAAGCATGCAAACATAGAAATTTTAAACTGGCAACATGTTTCTAGTTATTTTATTCTGCTTATTATTGGGGTTGAATATTTTTTCCATGTTTATTATCTAATTTCCTTCTTGTAAATTATTTGCTCATGTTCTTGACCTAGTTCTCTGTTTAGAGTATTTGTATTTTTTTGTACTGATTGCTAGCACTGTTTTTAATTAAAGATACTAAACTCTCTTTCACAAAATGTTCAGGATACTTACACCAGTTTGCCGTGTACCATATACATATTTATTGTTCAGACATTTTTAGTAAAAATCTCATTATTTACTTTTTTTTCTTTGACTTTATGTTATGAAAATCCTACCCTAAGATCAGAAACATATTTAAACTTATTTTCTTCTATTTTTCTGTGGTTTCATTTTTTACCTTTGGCTCTATTCATATTTAATTTATTCTGATATGAAATCTGAGATAGAAAACTAATTTCACCTTAATTCCAAGAAGCTTATCAATTGTTAAAATAATATCTGTTTATTAATCCCACTGATCTGAAAAGTTAGTGAGTCATTCATTCAGCATGTTATTGTATGCCTATTCTGTTTACTTTTCTGTCATATGCAGCATTTTTATATAATCTGTGATCTGTGTGTAGGCTTTATTTGGATCCATTAATCCATCTGCTAACCTTACGTCACTATCCTTTTAACTTATTGTAGCTTTATATGTCATTTAAACAATTTCTCTGAAATTTTTATGATCAGTAGTCTTTAGTCATCATTTGATTTTAATTCTGGCCCAGTGCTTATTGAGAATGCCCTTTTTTCTTACATTTCCTGCATACATGGGTTAGGTTATGTATGGAAGATGTATAGACTTTTATTAATTTCAAATTTTAGCATATTTTGATCAAAGAATATGGCCTTAAAATTCCTAGTTTGAAGAAGTAATGCTTTTATGGACTAATTTAAGAAATTTTTTGCAAACGTTCTATGGAATTTTAAAAGGAAAGTATATTGTCTGTGACACAGAAAATTTGTTAGCTACCTATTAAATTACTCTAGAAAACTTTAATAATTTTCAAATAATTAGTTTAAGTTATTCCTTTTTCTTCAACAAATGATTATTGAACTCTGCAAGGCATAGTGTAAAAAGGGGGCAAAAAGCTATACAGCCCCTGTCTTCAAATATGAAATGGATATATTGATGTTTATCTGAGTGACTTATACATTCCAGTTTAAACTTTGTTTTTTCTCCTCTCCATTCATTAACTCTCACTGGTGTTAACTCTTTTTCTTCCCTTCTGCATTTAGGTAGTTTCTCAGTTTTATCTGTCCATGGTTGATGTGACTTTTTTCATGTTGTTCATTTTGCTTTTTTCTGTCAATAATGGGTTGTGATTTTAGACCCCAGATAATCATTCCTTATTTCCTCAATGTCTGTTTTAATATAAACTTGTTTTCTTTTTATGAGTTTCTACTCTTTCGTCTTGACTGCCTATTCTTGCATCATATTAGGAATACCAAACAATCATCTGTGTCCTAGAGTATAAATTTTTAAAAAATTTTGAAAATTTTAAAAAACTTTCAGAGCTTTCTGAGTTTTTAAGATGTGGTTCCCTCTCTTCTGTTTTATTTATTCTTAGGTTTCTTTTTTTTTAACTTTAGTCATCTTTAAACAAAATAAGTCAAACTCAATTCTTACCATTAGAGAAAGTTTGTGTTTTGCTTTCAGCTCTGATCACTTTGTCACCTAATGTAACAATTGAGTTCTATGTTTAGAACCTACAGCTGGAAGATAAACCAGGAATTTTCAACCCAATTTCCAGTTTCTAGAAAACATATATCATTAACTGCTACACTGAGGTAGAATCTTCTAAACACCAAGGAAACCCATCAATAAAGCAATAATCAAATAAATTATGGTACATTTATTGTATGAAATACAATGCCACTGTTAACAAGAATTAGGTGGCTCTGTATGCAGAAACATAGAAGAGTCTCAAAGAGTAGTGTTAAGTGGAAAATTAGGTCCAGATACATAATAAAGATACATGTTAAACTGTTCAGGATATTCCATTGCAGGCTCAACAGCTGGATAGATTTGTGAGAAAGTATGATGGTGTGGTTCCTAAAAGTTTACTTATTTATTCAGCAGATATTTATGGTTCATTTACTATGTGCCAGATACTGTGCTGGTTATTAAAGATACAAAGAAAATAAGATAATTATTTGCACATCTGTTTTTGTATTAGTCCATAAATATTTCCCTAGAAACTTCTGGTCTACTGATTTATTTAAGGTCCAGATTTCCTACAAATTACATTTTCTCTTTTATTAATGGTTTGGCAAGATCGTCATTACTCTCTAATCAGCCACGTTTATTTTCTTTCCTTTTTATATTGATAAGCAGTGGTCTCATTATTGCTTCCATTTTAGAGTCATTTATTTTACACTCTTCATTTCCTGAAAAAATAGAATTAAATGCCAGAAAGGGACTTAAATGTCATTTTATGTAAAAATCCATCTAATCTTTGAATTCTTTATTCAGTGTCTTGACCAACTATATGTCCAGTCCATATTAAATATTTTCCATCATGAGTAACTCCCTTCCTCCAAAGTCAGCCTGTTCGGTATATTTGTCCAGCAAATGATTCTTAAATTACCTACAAGTCAGGTATTAAACTAGTCTGTTTCCATTTTGTTTGTTTTGTTCTTTAGATTCCACATATACGTGAGATCATATGGTATTTGTTTGTCTTTCTCTGTCTGACTTACTTCACTCAGTATAATACCCTCTAGGCCCATCCATGTAATTGCAGATGGTAAGATTTCGTTTTTTATGGCCAAGCAATATTCCATTGTATATATGTACCACAACTTCTTTATCAAGTTGTCTATTAATGGGCACTTACCCTGTTTCCATATCCTGCATATATCTTTACAAATTAGAAAACACACATGATCTTTGTCCCTTGGGGGAAGGTAAACAATAAATAAGGGAAAAATAAATGAATTAATAATGAGAAATAGCTATGGGTGTTCTGAGGAAGTGAGCATGATGTTGTGATAGAGAATAGCAGAGGACAGTCAGAAAAGGACTTTCTCAGGAAATAGCATTTAAATAAAAAGCTGAGGGGGTAATAAAAATCCCACCATGCTAATATTGCAATAGCAGGAAACTTTTTGGTATGTTTAAGGAATTGAAAGGAAGCCTTTAGCATGTATGGCTTTAGCATGGTAGACAAGCGGGGAGAGTGGCATGAGATGAGGCTAGAGGAGAAGAAAGTTCTTGTTTTGAATTGAAATCACTCTCTCTGTCATTCTCACTCATTAGTCCCAGTTTTTCTCTTTTTGGACCATTCAGAATAAATGGATCTGATCTGCTGCTAAGAGGCAGGCCTTCCAACATTACCTTGAAGCATCTCATATATCTGTGGCTTCCTTCAGTCAGCTAAACTTCTCCATTTCTTTACTTCTCCTTCGTATGACTAAGAGGCCATATTTTCAGGGTCAAACTCCTGTATCTGTTACATAAGGAACGGAGTGGAGCCTTGATCTGGATTTCAAAGGATGCCACTGGCAGTAAAAACTTAATTATTACAAATTATCTCCTAACCAAGGAGAAAATACTTTATTACTTTCTGCTTCATTCCCAGGCTTTAAGATTCTAGTTTTCCTTTAAATAAACTTTTTAGATGAGGGGATTTCCCAGCTCTCTCCTTGCTAATGCTAACTCCATAATACTAGCTTCTGTAAAAAATACTACCCTACCCTGACACCACAAACTCTCCTGGTTTGTACTCTCTTACACCCGCGGTCCTTGGCACCATGGCAAATCCCCTTTTGTCTGTAACACTCTGCTGCCCTCTTTTGGTCATTATCAATGTGAGCTGATGACAAGCAACTCAATCCCTCCCTTTGAGGCTCCACACCTCCCGTTAGCCATTGAGGGCAGAAAAACACCTTAATGCAGAAGACCTCCTCTGAGCACAGGCACATACCAGTTTCTCAGACAGAAGAAGGTACAATACCCACAGGTATACCAGCCCCACCCACTTTGTGTGTGTGTGTGTGTGTGTGTGTGTGTGTGCGTGTGCACGCGCGTGTGCGTGTGTGTGTGTGTGTGTGTGTGTACAGGGAAATATTTCACTCACCATGCCAATTTCTAAAAATATATCAGTAGTTCAGAATTTCTTGTCCTTTAAAGAGTATGGCTTAATAGAAGACGTAGCTACATAAACTGGTAATAATATAATTTGGCCAGTGGAATGATCTGAAAATTATATAATGCTCTAGGAGCATTTGCAAGGGGGCATGTAACTGTGACTCAAGGGACAAAGGAGGCTTTAGATCTCGAATTGTGATCTGAAAATGGGGTGAAGGGTGTTCCATGTTGTACAGTGGTTGGCATATAGAACTCAACATGCTTCACCACTCTGCAGAAAATTGGGTCACTCACAGTTTACGCTATCAATCCAGACCTTGGGTCAGTTATTCCACTTCTACATCTATTCATCTATCACAAGCTAGGACTCCATTTGCCAAAGATGACTTCTAAGAAACCCAGGAACTCCAGCAACTTACAGGGTAGAGCCAAAACTGATTATCTAATAACTTTACTAACAGTTAAGCCTCCCACTTCTAAGCCATACTGTCCTTAGTCACCACCAAGGAAAACTTTCCCATTTTCTATCTTTTACAATATTACCACCTCATAATTAACACAATCACCTTTTAATACTCTCTGTCCCAAACTTTCCACTGTGCCCTCTAGAATCCTCAGTCCTGAGTTATAAAATTCCTGTATATCCTCAGTCTGTTTGCTTCATCCCTCTCATGCCTTAAGTTAAATTTGTCTCCATCCATTTCAGCTGTTATAATAGAATATCATAGATTAGGTGCCTTATAAACAACAGAAATTTATTTCTCATAGTTCTAGAGGCTGAAAAGTTCAAGATTAAGATGTGTGCAGATTTAGTGTACTGTGAGGGCCTGCTTCCTGGTTCACAGACTGCTGCCTTGTCGCTGTATCTTCTCATAGCAGAAGAAGTGAGAGACCCATCCGTGGTCTCTTTTCTAAGGGCATCAATCGCATTCATGAAGCCTCCACCCTGATGACCTGATTACCTCCCAAAAGCTCCACCTGCAAATACTATCACATTCAGGCCTGGGTTTCAACATATGAATTTTGGGGGACACCAGCAGTCTATAGCACTCCTCTCAAAATCTTGTTTTTCCTGCTGCCATGAAGTCTATACCTTCCAGTCATCTCATCACATTCTCCCTACCTACTGACCATCAGTAACCATCATCTACTATCACCTCATCAGTCTCCTCTTTCATTAAAGGCTTTGGCAATATCACTCTTCCTCTCCACTCTGCCCTTGTCCTGAGAACTTCAAGATCCATATAGATGATGGATGCTGTAATAGGTCCATTGCTTATGAATATGGTTTTCTTCTTACTTTCTGCCATCTCCATCTCAGTCTCATTTACAGGACCTTATTTTCTGTATATCCCTGTATTACTAAACTACAGTGTTGGCTCTCTTTTCCTCTTACTTCACACCCTAGCCCTGGTAAATCTTATCATGGCTTCAATTAACACTTATGTGCTAATGAATACCAAATACTTATGTCCATCCAAATATCTCTCTTGAGATCCAGAGACACATACCTAACTATTTAAATAGACATTCTTTTTGATGAATCACAGACATGTAACTCAGTATGTTCATAGATGAATCCATCATCTTTTTCTCAAGTGAGCTACTTCTCCTGAGAGTACCACCTACATGCCCAAGCCAGGAACGTGAGTTTCATATTGTTCCTTCTCCAGTTCATCTACATACCCACCTCAAGGCCATTTCAATATTTCCACCTTTTCCATTGCCATTTTTCTAGTTCAAGTCATCATGCTCCTTTGAGAAGGTTGTCCTGCATCTTATCCTGCCACCCCTCCAATCTATTCTTTGTACTATATCCACAATGATAGCCCAAATATGTAAATCTGATTATACCATTCCCTTGATTTAAAAAATAATAATAAAACCCTGTAATAGAACCCTTCTTCCCTCAGGATAAAGTTCAGACTCCCCAGTAAGGCAAAACATAGTCTTTTGATCTGGCTCCTCATTAACTCTCCAGCCTCATCTTTCGTTCCTTTCACCCATGATTGGGTATGCCCCAACCATGCAGAACCACTAGGTGGCACACTTCAGGATGAGATAACAGCAACAAGTTTCTTAAAAGATTACAATTCCACTTTCATCTAAGGCTAGATTTCCTTATTAAGTGTCTGAGGGTAAAGGACACAGATTCTAACGAAACCCATGTCAATGAACCCCAGGTGTGTGAATAAAGATAGCCAGTTAAATGTAGATTTGATTTATATAGAGAATTCTGGTAAGTCCTGAGGGGGGCACTAAGGAGAGGAAAGAAAAAAAAAAAAACACCATTAACAAGAAAGTTTTAGCTCTACCAGGCTCCTTAAATTATGGCAACGCTTACACATGATTGGCCCAGAATTTAGGCTGCAGTGAACCATCACTAATGGCTCAATTCCAAGGCTAATAGAGCCAAGCAACTCCTTGAAGATCCTCTATGTCCTCTCATTTTTAAATCCCCAGCTGCTGGCACATAATCAATGCTTCGTTATATGCTAAAGATCCTTTGCAGGGATTATGCCCATGTAGCCTAAATTCTCCTGGACAATTGTGATTTCAGACATTCTCCCCTGTAAACCATGGAAATATTTCATAAATTACAGTTCTTATGAAAATAGTCATGGAGAGGGTCAAATAAGTTAACACTGCAATACAATTATATATGTTAAAAGGCAAAAAAAAGAAAAAGAAAAAGAAAAGAAAAAAGAAACAGAAAAGATTCAAGAAATCAGAGGCCAAGGAAGTATTGTGATATATTATAAAAATAATGCATACTAACCCATGTCATACATGTCTCGGTATGTAATATTAAATGTGTATATAAACAAATAAGATAAAAATAAACCATATTAAGGCAACATTCTGCAAGGAAGTCACTTTTCTAGTTGGCATAATCTGAGTATCAAAATTGAAATGAAAAAGGGGAGGATTTGCCTTTCTATTTAAAAAAAAATTAATAATAATCCTTAGGATTCCATGAAGAAATTACCTGAGAAAACTGAAACCTGAGTCAATTATATGAAAAGAAAACTACATTTTATGGTGGAGTTAAATCAGCATAGGAATTTATAACTACTTTGGCCAGTGGAAGATGTTTTGATGCACTCTAATAGCCTCGTTTATTCATTTACTGAACCAATACTAAGCACTTCCTATGTGTCAGGTACTGTTATAGGATATGAACCCAATGAACAAAACAAACAGAGGTCTCTGCCTTCCAGAAGCTTATATTCCACCTGTAGAGAGAGAGTACCAACAAGTGTGCAAATTAGTTAAGAGATAATAATTCTATGAAAAAAGTAAAAGTAGTATTGGGCAAAAAGTTTGGGAATGCCAGTGAAAGAAGGTAAAGATTGTAATAGTAACAGGATGATCAGGGCAGGCTTCATCTGGAAGAGAAGATGTGAGCAACTGCTTGAAAAGGGTGAGGAAACTAAACAAATGGCAGAGGGAAACGTGTTCTCAGGCAGAGGGGACAGCAGGACTGAAAGCCCTAGGAATGGGAAGCCTTTTCACGGTTGTGATTTCACATTTATATTTTGACTGTTCTAGTAATCTGTCTTCTTCATTAAACTGTAATTTACAAAAAGTCAAGGATCATATCTGCTTCGCTCTCTTTTCTCTCCAGCATCTAGTCTAGGGGCTGACACAGAGTAGGTGCTCAGAAAATATTTGGTGAGTGATTAAATAAATGAAGGTGATTAGCTTGTACATTTCCCTAATGAACTAGAAACACTCTTCACCTAGTTTAACTAAGACAACATTTTCTATTCTAGTCTGCCCTGAATTCTGAGCCTTAATTCACTTTCAGTGGATTCTGGTCTGTGTGTCCTACCCAATTATGGATTCATACTAGTCTGCAATGGGATGATTGCTTCCTTGCCTCAGGATACCTATTATTAATTGTGGAAGATCTTCAGTCTCACTCTCTACCCAATAACTTTAAGTTCAAGAGTTCTTATAAACCTTCCAATACCATCTAATAAATGTCTGCAACTGATTACTTTTTTCCGTGGGAATTATTTCTGCTTTCCCCTAGCACGGCTGAGCAGGGGTTTTTTTCTGTTTTGTTTTTTTTTGTTTTTTTTTTTTTAATTCTCTGCCTGACTGCCTATGTTCTGCAAAATCAGTATTCTGCTCTGCTGTGTGATGGACAGAGGGTTATCTCACTTTTTTGGCAGGAAAAAGATCCTTAAGTTTGGCTCTAAGCTGAAAATGGGTAACACATTGAGAGAAGAAATAAGGTCACTACCACTATTCTTCCTGTGTACTGGCAATTAAACATTTTCTTTGCATGAATTAGCTCAGTAATTTTGTTATTTAACTATATGAGGCCCAATATCATAAAAGATATAAAGATACATTATGCCGATTAAGCTCCATGAATTCTACAGTACATATGAAAACCTGAGCAACTATGGTTTAGAGAAAAACAAAATTATGCTCTTGTAGTTTAAATTCTTATGAAGTGTGTTTTTAAGTATTTCATTATTTGTTTTATTGGTCAAAGAAAATTGTAAAAACACATAAGAGAAATATGCATCGACAAGTGAATGGATAAAGAAATTGTGGTGTAGATAAACAATGGAACACTATTGACCCTTAAAAAGATAGAGATCCTGCCATTTGTAACAATATGGATGAAACCTGGAGGACATTATGCTAAGTGAAATAAGCCAGACACAGAAAGAAAAATACTGAATGACCTCACTTACATGTGACATCTAAAAAGTCAAATACATAAAAGCAACAGTGATTACCAGTGGTGAGGAGGTGGGGAAAATGGGGACATGTTGCTCAAAGGGAGCAAGGTTGTAGTTATGTAGGATGAATAAATCTAGGGATCTAATGTACAGGCTGATGACTATAGCTAATAATACGATGTCGGATACTGGAAATTTGTTAAGAGAGTAGATTTCAGGTGCTCTCATCACACACACACACACACACACACACACACACCCACACACACACAAATGGTAGCTGAGGAACAGATATATTCATTAGCTTGGCTATAGTAATCATTTCACTATGTATGTATTTCAGATCATTTTGTTGTAAACATAAAGCATATATAATTTTTATTAATGAAATAAAATACACAAGAGAACTCTTTTAATTCAATATGCCAAAGGGAATACTTTTCCTGAATAATGTGCCATTTATTAATAACATTTAGTATGTAATGTTATAATGGAAATAAAGTTTACAGAGTACCTACTATGTTCTCAGATTAAATACTATAATAGAATTAAAATGTTTGTTTATAATAGACATTAACAAATGTGAGATATTTTTATCACCATGAGTTCACCTTTATGCTGTACTCATCCATGGGCTAAGCATGGAATAATCTGATCTCATTTAACAAATGTAATCTAAGAAATATCACTTGGCCCTCAAATGTGTAATATACAGAAATTCAATAAAGGTGTCAAATAAAGTTTATATCAAAGGAGGAGATAATTCTCTATTGCACTATTTACAATGATCAGTTGAGCATATTGATTAATAGTATATTTTCCCAAGGCAGCCTTCAACTTCCTGAGTCTTTGCTTATTTCAACTATAAAATGAGACTAAAAAATATAACCTACCTGTGATAATTAATTTTATGTGTCAAATTGGCTAGACAATAATGCCCAGTTGTTAAGTCAAACACCAGTCTAGATACTGCTGTGAGGTATTTTTAATACATGATTAACATTTAAACTTTGAGTGAAGCAGATTATCCTTCATGATGTGGGTGGGCCTCAAACAGTTGAAAGCCTTAAGAAAACAGACAGATCTCTCAAAGAAGGAAGAATTCTGCCTCCAGACTGTCTTCACATTCGAGACTGCAATACCAATTTTTTACCTGGGTCTCCAGCTTGCTGGCTTGTCTGCAGATTTTGGAATTGCCAGCCCTCAAAATCATGTGAGCCAATTCCTTAAAGATGATAGATAGATGATGATGATAGATAGACAAACAGACAGACCTCACTTCTTATTGATTCTTTTTCTCTGGAGAACCCTAATACACTACCCTCAAGGAGTGTTGTCTACATCATTGCTCTCAAAACTACTTTGATTTAGCATTAAGATAGCCACTTCAATTTTCTTATGATTATTGTTAGCATATTTCTTATTTTTCATCCTTTTAATTTATTTATATGTTTTATGTAGGCAACATACAGTTGGGTCTTGCTTTTTTATCCAATCTGACAATTTCTGCTCTTAACTGAGGTGTTTAAAATATTCCTTTTTAGAACTACACATGTACATATGGTACAGTAAGTCCTCGCTTAATATTGTCGATAGGTTCTGTGACTTTAAGTGAAATAACATAAAATAAAACCAATTTTATCATAGGCTAATTGATAGAAACAAGAGTTAAGTTCCTACAGTATCTCATCAATGTTATAAGGAAATGACGTTGAGCAAAACAACATTATTTAAGGACTGGCTGTAATGTTTTCCTTCTACCTGAAGGACTTCCTTTGATATTCTTCTTTTCATCATCTTTATTTTTGAAAGATATTTGCAGTGAGTATAGAATTCTTGGTTGGCAGTTTTTTTCTTTCAGTACATTAAAACTCTTACTCTACTATCTTCTCACTTACATGCTTCCAATGAGAAATCTGCTGTAATCCTTACCTGTGTTCCTCAATATATTGTGTATCTTTTTTTCTAGTAGCTTTTAAGATTTTCTCTGTATCACTGGTTTTGAGAAATTTATTTATGATGTACTTTGGTATAATTTTCTTCACATATCTTGTGCTTCCACATCTGTGGGTTTATTCAGTTGAAAATTTTTCAGCTGTTATTTCTTAAAATATTTTTCTGCCCCTCCCTTTTTAGGAACTCCAATTACATACATATCAGGTCTCTTAAAGAAATCACACAGCTCACAGATGCACTCTTAATTTATTTTTTATTATTATTCTTATAATTATTATTCCTTTTCCCCCTTCTGTGTTTCATTTTGGGTATTTTCTACTTCTGTGTCACAAAATTCATTAGTCTTTTTATTTTCAGTGTTCGATTAATGACATTTTCAGTGTCATTAATACCATCCAGTGCACTTTTCATCTCTGATATTGTAGTCTTCATCTATGAAAGTTCAATTTGAATTTTTGAAAAAATCTTTTATGCCTCTACTTAACATGTTTAATCTTTCCTCTACCTTTTTGAACATACAAAATGTAGTTATAATAACCATTTTAACATCAATCTCTGCTACTTCTAACATCTGAGTCAGTTGTTGGTCAGTTTTAATATAGTGATTTTTCTCCTTATTATGCATTGCACTTTCCTATATGCTTGAAAACTTTTATTGGATGCCAGACTTTGTGTATTTTAGCTTTTCTCATGCTAGATTATTTTTATGTCAATAAATATTTTTGAACTCTATTCCAGAATGCACTTAGAAACAATTTGATCCACTTGGTGCTTGCTTATAACATTTGTCAGGCAGAACCAGAGCAGCATTTAGTCTAGGATTAATAATTCCTCACCACTTGGGTAAAACCTTCCTGAATGCTTTATCCAATGCCTCATAAATTATGAGGTTTCTAGTTTGGCTAATGGAAACAGGCACTATCGCTGGCTCTGTATGAGTATGAGCTATTTCTCCCAATCATTCTAGATTGTTCTTTTCCTTGTGTCTCAGTGGTTTCTTTATGTGCATGTGTTAATCAGTATTCTGTTAATATTCAAGGGAGAATCTCTGCAGGTCTTCAGAGTCCTCTGGGCATCCCTCCCCTTTCTGATACTCTTCCCTGTAAACTCCGGCTACCTTGATCTCACCAGACTCTCATCTTTGTCTTCTCAACTCATGAAGTCTCCTGGGGTAGATCTAGACTTCTCTCTCCCTGTACCATGGCATGAAAACACTCTCAAGTCCGTAAGATAGGGAAATTGTAGGGCTCTCCTTAGTTGTTTCCCATCTCTCAGTGATATCACTTCTCCATTGCCTCAGTATATGCAATGTCTTGAAAACTGTTCATATACAATGCTTGGCTTTGGGCGGGGGGTTGTTGTTGTTGATGTTATTTTTAATTATTTCAGGCAAAAGGGTAAATCTCCTCCTTGCTGGTTCATTTCATCCAGAAGAAGTCCAATCTTATGAAAAAAACGTAATAAGATAATGAAAAAAAGTGCTTAGAGTCTAATGAATTTAGCTATAACCATCATCATCATCATCATCATCATCATTATTATCAGGATTTTAAGCCATTTAGATTATACTTTTAGGCAAACCTCATTGTAGGTACATAAATATGAGGAAAGTGTGGAGCAATGAAAATATTAATAGCAATAATAATTGAGTACTGAGTGCTTTAAATTAATTGTCCGTTTAATTTCAGTTCAACACTATAAAGTAAGGTAATATTATCTACATTTTATAGATGAAGAATCTGAGGTCCAGAGAGGTTAAATACATTGTTCAAGGTTAAGCAGCTCCCAAGTGGTAAACAGAGAACAGAGCCAAGGTCTGTCAAACCCCAAAGCTCAATCTCTTAACCTTCATACATCACTGCCAGGTCACTTCTAAGCAACTTTTAAAACACTCCTGCTTCATAGATCCAAAGACTTTGGAAAAGAGTTGAATAAAGCTGTGTCTTAGTGTTATCATGGGTTTTTCTAACTCTTACTATCAGAAAGTCATTCTACAGATAGGTTATAAAAGTGTGGGTCTCACTGTGAGCTTCTTGAGCTTGAAGTCCTGCCACGTGTGGCAAATAAATTTAATGATAACGTTTGCTCTTCTCAGAGCAAAGCAGTTTTGATGATAAGACTATAAGCACATCAATGGATAGCATAAGTTTCAGCTTCAGTAGCACAAAACATAAAGATAATAAAAATGATTTAATGAAGTTGTCAGTTAACTGAAAAAGAACAAGATTAGGATGAGGGGACAAGGGCCATGTGTGCAAGCATTGTGCCAAATAACTCATCAGTTGTTTTTCCAGTAGATATGGTACTTGTAAAATACTCTGTTGTTTCCCTAGATATACCATACAAAAAAATTAAACTTAAGATATTCTATGAGTTTATCTAAGTAAAGATCAGATTTTGTCACATGCAAATGTACAATTTCTGAAGCCTATTCTTAATCCTAAAGTAGCATCAATATTTATTAGTTATTTTAATACAGAAAATTTTAAAGAAAAATAGTCCTGATAATTCCATCCAGTGTGCTTTTCTACTATCCTATTGACTTAAAAAAATACTAATTCATATATGTGGGTAAAAAATTTAAGCAATAAAGAAAGGTTAAAAAAGTTTAACCATTCCTTCTCTGTTCTTCTCATCTGAAAACTTTACCCTTCAGTTCTTCTCCCCAAAAATAATTGTGATTAATTTTTGTTGTGTTTACTTTCTGAAAAAAAAAAAAAAAAAGAGATATAGATATACAGAAATTTCTTTCTTAAAAACAATTAAAGTTCCTTTAATTATTTTTAAGATATTTTTGAAGAGATTATATAACCACATACATTCTAGTTTCAACCATTAATTCAATCTGTTTCAGTTATTTTCTCTTATAATATTTTCAAAACATGCAGGCAGAATGTATCAGCTCAGGAAACCAAATACAAATATCTTAGTTTACACTGAAATACAATCTGGTGATAAAGTGAGAAAACTGAGGAGGCATGTGGTTCAGTGATAATCACTACAGTTGAACATGGTGAAAGAGGTAAAGGGAAGTTTGATGGTAATTGAATGAATTATCTAGATCATTGAAAAAAAGCACTGTACTTATCAGTTTCCCTGATTATAGTTGATTTAAAAAAATAGATACTGTATGAAAAAGAGGCATCTTATATCCTTTCCCTTTATTCTTATCTGTTTGCTTCCTTGTGAATTTTGAAAAGTTGCTCTCATTTGTGTTTGTTCTGGGGGTTTTTTGTGAGACTCATTAACTGTCTTGCCTTTTGTTTTGTGGTAGTCAACTAATGAACTCTAATCATAATGAGATATAATTCTCTATTTGGGAATCTCTTTAGACAACATCTAGACTTATTCTCAAGACAGAGATTAATTTGATCACTTATCTGAAATTTATTGATCCACATGAGCTAATTCTATTTTATGCAAAAATTAAGAAAAAATGGAACTTTATTTGGGCATAGATTCTATTCTTAATTAGTTATCCTTTGAGAACTAATAACATTTTATGGCAAGAAAAGAAAACTGGAGGGAAATTGAGTTTTTTCACCTTCTCAAGAATAAAATTACAAAAATATGTATCTAGAGGTTTCCATTGAAGAATCTAAAAAAAAAAAAAACCTCAAAAAAGGGGCTATGAAAACCTCTGTCCTAATAGTATTGGGAATCTGTAACTGATTAAGGGATGCAATTTTGAAATGTCTTTAATTCCCATACTTATTTCCATTTTTCTCTTTATAGTGTCCTGTAGTGAACAGCAGTTAAACATTAAAACAAAAAGTATTCATGTGCCTACTGTTTAAAGGAGACTTAGGGTTACTAATAGGTAATTTTCTGACTCAGTCTTCTCTCCTAGGTGATTGCCTGGGTTCACATCCTAACCCTGTGACTTAGCGCTTGTCTTCACACAAGTTACTTAATTCCTCTAAGTCTTGATTTCGAGTGTAAAATAAAGTAATAATACTTAATTCACACAACTCTCGTGAGGATTAATGAGAAAAATGCACCTAGAATAGTCAGTACTTATTAAAAAGAAAAAAGATAGAGATCTAATGTTTATTGTATGTCAATATGACCGCATAGTATTGGCATCTTATATGTATGATTTCTAATTCTCACACACAGTAACCATGCTGTTTTCATCTCAAAAATTAGGAAGCTCAATCTCAAAATAGATAACTGACCTAAGAGCAAACATCTAGCGATTAATGTTGTTAAGATTCAAATCCAGGTCTTTCTAACTTAAAAGATTTTCTTTCACGTTGTACCACACTGTCTCTCGAGCAGAACTGATTATAAATAAGGATGTATTTCTTACCAGCAGATGGTATTATTCTTCATAGGGTTATTTATGAATGTTTTAAAAAGATAAAACATATAAGGGTTTAAGCCATACTTGACACATACTCTTCATCATTATCACAAAGTCCCATTTTTCTTCCTAAAACCTCTGTGGACAAAGCTGCGCTTTCTTTTTAAAATATATCAGAGTTGATCACTTGATTTATGGGTTAGATAACTAGAAATTCTTGCTGTGCATTAATACCACACAAGTGTATAACATTGTAAGTAAAATAAAATGCATGATGTTAATTTTAATATTAATTTTTTCCCCAAATACACACATACCCCAGGCTACTCTGTTACTTCAAATGAGCCAAGCCTAAGGAGGATATCTTCAAGTGAAGGAGCCATCTTTGTGTATTCAGACTAATATAAAAATATAGAGATAAAAATGCAGAGTTCATATTATTCATGCTATTCAATATCTGAATTTTTCCAACTTTATTGAGGTATAGTTGACCTACAACATTATATAAGTTTAAGATGTATGATATGATGATTCAATACACATAAATATTGCAAGACAATTGCCACAATAAGGTTAGTTAACATATCTATCACTTCACATAATTACCATTCGTGTGTGTGTGTGTGTGTGTGTGTGTGTGTGTGTGTGTGTGTGTAAGAACATTTAAGATCTACTCTCTTAGCAACTTTCAAGTATATAATACAATGTTATTAACTATAGTTACCATGTTATACACTAGATCCCCCAAAATTATTCATCTTATAATTGGAAGTTTGTACATTTTGACCAAAATCTCCCCATGTCCCTCACCCTTAAGCCCCTGGAAATCACCATTTTAACTTTATTTCTATGAGTTTGGCTTTTTTAGATTTCATATATAAGTGAGATCATAAGGTGTTTGTCTTTCTCTGGTTTATCAATTTCATTTAGCATAATGTTCTCAAAATCTATCCCTGTTGTTGCAAATGGTAAGATTTCTTTCTTTCTCATGGCTAAAGAATATTTTATTGTATATATATACCAGATTTATTTAGACATTCATTGATGCTTAGGTTGTTTCCATGTCTTGGCAAGTGTAAATAATGCAGCAATGAACATGAGAGTGCAGATATCTCTTCAAGATCCCAATTTCATTTCCTTCAGTTGTATATCCACAAGTGAGATTGCTGGGTCATAAGGTAGTTCTATTTTTAATTTTTTGTGGAACCTCCATGCTCTTCTTCTTAATGGCTGTACCAATTTTCAATGTAACTGAATTTATTAAGATGTCTTCTTTGAGGTATTATCTCCTCTCTAAAGGAATTGGGATCCACCTCGGAGTGCCTATCTGATTGTTTTAGTTTCATTTGGTCTAAATCACTGATTCCCAATGGGTAGATGGGGCAATTTTGCTCCTTGGGGAAATTTGGCAATTCTTGGAGAAATTTTTAGTTGCCATAACTTTATGGGGAGGAAAATGCTACTGGCATCTAGTGCTACTGGCACCTTTTTGGCACCAGGGACCAGTGTTCCTGTGAGGATTTAATGCCTGATAATCTGAGGTGCAGCTGATGCAGTGATGCTAGCACTGGAGAAGGGCTGCAAATACAGATGAAGCTTTGCTTGCTGGCTGGCCCGCTGCTCACCTCCTGCTATGCGCCCTGGTTCCTAACAGGCCATGGCCCGAGGGTTGGGGACCCCAGATCTAATGGATAGAGGACAGGGATGCTGCTAACATTCTGCAATACACAGGACAGCTCCCACAACAAAGAATTTCCCAGCCAAAATGTCAACAGTACTGAGGTTGAGAAACTCTTGTCTAGATCAGTAGTTCTCAACCCTGGCTGCACATTAGAATTACCCAGGGAGCTTTTAAAAGTAACAGTGCTGCTTGAGTCTCCCTCTACCCAGACATTGGAACCTAAGTGGTCCAAGGTATACCTTGGCATATATAATAAATATATGTATATATTACATATTATATATACCAGTTTCATAATTGATTCTTATGTGCTGTGCAACCAGAATTTTGAACCACTGGTCTAAATGAGTGAATTAGTTTAAATAAAGAAATAGAAAAGATTGTCATAATAAGAGGAAATCCTTACTGGGATTTTGCCAGAAGGATTTCTGCCCTCCCACTTCCCTCTCCAGTTGGCTGGAAGAGTCCTTTTACCAGAGATGTCATTAGAATTCATTGTTCTTAATAGCATCTTTTGAAATAATATGTTTACTAATAGGAATAAACCTCATTTAAATTAGCCAGAAGCAAAAAGCAAAAGCAAAAAACTGGATCTTACCCCTACATAAAATGTTTACTTCTAACAGCACCGTATATATGGCTTTTACCTGCAGTACCTGTGAACAGCCATGTGGATTTTTTTCTTTGTCTCTAAACTGTTTTGTTTACCTCTCTCAACCTGTATCTGCAACATTGTTATCCTTCCCGCAAATTCATCCTCCTTCCTATGCTCATTTTGGTCCACTGTTTAATTACCTCCAACTCATTCCAGAAACTAACCTCTTCAGCAAAATTTTCTCATTTCATTTTAAGTCAAAGTGTGGAAGAATGTGGAGTCCCCATTAAACATCAGTCATCCAGAATCCCTCCAGGGTCTCTTCTCAGTATCGGAAGTAGCTTATTAAATTACTACTGTTATTGTTTAATGAAAAGTAAAAATGTATGGGGAAAAAAGAGGTTATTTGATTTTTCTAAGTTTCACCACACATATTGATTCAGAAATCTCACTAGGCTGAGTGAAAGATTTAAAAATATACTGTGGAAGATGAGTTCAGGCACATCTGTAACAGGGCTGGTGATTATAAATGTTACACAATAAGTGTACAGATCATTCCTTCCTTCAAATAACAGCATTACCGTCAGCTGCTGGAAGTCCAATTTCTGCAAAAGGAGCAAAGTTGTTTTAAGTTATTTGACTAAGTGGTTTTAACTCCCAGAAATAAAGCAAGATGCCTTAATGTATATCAACCATAGACTTTATTTCCTCCTCATGTAGCATATGCAGAGTAAATGGAAAACTCATACACTATATGGAACTCAGACATTTTCTGTTATAAAAAATGGCAAATTTAAATGGGAGAAACAATAGTTAGAAATTTCAGAACTCTGTTGGTTGCCTTATGGCAAAGGTAATCCAATAACACATAGTGAAGGGAGAAGACTGTTAAAAATAATGTGATTTGTATCCTGAAAATATTGGTCATCAGCATCAAGGAGAATCTGAGGGGTTTTTGAACAAGAAATAACTTGAGGTAAATACTCATGAATCACAGAGGAATGATCCCTTCCTTAGCAATTTTAGCACTCAACTACCTGTACTGGGTAAACCTGAAAGGTGTTGCTTTATAGCAGAGCACTAAATTTTTTCTGTAAACAACCAAATTGTAAATACTTTAGGCTTTTGGCCATACTGTTTCTGTCGCAACAACTCAACTCTGACACTGCAGTGTTAAAGCAGTCACTGACAACACAAAAACAAATGATCTTGACTGTATTCCAGGAAAACTTTATTTATGGACACAAAAATTTGAATTTCATATGATTTTCACATGTCAGAAAATATTATTCTTCCTTGTTTTTCACTCCTGTAAATGTTAAAGTTATTCTTAGCTCTCAGCCATACTAAAAGAGGCAGTGGACACAATTTGGCCCATGGGTCTCAGCTTGCAGAACCCTGCCTAAGAGTATTAGTATTTCTTATCTATTATTGGACTTAAAGAACTTTTTAAATTAATTTTAGGAAAGCAAGGTCATCAACTGAGAGCAAGGTGGAAGTCAGTGGGAAGGTTTGAGGGTTTGAGAAAGTGTGGAAATATTGTTAGAAGAGTTGAAGAGTTATTATTCTTCAATATTTCTTATTACTTCATAAGAAAATATAGGATGATTGCTTGCAGCATTAACAATCTTGAGGTTTGTGGTCATGAATTTTAAGCAAGACCATTCAGCTTCAGAAGTACAGGAAGATAGTAGGTAGAGAGTTGGATTTAATTAGGGCTGGGTTTTGGCCAAGTGAATAAAATGAATCAATATAGGAACAATTGGAGTTATTTTTACTCCTTTTCATTCTCTATTCCTTGGGAGCAAGTTGCTAAATGCAATGCACATTACTTGAGGGTGGGGGTGGAGAGGGGAAGAGGTTAAGTTCCACCTCTAGAGGCTATGTATTTATCTGAATGATCTGGAACTTTTTAAAGGAAGATTTGTTTCTTATCCCATCTATTTATTTTAGTCATTTATTTGTATTGATTTGTACTGGTATAGATGTATTTTATAATTTAGGTTATAAGCCAATAGTTCATTATTTATTGTTTTGCTCAAAATGTTCCAGCTCTAACCTTTAGTTAGTCCTTTCAGGTTGGTTCCTGTGTCCCATTGACATGCCCTCATCCTGTTGTTTTCGAGTACTTCATGACTCTCCGGCACTGTAAGATGCTCTGGGTTCATGTTGTATTTTCCTTGCCCCAGCGCTAAAATCAGCCATATATCCAAGCACAGTGAAAGGCTTTATTATACCTCTCTCTCAATAATTGGAAGAGAAAGAAAATATAAATCAGTAAGGATACAGAATATGTGAACAATAAAATAAAGGAGCTTGTTCTAAAGGACATATACAGAGCATCACAACCAATGATCGCAGACTTCACACCTTTTCAAGCAAGGAAGAAATATTTACAGAGATTAACCAACTACTAGATCCCAGATATAACTTCATTTAAATTCAGACATTTGTATCAATCAGACTACATTTGCTGAACACAATGCAATAAATTTTAAAAATTTGTTATAAAAATATAGCAACCCTACACTGTCATGGAAATTTAAAAGCATTCTTCTAAATGACTCATAGGTCCAAGAAAAAATCATAATGAAAATCTGAAAATATTAATAATAGAGCAGTAATGAAAATATGACATACTATGTCTTGTTGAAGGCAAATAAAGTACTACTTAGAGAGAAATATGGAGCCTTAATTGCTTTCATTAAATTTTTTTTCAAAATTAATTATCTATGCATACAAAGTAAGACATTAGGAAAATATCATCAGAATAAAGCTAAAGAAAGCAGACAGAAAAAAAGAAAGGTTAGAACAGAAAATAATGAAATGGCAATCAAACATAGTATAAGGAGATGAACAAAGCAAAATGTTAGTTTCTTGACAAGATAAATAAAATAGAGAAGCTAGATTAAAACAAGAAAAAATGATATCATATGAGAGAAAACAAAGTGAAAGTACTAAGGATGAAACTACAGATTTAGCAGAGACTAAACAGATAAGAAGACATTTTAAGTAATAGTCTTTAAAACATAGATGAAAAGAACAAATTCTGAAAAGATATATAAAATATGAAGACCGATTCCAGAAGAAATAGAACATCTTAATAGTCTCATAACCATTAAAGAAATTGAACCATCCTAAATCTTTTTATCAAGAAAACAAGAAGTTCAGATAGAAATCCAGGTGATTTCTACTAAACATTTAAAGACAGGTATTCCATCCTTACACAAATTCTTACGGAGAATAGAAATAAAGAGGGAATTCCTAAATTTGCTTTATGAGGTTATAATAACTTTGATACCAAAACTAACAAGGACAGAACCATAAGATTAAATAAGTCAATTTCATCTGTAAACATAAACAAAAAATAATTTTAAACTTTAGTAAGCCAAATTCAGTAATGCTTAAAAAGGATAATTAATTGTAATTAAATTGATTTATCTCAGGACTGCAAGTTAAATATTAGAAATCAAAAAATGTAATGGATTATGGAGAGATTAAAGCATTTTCTCAATAGATAAGAAAATCATTTTTGATGAAAGTCATTATCCCTTCATGATATTAGAAAAACACAGAAGACAAAGCTAGAATTCATCTTTAACCCAATCAAAGGTAGTTACCAAGCATCTAGAACAAACATCAAAAATAATGGTGAAATGCTAAAGCATTCCTTATACTGTAAAATCAAAATAGTATCTATCACTAATTCTATACAGGATTATAAATCCTACAAAGTTTAAGGAGAAATAAATAAAAGTTATAAGGATGAGAAATGAATAAATCAGATTACAAATATTTTCAAAAGCTATCGTGGCTTTGTAGAAAACCTACAAAGAGTCTACAGACAGATTTTTAGAAATATTAAAAGGTTTTAATGATGTTGCTGAATATGAAATCAATAGACAAATCAATTGCATTTCTGAACACCAGCAACAATTTGATAAAAATGTAGCTTTAAAAATGTAACTATTTCTCATAGCGACAAAAATATAAGGTACCTAGAAATAAATCTAACAAGATGTATACAGGACCTTTATAGATAGAACTTTAAAAGTTTATTAAAAGCTATTAAAGACAGCCCAAATAAATGTGATAAACTATATTCTTGTATAGAAAAATTCAAAATCATATAGATGTTGATTCTCTCAATTTTATGGAGTTAATGCAATTCCAGTCAGAATCCCAAGAAGATATTTTTCTTTTGGAACTTGGCAAGCTGATTCTAAAATTCATATGAGAGAGCAAAGAGCCAAAATTACACAAAATATTCCTACAGAAGAAAACAAGGTTGGAGGGTTTGCCCTACTAGCTATCAATAATTTTTTTAAAGCTATGGGTGTTAAGTCAGTGTGGTGCTTCATCAGTGTTAGTGAAATAGACCAATGGAATACAGAGTCCCAAAAAAGACCCACAGGTGTACAGAAACTGATTTATCACAGATATAGTATTACAGGGCAGTAGGAAGAGAATAGACTATTTAATAAATGGTGCTAGGACAATTGTCCATATGGAAAAAGTGAAATTGGATCTCTACCATGGACCATATATAAAAATCAATTCCTAGAGGATAGAATTTAAGATGAAAAGCAAACTCATAAACCTCTTAGAAAACAGTCTAGGAGAATATCTTTATGAACATACAATAGGAAAATATTTCACAAAAGATTCAAAAAACACAAACCATTAAGGAAAAGATTGATAAAACTGACATTAAAAACAAAAGTAAGAAATGCTAATCATGGAGAAAAAATATGTATTTATGTATGCATGTTTCTTTGTGTGTATACATACACACACAACTATCAAAGAATTAGTAGGTATAAATTATAAAGATCATCAGATCATTATGAAAAATAAACCGGCAGAGAGAAGGGGGATAAAGACTCAGACATTTCATAGAAAAGAAACCATACATTGCTCATAATCATAAGAAAAGATGCTCTCTTCATAAGTACTGATAAAAAGCAAATTAAAATCATGCTTCTAAGCTTTATATTTTAGATACTCTTTGATATGTATAATGAAGTTCACCAAAACTTATTTTTTAAAAAAATCACTCTAGTAGCAAGGTAAAGAACTGATTGAAGAAAGGTAGAGCCAATAGATTCAGAATATTACTACCATAAGCAAGAAATAAAGAATGACTAAACTCTTAAAACAATACCAATGAGGGAAAGAGGAGAGGATGTTTCATGAATAATAGTAAAGAAGACCCTATCCTAGTCATCATTTATCCTTTATTCATTTATGATGAGAGCAGTATCTAGCACACAGCAGACATTTAATGAGTATTTGTTAAATTAGTCAATAAATTTAATGATTGATAAAATGTGAGAAATAAAGTAACAAAAGGAATCCATGATTATTGTCATTATTTTTTATTTCATTATTTTCATAGGTGTAAAATTATACCTCCATACATTTTGGTCTTAACTTTATACCTGGTTAAATAAAGAGGTTGAACATTGTTCTATGTGTTTCATCACTAATGAGGTAGAAATCTTTTGTATGCTTGTTTATAGCTGAATCTCATTTTCTATGAATTATGCCTTTTGCCAATTTATTTATTAAACTTAATATTTATAGAATAATGTTGATATGAATCTTTTGTCTCTCATTTTACTAATATTTCTAAATTTTCTAATATTTTTAAAGACTTCTAAATTTTTAAAATATTTCTAAATTTGTTACTTTCCATTTTGCTTTGGTAATGTTCATTTTATATTTACAGATGTTTAAAATGTATTTAATTGAATCTGATATATTTTCATGTAATATGTAGAAAAGTATCAATTTTAAAATTTGACAGTTGTATACAACTAATCAAAACTAGGTATATAATCAGACTTTTTTTTTAGTTTGACTTTTATACTGATTTAATTTATCTACTTAAACATATACTTAGATTTATAATGTAGGATATGAATTTGAATTATATTTTCCCAGACTCCTATAATTTTCCAAATTCCACTGTACCGTCACATAAAAAGTATTGTATAAATCAATGTCATTTCCTGAGTTTTCTGTTATTGCATTGATCTACATTTCTATTCTTGAATTTAATTGTAGCTTTCCAATCAATTGTCTGATACCTGCTCTCTGTTCTCTCCCCTTTGCTGACACCTCTTCTTATTGCAACTTTAAAACTTTCTGATCCCCAAAGCTCTCCCTTCTAGCCCTCTTGTTCATCCTGTGCATTCTCATCCATTTCCATGGCTAGTCTTTGTACCCTGATGACACTTACCTCACAATCTCTAGCCTAGATTTTTCTCTGAACTCTAGATCTATGGATCAAATGACCAACTGAGCATTTATTCAAGAGGTCCTAGAGAGATCTCAAGAGTAACATGTTCAAACAAAAAACATTTTTCTTACCTTTTTTTCTCAAACAAATTTCTTCCCCCATACTCCTCGTCTATAGAAGATAGTACTTTTGCCTCAATTACTTAAGACTGAGTGATCGAGACCTGGGAGTACACTCTTTCTTCTGCTTTATTACAACCATTGAGGTAATCACAAAGTTCCACCTATCCTCTCGAAAACTGCCTTTCAAATAATAAAAACAACTATAGCAGGGAATTAAGACTAAAGAGTGTGTCAGTCCAGGTCCCCAAGAAGCAGGCATCAGGACAGGAGTGGCAAGAGGTTTATTGGGGAAAACAACTGTGAGGGGAAATGGGATGGAAGTCAGAGGAGGCTAGGAGAGGTACCAAACCAAGATTCAGGGCTAACCTACATGAAGGAGGGAGGGGAAGAAAGAAGGTTAAATAGGAAATGCTTACACTGTAGGGCCCTAAGGGAGTTTTGGAATGCAGTTGCAGAGTCCTCAGTGTAAATTCACTGTTAGGAGGAATTCATGCCTCCCAGAAAGGACCCACCATAGTATCCTCACCATACTCAGTTACTCGCCAGCAGCAGCCCAGGCAAATGTGGCCTCAGTGAGAATGCAGCGATGTCTTTCAGAGCATGGCAGCTGGGACTCTTACTCTCCCTGCAGTTGAAGATCTGAGAGGCACATCTTCATGAGTGCCTCAGAGCGTGCAAGTAATTTGCCAAAATTTCACAGATGAACAAATACGAAGCCATTATTCAAATCCATACAGTTTGCCTTCGCGACTCACACAATTGACACCATGCAATGCTTTCTTCTTCTACCAGCCCTGCTTCAAAGGATATTGGAACACATGTCTAACTCATCTCCTTCTAACCTGCTTCATCAATTCATCCAGAAGCCAAATAGGAGCTACCCTGCCTTCTCAAAATTATTTAATGCTTTTCACACTTTCAGAATTAAGTTTAAATTTTCTAACATAGCATTCAGCCCTAATTATCTAGTGTTAATTATCTACCTATCAAGCTTTATTTTTCAAACTTTACAAAAATATTTACTCTTCACTCATCCATTTGATAAGCATTTATGGAGCACCTACCACATATGATGATTCTGTTTTAACAATAAGAAAGTTACTGAGGCTAGAATGATGTCCCTATTCTTGTGGTGCTTCTGTTCTCTTTAGTGATACAATAAGGGCCAAAATTAATAAATCCATAGAGGTATAAATGCAATGAATAAAAGCAATTAAAAAATTTTATTGGAGTAATGAGAATGGAAAGGTAGTCAGGAAAACCTGACTAATAAGCCAACTTTTGAAAATCTGGAGGGAGCCCTTTACAAGGGAGAGAATAAAAGGTAAAGATTGAAGAGAAAGGAGGAAGGCAAGTTTGAGAAATGGACAGAAGGCAAGTGTGTCTAAAGGGTTATGGGCTTTGGGAGAGTAGACCAGGAGAAATGAGAGGTTTGGCATTGTTGGCCAAAAGATGGTACCAAATAGGGGAGTAATATGGCCAGATTTTTGTATTTTAAAAGGAGTGT
This sequence comes from Eidolon dupreanum, assembly GCA_028627145.1. Taxonomy (NCBI): domain Eukaryota; kingdom Metazoa; phylum Chordata; class Mammalia; order Chiroptera; family Pteropodidae; genus Eidolon; species Eidolon dupreanum. The sequence continues at coordinate 140,383,769 of CM053509.1, read as the reverse complement.
TTTGGCTTCTGGGTAAGAAGTGAATTACAGGGAACAAATTTAGGGTGGACTTTGTCAATCCCTGGGCATACCACACTTGCCTACACCTCTCTATTTTACACCTTCAGTAAACTTTTGTTCATCCTTTAAATCTTAGTCAAAATATTAGCAGCTCTGTGAAGACTTCTCTCATTCACCCAGGAAGGTCTGGGTACTCTTTCCTCCAGAATCTCATTGCATCAGTGGGAATCAAGGCAAATTGCCAGAGCACATAATCTTTTGGAAGGATCAAAAAAATAATGTGCATTTCTAGTATCTGTGTCATTTTTCTTTATAGACTAGAGAAAATACTAGTACTGTCACTCTGTCTCAATTTACTCCAGCTCCTCAAGTTTAAGCTGGATGAAAGAATCAGTTGCCTCTTTAAAGAGGTCATAGTCGTTTCTATATAAAGCCAACATGCTAGTGCAAACTTATGCTAAAACTTGGCACATACAAGTTAAAAGGAGCATTCTACAATATCAACTGCTAAAAGGAATGGCCATTTAATAAATGTTTTTATGTTTGTTTTCTCTTTGTTGCTTTTACTACTGATCTCAGCAGTATGTAACAGACACTAACTTGGACAGCTACAGATCTTATTAAACCCTCCCATTAGTCCTGAGAGAGAAGTATCCCCACTTTAGTCATTACCAAGAGAATTTCTTTCAAGTTCATCAGAATCTTGCATATTTATAAAGTTCACACTTCCTAACTTTCAAATTTAGTCTTCAGAAAGAAGTGAAGTATGTATTTGATGGTTTTCTTATAGTAGAAATATACTTTTTTGACTTTCCTAACAAGTTTTTGATTTCTTTCTTTTGTGCTCAGAAAACTCCCTTGTGGATTTTCTTATCCTGTACCCATTGTCAAACCCTAATCCTTCTTACAGGCATCAATATCTAGATGCCAAACTCACAGATGAAAACCAATTTCCTCCTGAAGTTTCTAACAGGAATTGCAGTGGATCCAGAAGAACCCACAGTGGGAAGCATTGTGGAAACTTACAAGGTGTCACAACTTTTCCTCCAAGCCTTCAGAATATCTGAAAACAAATCAATGCATGTTTTCTGCCTAAGTGCCTTTCTGCCAGCCAGTTACAGCGGAGTTAAAGGGGTACTCCACTCCTCTCCCTTAAAAAAAAAAAAAGTGAAAAGCTTCATTGAAAGTCTGAAACTCTAATTTAGAAATGCATTACAGTGGAAACTCAGGTACCTTGATGCTTCCCCTTCACCTTCTTGAATGAGCCATCCATTGCCTCATTGTCTGATCATTGCAACTCTGAGTTGCCACAAATGGGAAGGTGTTTGTGTGAACACAGTTCCCTACAGGGGAAAAGCAGCACAGACTCACTAAGTTGTTCAGGGCCAGCTGTCAAATCAGAGATGAAAGAAATGATTTTTTAGGAGTTCTCAGAGCAGATGAGGAAAACACTTTTAAAGTGTCGTCAAGGTGTAGCTGTCCTTGAAGAAATGGCTTCCTGACAGCAGCTGGCACCTTCTTTCCTGCCAATGTTTAATTTTTTTCAGAGAGGCAGGGCTTTAATTAGGTTCCTAGGGCAGCTAGCTCTGTATCTTTGACCTTATCAAGGATGCCAGATTTCAAAGCACAGGCTGAGATAGGTCTCCCTTCATTACTGTTCAAAAGTGTCCCCAGGAATATTCCTGAGCTCAAGTTTCAGTTCCTCAGAAACCAAAGATGCCTTTTCGTCTTTCTTCTATGGGTGGTCTTATATCCTCATCTAAAGAGGCAGAAATTAGATTCACTTCACATAAGAAACTTTTCATGTCTGAAGCTACTTGCTTACATCACTATGAAGACCTAACATTGGAAGAAGTTTGCTTCTGGTTTATTGACTTGGTTTTCAAATGTATAATATTCTGAGTCAAAAAGACTCCTGTTATTGAATCCTAGCACTTATTTTCAACCTGGTTGAGAGTGAGTAATCCTCTAAAAAAAACAGATGTTGAATTTTAATAATAGAATTTTTTCAGCATGTAAAAGTAAGCATAGAGCATCTGCTTCTACAATGCCAACATCTGTTTCTTTGACATCCCTGCCTTCCCTTCTGTTAGAGCCAACTGTGAATTTGCTTTAGAATCCGATATGAAAAACAGATAAAATTGTTCTTGACATGATGAATTCTACAGGCCTAGCATACACTAGGCCATCAGGATTAAACTCCCATTTCAAAAGAAGAAAAATATAACAATACTTAGATTTCCAATTAAAATCAAGATGTGCAGAATTTTTCAAGGAAAAGGTGACATCACTTACAAATGATATGTGTTCTGTGGCTTTATTTTGGAAAAAGCTTTTTTGAAAAATATATTGAAAAGGCAACTATTTATAGTCATTAATAGTATCACTCAATCTATGTCATTCTCATAACATCAAGAAAATACACCCAAGAAAAGAAATTTCCTTGATTATTACCTCTAAAAAAGGTATTCAGAGAGACTAGAATCACTAGACATGCAATACAGTTTTATAGTAAGAAGAAAATTGTCATATTAGGTAACTGTAATGATCTTGTATTGAAGGAAAGCAAACACTTAGTTCAGTAATAGACTGCCCAGCTCCTTACTCATGCATCACTTTAATTCTCACGTATTTACCTATTGATTTGCCAGATGTTATTAAAATCTAATTCTCTGCCAGCAGGGTTAGGTGTTAGGGTATAGACATCACTCAGGCAAACATAGGCCCTGCCCTTATGAAGTGGAAGATCTAGTGGCAGAAACATATATTTAGCATATAAACATGCAAGCAAATATATAATTGCAAAATTTGTAAAAGGCTCTGAGAAAAAACTACAAATTGTTCTGAGATAAAGTAGAGGGGTAGTTTATTTTGGAATTATTAGTCAAGGACGGCATTCAGAGGCAGGGATATTTAACCCAAAACCTGAACACTGAGAAGACATTAATGAGGAGAAAATAAGGTCTTCAGGAGAAAAAGTTAGAGCAACATTTAAACTGAAAAAGGCCAATGTGGCTAAAAAGCATAATGAATAAGGGCAAAGAAGAAGATGAAACTAGAAAAATGCAATTAGATACATATGGACCCTAGCCACTGTCTCAATTTTGCCCTAGGTTCAGAAGCCACTGTTGTTCTTGACCTGGAAGAACATGGAGGTCCCAGAGCGGAGACTCACTGGTCAATTGACTGATGGTATAACCTTCCTGCTGCACTCACGCTACTCACATGCCAATGATCAACCCTATATCCAAGTCCGAATAATGGGTCACCTGCCATTTACAACTTGCCTGTACTCAGTTCTGCTGGGCTTGGAGTCAGCCTGATACTGGCAATACCCCTGAGATGTTCATCAAACCACAGTACCATCATTGAACATTCTTCTGCTATGCCCTAGGGTTATAAAAAACAGCAATTCATTCAAGTTCCTACAGGCGTTAGGAATGGCATATGAAAACCTGGACATCCAGGACTAAGGACTAGCAGAAACTGGAGACTTGTTCCGAGTACATGGCAGTTCTAGGGACCTCATGCCTCTTCCCTCAAATGCTCATCCATTGATATGACTCAGCTGTTCTTTCTCTCCCTGCATTTCTGTGCCTCTCCACCAGCTTCACCTCCCATCTTATGGCTATTACCCCTGGCTTCTGCTCCTTAATAACTTTGACTGTACATGACTCCGCCATGTTCTCTCTGTATTCTCCAGAGATGGGCTCAATATGTCTTATTGCATCAGATCAGCTTATTGATTGGTTGACTTTGGATCAGTGTCATCTCTTAATCCCATCAGTTATGTCCAAAGGGCATAGAGTCTGACATCAAAACACAAACAAACAAAAAACAAACAAACAAAAAAAACACATTGCCTTCCCTGATTTCAAACTATACTACAAAGCTATAATAATCAAACCTGTATGGTACTGGCATAAAAATAGAGACATAGCCTAATAGAACAGAATCAAGAGCCCAGAAATAAATCATTCTATGTATGGTCATCTAATAATTGACAAGGGAGCCATGAACACTCTGGAAGAAGGAGAATCTCTTCAATAAATAGAGCTGGGAAAACTGGATAATCACATGCAGAAGAATGAAATTGGACCTCTGCCTTACACCACTCACAAAAATTAGCTCAGAATGGATTAAAGACTTAAAAACAACACCTAAAATGATAAAACTTCTAGAAGAAAACATAGAGAAAAGCTCCTCAATGTTGATCTTAGCAGCAAATTTTCTGGATATGACATCAAAAGCACAAGCAACAAAAGCAAAAATTAATAAGTGGGACTACATCAAACTAAATAGCTCTGCACAGCAAATGAAACAATCAACAAAATGAAAAGGCAACCTACAGAATGGGAGAAAATATTTTTTATATGATTGTGAAATCATCTAAAGAAGTTAAAAGCCACATACTCTGGTTCAGGTATTGCTATACCTAAAATATTATTAATATCATTATCAAATTTAAGATATAACAGAATTCTACCATATTTCTATAATCTGTAAGGGCTTCAATCTCTACTTTCAGCATCATCTCACCTTCTTGTTCCTGTATCATTTATTATAGTATATGTTTATGTCTCTACCTCCTCTACTAGACCATTGACTCAGCAAATATTTTTTGAGCCAGACTCTATACTATGAGTTTGATATTCATTACTAGACAATATCGAATGGTATCTAAACTCAAGGAGCTTATTGTCTAACCTAAAATACAACTAAAAAGCCATACCTATAAACAGTGATAAGCATATGATAGCTTTGTATGTCCTACTTAATATACACCAACTCAGTAAGTATTTGTGGAAGGCAGTGGCCATGTGTCATTAGGTTCTGGGACCCAATTTTACTATATGGGAAGAGGGTCTCCACACCAAAAAGGAATTCTCTAAACACCAACTATGTGTCTTAAATTCAACTCTGTTCTGACACTATCAACTATGAGACAGGGTCAGGTTCCACAGGTTAACGGGTCAGTACCACAGGACTCCCCTCCCACTCACCACCTCCACCTCACATACCAGTCACAAGCCCAGGTTATTACCCATGCTTCTAACAGACCAGCTATAGATTGAAAGTTTCCAGAGCCCCCTCCTTGGATTTTCAAACACCATTTGCAAGTCCAGGTTGTTACCTGTACTTCTGACCAACTGGCTATAAATAAGAGGTTCTCATGACCTTCTCCTTCCTTGGGTTCAATTAATTTGCTAGTGCAGCTCACAGAACTAAGTAACATTTTACTTACTGGGTCGCCAATTTATTATAAAAAGATACAACTCAGGAACAGCCACATGGAAGAGATGCCTACGGCAAGACACGGGGAAAAGGCACAGAGCTTCCACGTCATTTTCAGGCATACCGCTCTCCCAGCACCTCCATGTGTCCACCGACTTAGAAGTTCTCCAAACCCTGCCCTTTTGAGTTTTTGTGGAGGCTTCATTACACAGGCAAGATTGATTAAATCAATGGCCACTGTTGATCAATTCAAGCTTCAATCTCTCTCCACTGGAGGTCAGGATAGTGGGACTGAAAGTTACACCCCTCCAATCACAGGCTTTGTTCTCCTGGCAACCAACTCCTATCCTTATGAAGGTTCCTAAAGTCTCCTTATTAATATAGCAAAAGACAACTTCCACTCTCATAATATAGGAAATTCCAAGGGTTTTAGGAGCTCTGTACCAGAAAAAGAGGGGAAGAATAAATATGTATTTCTTATTATAAATCACAATGCATAATGCCTGTTAGTAGATAACGTAAGTGCCTGGCACCTACCAGATGATGAGCACACATTTAATAAGTTCAACCTTCTGGAACCCAGTCAGGAAAAGGATATAGTCAAGTCTAGAATTAAGAGAGGAATTCTCAAGAAGAAAGCCTTTGCCAGCTTAGAGAGGCCAGCACCAGTCAGTTACTGATATAGAATATATATGTATATATGGAAGTAATAGGCATATTGTACACAATCCATAAATGTTAGCTGTTATTATTGTTATGATTTTATTATTATTGTCTCTGGACCGCAAATAAGCCATTACAGTGAAGAACCAAACCAAGCATTTAGAGCCTTTTCACATTATATTAAGAAAGGTGCACACAAACTATGTACAAAGAGCAAATTATTTGACTTGCTTTATAATTGAATTAGGGCTAAAATGAGGTGTCTCATGGGGGAGACTACAAAATCATTTTTATTCCCCTGACTGTCTTTGAGAATGATCCTATAAATGTGTAATAGAAACAATAAGGGAAAAATGGAAATGATCAAACAAGTTATATTTTGTGAGAACAATGAATGTTCGTTGTGCTCAAATTTCTAGGAATATGATTCATTGCATAACTGTTGTTTCGCTCTCATTGCATTCCATTAAGTTTGGAAGATTGTTGGTTGGTTATGCTGGGTGCTTTTTTTCATTATCCTTACAGCACAAATATAATAACTTGATTTTCAAATTGCAAGAGTTTTTCTTTTTAATCAAGCTTTGCCAGAGTAGAGCTTGAGTTTAAGAGTTGTTATTACTTTAAAAATCTGTTTTAACACCACAAATCATTATGGTTTCTAAGCATTCTGGTGCTTCCAAATTGTGTTAACATGTGCAACCAGAGATTTGAGTGTTGGGCCAAATCTCAGAAATCTAAATGAGAAAGAAAACAAAGTTTAGTGACTGTAGATAGAAAAACAGATATTGTGACTGTCCTGGTTTTAAACACTTTGGATTATTTTAAAGATTGTACAGACAAATTATGAGATGTTTTCTATGTATTTTTTCTCAAATTCATGATTCTGAAAAGTACTAAGAATGTCTCTATTGGATATCTACATGTATTCTAGTTTAAAGAAAAAAATATTTTGCAAAAATAAGGTCTTCACAATTAGGAAGATGTCATATGAATAAATTTTTGCCTCTATTAAATTTGTTTAGGAGCTTTGGGGGTAAGTCCAGTCAATTATATGATTATCTTAGAGTCCACTACCCAAATTAATGATAGAGTATCTATTCCATTGCCTTTTCAAAAAATTCAAAATTTATATTATATTTCATGACTCCATATGATGTTTGACCAACACTGAGAATTCAATAATTCTATATCTTGAGATTGCAAGGTTCCTTGTATCATCTAGGGTTTCTGTGCTATCTGCATCCTGAATCTTCTCTATGGCAAGCCTGACGAGCAATCAACCTATCTCTTTCCAAACAACCCCATAGTAAGAAAATCACTACTGCTAAATATAGTTTAACTGAAAAACCTCTCCTGAACTCAGCCCGGAACCTCCAAAGTTTACCCCTGGAAAAGGAATCTCCAGAGAGGACCAAGTTATTCTAAATAGGTTCTCCTTAAGTTCCACCTTTCCTTCTTGAATTTTACCCTTGGATTCCTGCAGCCACCATCATACCAGCCCTTGGAGATTGTGCTATTCGCTCATTAAGGTTCTGACTCAGGAATGAATGATAGCTGTTCTCTTCAATCTTTTGAGGATAGTTAAGAAGTCTGGGAGATTTCAAAATACTCCTGAGTGTAAAAGAAAAGCATAAGGTCTACAAAAGCTACAACAGTTCAATTCATTTTATAGCCACTGTTCTTCCTGTTCCTTTTACACCAAGCCTAACAAGAAGCTGTCACCTCTTCCTTCTGCTCCCATAATATTAGATATACAGAAGCACCTAGGAGATTCCAGTGCCTACAGAACTGAAGGGCAGCCTTCTGGGCCTGAGATGCCTTCAGCACAATAACTCCACTGTCACCAAAACCAGACACTGGTCATCACAGTGAGAAATTGGGGAGAAAGGAGAGTATTTAATGCAGAACTTAATGGAGCAGCAATGGAAGATTCTAAGTAATGTCCGTAAAGTTGAGTACCCTGGCCACACCCAGTCTGGGAAATACATGTGGGTCATTTAGCAGAATTAGGTCACTTAAGCAACTATATCCCCATGTTCCTGTTTTTAATTTACCATCATGTTTCTTATTTTCTTCATCTATTTTCTGACACCACTCTCACTGTATTCACAGCTTTTTTCCCCCAGGAAATTTCTAGCCTGTGGCCTGGGAAGCACAATTCACATTATCCCTCCTTTGCCTCTTGGACAAGGGCCCAAAGTGCAATGGTTACTTCTCACATAGTAACCACCATTGATGAGATCATTGGAATATCTGAAATCCAAGAGTTAACATATTTAGCTTCCAAGGTGAGCTTGCCAAGTAAAGGGAAAAAAGTAAAGCCAACGTTTAGAGGGCAGAGGTAGGCTTCAGTAATGGGCAAGTGAGTAATATAGATGAGAACAGTAGGGCTTGGAGCTTGGGAAATTCTAATGCTTGTGGTAAGTGATTGTTGCTACCCGTACCCATCATATTAGCATTTAAGTCCACTTTGCCTTAGAAGTGAACTTAAACACCAAGAAGCCTTTTTTGTTAATCTGCCTTTATCAGAGAATAGCCTCTCCTGAGTAGATAGAAAAGGATCCAAGAATAGCCCTATTCTGAAGTCCTCTTTAAAATTGCAAATAAAACCAGGAGGAATAGCATGGAAGACACAAACTCTGTAAAAAGAATAAACTTATTTGTTGTTTTGAGAATGTATTCACAAAAAGAAAGTCATGAATGCCTTTGTGAGTGTAAGTATAAAAGCTGCAAACAGTAGTGTCTCCACTTTCCAGATGCTTTCCTCAAGATAGCTGCTACTCTGGTTTATTTGCATATGGCACACATGTCCATACAGAGGTGTGTATTTTCGTGGAGTTTTTATTTAAGTTAACTGATAACTTTATTTACTTTTCTAAAAGTTTCTTTTTTGCATAATAATATATCTTGGAGCTTTTCAACTTTTTGTACATACATATTTACCTGATTTTTTGAAACTAATATGTACATGGTGTTCTATGAACACAGGCACCACAATTTATTCAATTAATTGTGAATTTATGGATTTCATTCTCACTAGTAATACATCCTTCTACTCACTATGTCCACGTATGAATAGTTCTCTAAAATAGATACTTAGAAGTGGGATTGCTACCCTGAAGGTTACACATATTTAAGTCTTTATAAGATGTTGCAAATTGTCATCCAAAAAGGCCATGCCAATCTTATACATCCAGCAGCAGAGCATAAATGAGACTTTCCACAACTTCGTGATTAGCGTGATTAAGAGTTTGCCAGTGTGTTATGTAAAAATGTTTTATTACTTTTATTTGCATTTTCCCGATTATTAGTAAAGTTGGGCATCTTTTCCTATGTTTATGGAGCATTCATATTTCTTCTTCTGAGTCATGTTACTTTTTACTATACATCTTCTATCAGGATTGCTTTTCTCCTGATCAAACAATTCAAAAAAACTGGGTTTCAGGGGAAAGAATGGTACTTCAGTGGGGAAATTATGAACACCACAGACAAACGTATCTTATATGGTTCCTGACTGTCGTAACTCAGAACCTCCTGGGCATAAACAGAGACACTATTGGCAGATTGAGTAGATTTACTGTACTAACATAAAATAGTTAGAATGCTGTATAACTTTCACTTAGTCATGTTTCAGATAACCTTTGACAAATTACTTCTCTGCAGCTCAGTTATCTCATCTCTAAAATGGAGATAATATTACCCACCTGATAGAGTTCTTTTGAAGATTAAATGAATTTGATATGTATAAAGTACTTGGAATAGTGCCTAGCATACAGTAAGTGCTATATGAATATTAATTATTATTGTAATTTTCAGGAGGAAGATTGTGCTCATGTTCAATTGAGCAGAGTTTATAAAAAAAATAGTGATTTAAGAACCAATTCAAGAATTATACATATATAAATTTATCACGGACTTGAGGAATGGAGTGGCAATATATATGAAATCCCGCAAGAGTGTAGTAGGTATCTGAGAAGTCTACCTGATGCTACCAACTAGCCATTGGGATGTATTTATCTTCCCACAGTCCAGGTGGTTAAGTGGGTGAAGGGCAGGAAAACCAACCAAGGCAGGTTATCTTACCAGGGGACATTCAAAGCAGGGAGTGTCAGTAGAACTTCTAAGCTAAAATATTTTTAGGTGACATGAAAATCAGGAGCTCCTTGGTCACCATGTAAAGAGTAGAAAAGAGCCCAGTGCCAAACACTGCACAGGAGTTGAGTCAGAATGAAAACAGAGCAATAGAAGAAGAGGAAGTAGGACAATTGCATCAATCTTGTTGAAACTATATGTCTCACTTTTATGAGCCAGTGATGTTAGTCAGGCTTAAAGGCAAAAGAGAGAAGAATTCAATACCTACAGCAAGTGGAGAATGACCGTGATCCAGATTGAATAGACTAAAACTAACACAGCCTTGAATTTGTACATTGTTCTTTTGTGCCACAAACATGATGCAACAAGCACTCTGAATTCAGGGTTCTAATGACTCTGAATATGACATTAGGGATCTACTCATCATATTAGATTTCCAGGGTTCAAAGACATAGATCAATTTTATTAGGTATTGAACCAGTGGACATCAACATTAACTTGTTTCTTCTGTTCAGGGAAACATTCCGCCTCCAGCTGATAAATGTAAACATTGAAATGGATTTCAAAGCTGTAAATATTAAGAGCCTTCTGTAACTAGACAAAAAATGACATTAATGAGAGAACAAGAGATTATATTTTTTTATAAACCATGAAGTGTAATCATTGGGAATTCTTCCTGAACTAAGATAAACACAAAGATAAATGAAAAATTTACTGCTATGCCCTTCTTCTTCCACTTCTAGTCTATCTTTGTATTTGCAGCAAGGTATCTTTCACTTTCTTTTTAAACTTCTGTCTGAATATTTAATCTGAACGTATCCTCTGAATTATTTCTGGAGGTTTATTCTGGTATTGTGACCTTTCATAGTTTGACATATTTGTATGTTATTGAAACCCTCACGGGGATTTTCAAGAGTGAAGTTTAGTTGTAGGATTAATTCTGAGTATCAGGTCTGTGCTATTATAAAATTGTATCAGCAGCATAAATTGTAACAGTCTACATTTTCTTGGGGAGAGTAAGGCAAGGTGCTAGGGGATGGGGAGATGGTGGTGTGAGGAGGGACAGGAAGCAAGATGTGGAAAGGCCCTAGAGTCAAAAGAGCCATGCCTAAGACAGTTATCAACACTTAGCAGACAGACAAGTTCCTGAACTTCCTTTCTTATATTTGTAAAATAAATAACTATAGGAATTAAAAAGCTGATGTGTGTGAATTTTTCTCATAATACTAGCTAACACTTTTGAGTGCATACTAAATGCCAAGAACTCAGCTAGGTGTATTATATGGATCATTTCATTTAATCCTCACAACACCCTGCGAATTAGGAATTATTAATTGCCTCGTTTTACAGACGAACAGCTTAGAGAAGCAAAATAACTTGTTCAAAGTAACAAAGCTTTTAAGCATAGTTGGTGGGATTTTGAGCTCAGCACTAATTCCAAAATTAAACTTAATCACTGTTTTATATGCTACTTTTTTCTGTTTTATCGGCTTCTAATACACATATCAGCACAAAATAAATTTCAGCTGTTGTGCCCACTCTGACTCTCTAGACTTCTGTTTGACAAAGATTTTTTTAATAGACCACTTATTGCTCAATAAAATATTGTGCTAAGTGTTTTATATATGTTTTCACTTAATCCTTGTGACAACCTTATGTTATAGGCTTATCCCCATATTATAGAGGAGGAAAATGATGCATGAGAAGTTAATTGAAGTCCCCAATGTCACATGTTATATGGGATGTGTGATTTGAACCCAAGTTTACCTAGCTTCAACGTCCATTTATTTAATGACAATACTATATGGAGTCACATCATATTCAGAGGTTAAGTTCTAACTTCAGTATATAGGGCAAATGTCCATATAGACAAAACTACCACTAAAAATCTCTTTAATCACAGATCAACTATCATACCTGGGCTATTCTATACTACATTGGAGACCAATAATTTCAACACCAGAAATTGTTCTTGCTGAATTGGAACAGATAGCTCTTTCTTCGATTTAGCACAGATGAAACAGCTTATGTTTAGAGGCCATGTTTTTGAAAAGTAACCTTCCTTAACATAAGAACCATGCCCAATTTGGTAAAATGTTCATATTATAAGTAAATGGAAACTGAAGCCGACTGACTAAATAGCAAAGGAATGTTTCCTATTTCGTGTTCTCTCCAGGGCATAAAGCCATCGAATGAAATGGCTCACCTGTACCACTAAATTTTTACTTATTTTATTTTCCCCTTGAGCACACGTAATGTGCTTCTACCACATGCCGCAAGGCCACATCAAGGGTCAGGGGAAATAGGGTAATCATTAGTGATTTATGTAGGTTATGAGTATGAGTGGCAGTTTTTGTCATAACTGTAGCAGGCACTTAAATATTAACTAAATCTGAGGCTCTCTCTTCCTCTCATATCCACATAGCTTATACTTCTCTTTTATAAAATTTAACACCTTTTCCTTATTTGACCATTAAGTTCTCAAGCACAGGAACAATGACGGTCCTACTAACCACTTAATCTCAGAGTCCACAGAAGAACTGGAACATGGTGGCCCAACTCCAAAATTTTTTGTTGAATAATGAATACATAAACAAATAAATGATTATGTTCCCTTTAATCTTAGAATCTTGCTGCAATGTCAGAAGAAACCATATTATTTTATGGGATTAATCTTTGCTCAATTTAACCCTGTCATCCAGAAGGCATGGAAAACACAATCTATTAGATTTCCTGGATCTCTACCTATCAAATATGCTCAGTACTGAATTACAGAAAGTTTTCAATAAAGGTAAGAGAATAGACTCAGTAGTCAGATGACTTGAGTTCATGTGCCTTGACATTTACCTAACCTCTCCAAGCCTCAGTTTCCTCATCAGTAAAATGGGTAAAAACAATAATTATATCTAATATTTCTTAAGTATCAATTATATAACAGCCACTATTCTAAATGCTTTATACAATCAAGTTCTTTGAATATTCCCAGGTGCCCCATGAGATCATGTCTAAGTTTAAGGATCTTGTTCTGGGTTGCATAGCTAGGAAGCAGGAAGCCAAGCTGGCATCTCACCCAAGCACTTTGACTCCAAAGCCTGTGTTTGTAACCAGTGCTCTATATTGCCTCACAGAGTGATCATGCTTCAAGTGGCCAACCTCATAAAGCATTAGAAACAGTGCCCGATGCATTAAAAATCCTCAATAAACATTAGCGCTAATCATTAATAATAAATAATGCAAAAATTACATGCCATGCATCCAGCAGGTCATGGTAACCACAGAGAATGCTGTGGTCAGGCCACCCTAATCTTCCTTCAGAACAAAGACCTCATTATCCCTGCTACAGGACGGCTGATGGCTGATAACCATGACCTACTCACTCTTTGGGAGATGCCCTCTGATGAAAGAAGCAAACTTGCCCAAGATTCACACCCTCTCAAGGCAGCCTTCTTCCAATGTCTAGTTGATAAGGGAAGATTAGGGCAGACAGAACATAGGCCCTGACCCCTTGCCTTAATATGGGACAACTCTGAAAGGTCAGCCCTGCTTCAGAGCTCACTGTGGGATCTATTGAGGACTCTGGTACAAGTGTATCACCTTCTCCCTCTCCCCAATCACCCTCAAACCACACCGGCACTGTTCCCAAGTACATTCATTCTCCAGTAAACTTCTTCCTTTCAAATCTTCATGTCAGAGTCTGTTTCTAGAGCACCTGACATAAGACCATGAAAGAAGACTCCACGGTACCTCACAGCTTCTTGAAGCCACAAGTGCTTGGTTCTTCACAGAGAATTGTATCCCAGATCTCTTACAGACCATAGAAAGTGGGACTCTCCCATGATGGGCCCACTTTGTTTCTGGCGTGGTCATTCTTACCCAAACACCTTGCTTGATACACTCCTTTCCGTACCCTCCTCTTCTCATACTGAATCTGCTGTAAACTCTTTCATTGAAATGCTGTTGGTAAAAGTATATAAAATCACTTAACGAGTACAGAGCCAATTCATCTACTATAACGAAAATAAATGAAAACATTAAAACATGCCAAAATTTTACCATTTTCAAGGAAATCTAAAATTGTCTCCAATTTTAAATGACCTTACATTTGTTTCTTAATTTTGATGCCTAAATTGGAACATTGTCCTCAAAGTAATTTTTATTTGACTTATGCACAAATATCACCTCTCACATTTATAACTTGAGAATTCAAGTTATTGACAGAAAGTTGGTAATAATCCTGCAACTTCCCTAACTTGTACTGTAAAAATGGAATCTCCGTCTCAGAGCACTATTTGATGGAGCCCAAGTGCGGCTATAATTTTCTGTATTTTGAGTTGGCTGAGTTAAGCTTCTCTGACCAGAGCTTTGCTAGGCAAAGTGTTACATACAGATTAATGAAAGCAACCAGAAAAAAAAAAAAGAAAAAGAAAAAGACATGTCTGTGATTCTTCAATGCCTGAATATGACAACATAATGATTCACTCTTAATTCTAGCTGGAGAATTATGTGGGTCACTTGCACTGCTCTGGCAAGGGATATTGTCTGACCTGCCAATTGATCAAGTCTGGCTAGAATATTAATATTTGAGTGACCTTGTATTAGAGTTATTTTGAAAATAAAAAGACTATTTTTATCTACATCCAAACACTTCTACATATGACAATAAAGTAATTGTACACTAACTGGCTAATGGAACATGTGATGTGCTGAAGTGATACTAACAAAGCACAAACACAAGAAAAAGAAAAGAGCAAACACCAGCTGTCATCCCATGACTGCAGTTCTTGGAGGAAATGCACCAGACATTTGCCCAGGAAGAAACATCCATGGTCTTCCATTTGGGGGTAGCCCTCAGTCTATTTTTCTTACTGGTATAATTTTAAATTGGGGGACACAAGAAATGTTTCACAGAGGGTTCACTATAGTCTGAATGTTTGTGTCCCCTGCCCCAAATCCATATGTTGAAATCCCAGTTCCCAAAGGATTGCAGTAGGTGGGGCCTTTGGGTCTTGAATAGGCAGTGAGAGTGGAATCCTCATAAATGGTATTAGTGCTCTTATAAAAAAGATCCCACAGAGCTCCCTAGCCCCTTCTGCCATATGAGAATATAGGAAGTCTGAAACTCAGAATAGAGCCCTCACTCAACCATCATGCTGGCACCCTGAAATTGAACTTCCAGCTTCCAGAACTGTGAGAAATAAATTTCTGTTCATTACAAGCTACGGTCTGTGGTATTGTGTTATAGCAGCCCAAACGGACCAAGACAGGGTTTTCACATCTAAAGATGTCTTCTCGAAACACCCACAGAAGCTCTCCACCACAGGAGTACTTCAAGTCTACCCAAAATAAACAGGTGAAGCTTTTCTCTCTTTCTTTATCAGCAAAAGGGAATGTCACAACCATTTACACCTGACTCAACTTTTCTTAAAAGGAAGTGTTCCCACAAGGCAATGCTTCTGAAGAGCCTCACTGAACCAGAAAAGTAGATGACTCACAGGGCAGTATTTTCCCACAGACAATAATGGAGCCTCTTCCCTCACACAGTCCAGTAACCCCAGCTGTGATGACTGCCCATTCCTACACAGAACCAACTATAACCTGCAGTGTTATTTTCATTGGCAGCTACTTTTATGATTCAGATGTCTCCAGTTCCTCAGTTAGGTTTTCCAGAGCTGCTAAACAATCTTTCCATATTGTCTACAACTTGACAGGGTGTTGGGAGAGGTAGGAGGTAGGTAACTGACTAAAACTAAATGCTTTTGTTGTTCTTTACAGCTAAGGGCATACAGGTCCCTGTGCTTGAAATGAACTGTTTACCAAGTTTCTACGTTTTTTTAAACTTACTACTTACTAAATTTTGAGCTTAGGTCCTAATTTAAATAATGATGAAGTAATTTTTTTACCTTTTTCAGGTATTAGAAAAGTTTACGAAGGCAAAAATTAGATGTAATTTTTAGAAAGCAGATAACTCTTGCCTACCAGCATTCAGATGAATATAAGTAATTCAGAAATAAGTGGTTTGAATGAGCCTTAGGATATATTTGAATGTATAAATAAAATACATTTACATAAGTAAAATAAAAAAAGATCAAAATACTTTCACTTTTAGACAAAATTATTTGATATGCTGTGATGTACATTATCATCATTGAGCATTCCTACCCTAATAGCATGTTTTTAAAATGTTTATTTATCACAAGATTTAAAAATAAAAGAATTATACACCGAGATTTATAAAATCTTCAGAAAATATATCAATGAGAATGCAAAGCTAAGAGATTTAAGATGTAATAGGATGACCTCCAAAGTTCCTTCAATTCTAAGGGTCTAACATCTAGTTCTTTGTTTCCATTCAGTTAAGTATTTCTCTTACCAAATTTAATAAATTTAGATAAATGCATAATGTATAATTTTTAAATGCATAATGTGTCATTTGCATACTTTTCTTTTAATGCAAACAGAATACACAGAACTTGGTGGAATTGATTGATTGAATGCATGACTGAATTTTGATCTATTATTTTTCATAAAGGATTTGAGACAACTGCCAAAAAAAAAAAAGAAGAATAAAAAGAAGCATGAAATGCAACAGGGAATATAAGTGATGTAAAACACAAAATCAAGAAGTTAATATAAAAAAGGCAAAAGAAAGCCAGGATACTCGCTTTACCTAAATTTTAAGACAGCAAAGATGGGTAATTAAACCCAATTGTATTTCTTATTTCTAGAAAAGAGGGAGTATCATGCTTCTTAAAAGGAATCAAGCTTTTTCTATAAGTTATTTCTAAAATAATTACAGAGAATTTCATATAAGCATAACTAAGTTATATAGTAAAGAAAATCTTCAACTTTATCTCCATCAAATGCTTTAGCAAATTTTGTTATAGCAATTAAAACAAATGACCAGTATAAATTTATTTATTATATGATAAATATAATTTATTATGTGCAGTTCTTCAAAGGAATGAACTATGCAATCCAAGTGTACAGGTTGGTGGTGACTCAATTTAATTGAAAGGGAGAATAAACTGATTCTTTGCTTTCTGTTGCACTCTATTAAAAT
Source organism: Eidolon dupreanum (assembly GCA_028627145.1). Classification (NCBI taxonomy): domain Eukaryota; kingdom Metazoa; phylum Chordata; class Mammalia; order Chiroptera; family Pteropodidae; genus Eidolon; species Eidolon dupreanum. The sequence continues at coordinate 140,366,719 of CM053509.1, read as the reverse complement.
GCAGAGATGCTTTCAAAGCCTTTTGAGTTAGGTAATACAGCTTACTTATATACTGAAGCCCTATACTTTTCAGTTCTTTTTTTTTTTTATGGTACATAGGGTTTGTTTTTAGTCAGTAATAATAATAGTTAATATTGAGTACATATTATGTACCAATGTGACAATTCAGAAGTTCAGAAAGATTTCTCCATTTAAAACTTGAGCCTTCTTTCTTACTCAGCTGCTAGGTCCTCTTGTTGATATTTGATCTATTGGTATTTGATCCATTACTTCCCCTCTACATACCACTTAGGTTAACTGTCTCTTTATGAATTTTTCAAAATCACCAGTAACACTCCCCATCACTTGTAACTTAACATAAAGAAACACGTATTATAATATCCCAGTCCAAGATTAATTAGGTCACCAATGTAGCTTAGTCCACTTGGCCACAGTCATAAGCTCAAATGTATCATGAAAGGGAAGACAAGGAGTGGTATTTCGGAGAGAATGTTTCCATCTGTAGGCTTCGACTTTAGTAGCGTTTACCAGGTGCTTCTTTGTCTTGTTTGCTTATTTATGGGTGAGGATTTTCATTTTGTTATCATTCTATTGTTTTGTTTTTGCTTTGCAAAAGTGTTGGTGATCACATATTTTTATATACTTGCAGACCAGGGGGAAAATGTAGGAAGGAGGGCCAGAGCTGAAACCTCTAGTGGTCCCTGCCCCTTACTCATTCATCTCTCCAAGTATGTGATACATCTGTTCTTCTAATTGTTAGAAGACAAGTAAAATGTTAATTCAGCTAGTACCTCATCTGCCAGAAATAAGAAAGTCCAAATTTGCCAATAATTATTGCATATGAAATTGGTATCATAAACAAGTTTAGGGAGATATCAAAGAGTTAATTTCATACGTATCATCCAAGGAAGAGTGGATCCCATTATCTCTTTATACACACAATCAGACCTGTTTTCCTGGGTTCAAAGTTTCACTTATTAAAACAAAAACATGACAGAAATGCAATTCAATGCATTCAAGACAGTAAATATCAAGGATGTATGTGCTATGTTTGTGTGTGTGCTTCTGTGTGTATTGAAAAAATTACCAGCACCAAAACCACTTTCCTGAGAAGTCCTTTTATGAGTCCAAGCTAATCTAGAAAATACCAATTAATCTGGCTAGAAGGACTTTAGAAAATATTAAATACTTTATGAAATCAAAAGACAACATGAGAAAGAGTAACATAATGCCTCAAGCTCATTTCAAAGGAGCATCATTTGACTCAGATTTCTATAGATCACAGAAGCCTTTGCTCATGATGGAAGCTTTTGATGTCAATTTTTTTCAAGCCCTGTCTTCTTTCTAAAATCCATGATATAAAGCAGCATCAAGTAGAAGTCTACATATTTCCATTCATTAAGATGTTCCAGAATGAAAATTGGCACCTGTGTTGCTAATTTTTTATTTTGTGATTAGAATGAAAATCACAGAGGCTAAGAGAAGTGTGAAAATTCAGAGTGCTAAGGACGAGCTAAAAAAAAATAAACCATCTACACAATATGACCATTTAAGCTATTTTGCCTTAAAATAATATCAAATTCCAATGTGAGTAGATAGTACAGTAATCTGTTCAGTTTATTCCACATTCTGTTTTAGCCTTAAGTGCACGTATACTGTAAGCATTTAAATTTTTCTATACTGCTTGCTACCTAGACACTATGCCAAGCACATTACTTACATTTTTTCATTTAATTACCGCAAGAGCCCTAAAATGTTTTCCCCATTTTATAAATGAAGAAATTGAGGCTTTGACTTGTCATATATAGCAGATAAGCCAGAAGCTAAGAACAATCCTGACTGATCTGGAACCTGCTGTGCTCATGTTCCAAATCATCAGACAATCAGATGTCAGTTTGCACAATTCAAGACAGAGTACAGTGAAGGTAAAGACCTTAAGGAATTGGAATTTAGAACACCTAAATTTAAGTTACATGATCTTGAGCAAAGGCACTTAACCAGTTTACATCTCAATTTTCTCTTCTGTAAAATGGGCACAATGAAAATATCACATCTCAAAATTTTTGTGTGAATCAAATGAAGTAGTGCATGTGAATACAATTTATAAATAGTGAGAGATACAGTATGGGCCTTATTATCATTAATTTTCTGAGGTTTATTCCCTCTCTTCTGATTATCTCTTCAAATCTGCTATGATATAAGAAGCAGGCTCATTAGAATGCTCTGACTGAAAGTTGGAAGTGTTTTTCTGTAAATAAAACGTGTGAACTTCAGAATGTTGGCGCTCCGGTGTTTTTTTTTTTTCTTGCTCTTTGGATATGTATTTGCTTATTTTCTGATTTCTAATATGTTTTAAATATGAGGGGGAACCGAGTACTTACTTACTAGATTAGTTATAATTTTAATTTGCATATTGCTTTTTCACATTAAAATGTGTAAATGAGGTGTCACTCATTTAAAAGACATAATAACCATTATTTTATATTAATAGTTCTCTGATCTCCAATTTCTATCAATGTGTAAATGAAGATTTCATATACAGAATTATAATCAAAGTATATGCAATCCATACTTGATTTTTTTTCATATTTGTAGGTAATTTACCAAAAGCTAAAATTTCCATTTTTGTTTTTACTGACTGTATGAAATAACATAGAATTAATATGCCACAAATAACTTATTCATTCTCCTACTACTAAATATTTATGTTGTTTTCCCGGTTTCTACAATGTTTCCATTGTGCTGCAAAATACCTTATCACTTACACTTTTCAGTTTTTCTTCCTTCCTTCCTTCCTTCCTTCCTTCCTTCCTTCCTTCCTTCCTTCCCTCTTTCCTTCCTACCTTTCTTACTTCCCTTTTCTTCTTCCGTTTCTCTTTCCATCTTTTCTTGCTTCCTTGCTTCCTTCCTTTCCTTCCTTCCTTCCTTCCTTCCTTCCTTCCTTCCTTCCTTCCTTCTTTCTTTCCTTCTTTCCTTTCTTTCCTCTTTGTTTCCTGGTATTAATTTCAATGAAGCAGATTATTTTATCAAAAAAGATGAACAGTTGTGTAGCCCTCCATATATGTTGATAGCTTAATTTTATAATCAGTATAGGAATATCCCTTTGTTTTTCAAAGCATCAGCAATGCCACCTTAAGTAGTAATTTGAAATATCATCTGATATACTTTTTCTTCTTGATAATTAATTTGTTTTTAATTTTGAACTCATGTCACCATTGAAGCTGGATAGAGAGGATGAGTTTTATTGCATAATTTAAGAGAGAACAGAGAAGATAGAGTCATATTTTGGCTTTTCAGCTCCGCAGTGGATTTTTAACTGATAATTATTCTTGAAGGCTACATTTTCAAGAGCCAGACTTGAGAGAGAAAATTTGGGTTTTATTGTTGTTGTTGTTGTTGTTGTTTTTGAATTCTAAAAACTTGAAAGACGTAAAGACCAAGTCTTGGAGAAGTCACAAATTTTATTCATAGATGGATTGAAAAAAAAATGTACATGATAATGTAAGAGTTAGTTGAAGGAATGAAAATGTTACCAGCTGACAGGAAAAGGAGAAGTAGGGGAATATGACTAAAGTTTTCTATAGTGGGCCTCTGGAACAGGTAACTAGCTCTTCACCTCATTTTGCGGTTTGTGAAGAACAGACTTCAGGGTGGTCCTCATAATCCCCACCTCCTTGTGTCCATACCCTTGTATAATCCCTCCCCTTGAGAGAAGTCAGGACTGTGATTTGATTCTAACAAATAGACTTTAGTCAACAGGATATCACTCCCACAATTAGATTAGTTTTACAGTAAAGGTAATGGAATGTCACTCCTATGATTATATTTTACATAATACTCTGTTTCAGCATCTCTTCTTATGCACTTAATGAAATAAGTTGCCATATTGGAGAAGCCCACATGGAGAGTAACTGTAAGCAACTTCTAGGAACTACTGGTGGTTGCTAGGGTCTGAGAGCAGCCAACAGCCAAGCCAACCAAATGTCAGGGCTCTCAGTCCTATAACACCAAATAATAGAATTTGCCAACAGTCTGAATGAGCCTGGAAGTTGGGTGAACAAAGCCTGACCAACAGCTTGATTGTAGCCTGGTGAGACCCTGAGAAGGGGATCCAGCTAAGCCATGCCTGAACTCTTGACCCACAGAAAGTGTAAGATATCACGTATGTGTTAATTTAAGCAGCTAAATATGTGATAATTTATTACCACCGACAGAAAAATAATACAGTGTTGAAATCCTCAAGAGGGAAAAAGATGGAGTATTTGAACCCCCAATAGGTTAGGAGGATAACACAGCAGAAGAAACTATTCTCTGGAAACTTGGAGCAACACCTGTGAGATTGGAAGCCTTGTAGAGAAGCCCCTAGGCATTAGAACAGCAGCTGAAGGAAGCCTTAGGTAGAGGCCTGAGAGCAACCTCCTCAAATTCCACACTCCTCAGTGTTACATTGACAAGTCTCAGAAAATTCTCAGAGCTACCTAAGGGAGGCTGTGAAAGTGGCTGAAAAAGCCAATGACCCAAAGAAGCCTGGAGTTGGAAGAAAAGCATAGAAGTAATGGCCCTTCAGGCTTCAATAGAAGATTCAGGCCCATACCAAGAAATGCCAGTGGGAGCTGGAACAGACAGAGAAGTGCCCACAAAGCCGACACCCCTCCTCTAAAACCAAGACAGGTCATAAATCTACTTCCACCCCAGGAAGGGGAAGAAAGGGAATGGGAGAGGAAGAACCCTAACAGATTATATTAAATCCAAACGGACTGAATTTCCTTAAAGTAGCCTGTTTGAATTTTCATCTTTAGTAAAAATGGACATTTGAAAGCTAAATTAAGTTTTATTTATAAAGAATTAAAGTGAGATTTTTTACAACCCAAAATGCCACCTATTTGGAGCCATGATATTTAGAAATTCTTATATTTATTAAGACAAATATATAAAACACATATTTGTGTGTATACATATATTAATATTTGAGCTTTATTTTAACCTATTGGTCTTACTTTCTGATTTCTGGAATATGTTATATTTTCTGTGATCTAATATTTTTTCTCAATTTCTTTATGTTTTATATTCTTAGAAAGAACCCATTTACAATTCAGGGAGTATTTTCCACTTCAGACTTTTCTCCTCATATCTTTAATGCTTTGTTGGAATGACAGAATTCTCCAACACTATTGAGACATCAAAGCAGGGACCTTTTTATTGTGTCTGCATTCTACACCAAACATCTATCATGTCCCTAACACAGAGGCAATTTAGTTTCCACAAGTGATGTGTCAACAGTTATTAAATTATGAGTGCTCCCTGCCTTTATCCTAACTCTGGCCATTAAAGAGGATTCTGGCTTGAAGTCCTCAGTCTCCAGACAATTGGAGTTTGTAATGCAGAACCAGGAAGAAAGCTAGAGGCAGAGAGACTGGGAAAAAACAGACTGTGGCTGAGGAAATGTTCACACAGGGCGGTTTGAAGATTCGGGGACAATTTAAGATGAAAGAAATGTGGAAGCAGTTGCAAATAGTAAAGGAAATGAATGGGAAAGATGAAGAAAATTTTAAAATGTTACTGCAGTATGGATCTCTCTTCATGCTATCTGGAAAGTGCAAATACAGTATTTGTTATTTTAAGATTATTTTGTGACTGGATGTGTTTATCTTCACCTTGATATCACTTATTCTAGGCACTGTATGAATGTATGGAATTGTTTTCCATAAGTCCATGCTGAGTATGTTCAATTTCATGATGGTTTAAGATCTTCATTGTGTCGGATCAATGCAAGGAGTGTGAAACCTCACCCTGTGAGGTTGGAAAACTAATGCGAGTGTTTGGACTGAACATGGGCTTTCCCCAGTATATACTATGGAGACGTTTGAGGGTTTTTTTCCTAATCGATAAATCGATAAATCTTTGGAATAGTTCTCCTAAAAGTGACAATGCATCTAATTAAAATTTTCCCACAGATTTATACATGTGTATCAGTCACTTTGCATAACAGATAATAACAACAACAACAACAAATCTCAGCAGCATAAAACATAGCATTTCATTCTCACTCACCAGACTGTTGTTTATTGGGGTTCAGCTGATCTAGGCTGAGGTCATTTGGACTTGGCTCCCAGCTAAGGTCTGTTTTATGTATCTCTCCTGGTCTTTGGACCAACAGGTATCCAAAGAATGTTCTTCTTTGGGTGAAAGGTGAGAGATCAAGAAAATAAGCCTGTGCAAGCACATTTTAAAATTTTGTTTTCATCATGCCCACTAAAGTCCCATTGGTCAAAGCAATGGGTTAGCCACAGCTTAAGTCAAGAACTAGAGATATACATTCCAACAAGCATGAAGTCATATTACAGAGGAATAGAAGATCGAGACTAATAATTTAAGTTGTACATATTGCTAAATTATATTTTAACACATGTATCTTACATTATATTATGTACAAATACATTGCTAAGGCCATTCTTAAATTCATACGGTTCAGTATAATCTCATTATGATCTTGTAAAAAGTATAGTCAAAGATTGTATTTACTAGTTTCATTTCTTTAAATCATCCTCTGGCTATGTAGACAAATAAGACTTACTGGCATGAGCAGAATCAGAATGAAAACTGTGGATGCCAAAGCAAAACGCTATAGGCAATCTCCCCTATCCATCCCACACACATACAAATGCCTGTACCACTAACTGCGGATGTTGACAAGAATAGGCTCCTAGCCACCCACTTTTGGAGTGAAGATGATGTATTTTGGCACTGGAGAAGATACCAGTGGGGGGGAATCTATAATAACAAGTTTAAACCCTGTGATGGAGAGGCCGATAAGCCAGGAAGATCACAGCTTGATTTAGAAAGCAGCATGGAGCTAGTAGGGAGAATTAAAGAGGAAGATAGAATAGCTGGTACAATAGAAAAGGAAGATTGCTTTTGCTGAAGACCATTTTTGAAACTTCCCAGAAACTGTGCTGCCAACCAGATGAAGAACTTCAGGAAGAAGCCATGCTAAGGCAGAAAGACATTCCAAACCTCCCAGTTAGAAAACGTGAATGAAGATTATGGTATTTATGGCCATTATAAATAAATGGGCTACAAGTGTTTTCAGTACTAGAAAAGCTCAGCTCACACCTTAGTGGCATCAAAAGTCAGAACCAAACAAGGGCCTTTTTGCCTTAGAGAAGATCAGAGTTGAAACACAGTACCAGCTCGCACATCTGTGGTCATAAGTGGTAAATGTTACCTCCCCGTTTTGACTGCTGTAAAAGAACTGAATTTTAGTTCTGCATCTTCCATAGGCTGTGGAACCTCGGGCTATCCATTTATTGACTGTCTGCCTCAGGCATCAGTTATTCATAATTAATTTAAAACTATATAAATATGTTAATATGTCTACCCTCTTCTTACTTTAGAGAGCGTTTTTTTTTATTTCTGCAAAAATACATTAAGCTCTTCAAAAAAAGAAGTGTCATCTTATTCCAGAATACGGTAGATGCTATTTTCATCCTGCTTCATCCCAATCAATCTCATTATCCCAGCATTTTCAATGGATGGAATGTTTTCCCATTGAGTTCTTGGTAGAATTCCATGCGATCATAAGCTAATCACCATGGCTCTTGTCTCAGTGTTGCTCAGTCAGCCCTCCACAGTGCAGTAATGCTCTTGGGGAGGGGAGCAATTGATCTTAACCCAATACTGACACCACCCCCCCAGAAAAAGAAAGTATAGTGATGAGGCGATTTCAAATTCAGGAAGAAGAGAGCATTCCTCCTTCAATAACAATTTCTAGATGATTAGCAATCATTTCAATGAGAGGTTCGGTTGCCAGAAGATTCTCCTTTAACATAATCATGAGTTTTTTTCCTGCCTATATCAATTGGAAATAGCATAGAGAACAACTCTGTTTAGCAAAAGCTCATGCATCACAATATGAAGTATATCCAAACTCATTTCTGAGTGAGCTAGCTCACATCATGCAAACTCTTAAATCCTTTGATCAAGATGGAAATCTCGTCAATTAGCGTATATGAAGAAGCAGCTCCTGTTTGCCTTACAGAAAATAAAAGTTCCCCTCAAACTGAAATTTTCCCAGTGAGAAAACATTCCAGAAGCACTATCCCAAATCACACAGATTTTTCACATTTTAATATATTCCTTGATATCCTGAGTATGTGATTGTTGAACAGAGGCCCAAAGGAGGATATCGAGTTATAATATTTCCAATAACATTTAAAACTACAACTAAGGTAGACGTCTTTTCACATGAAATAGACAAAAGATATCTGCTGGATATTTTGTGGCCCAAAAAGTGAATAGAAAGTCGCAATAATTCATGCCTATTTATGTATAGTATTAAACAGTAAGAAAGCCATTTTTTAAGATCTCTTTATATCTATATATTAAAACTTTTAGAGTTTTCATTTATGTACTCTGACAAATGCTAAATAACCAAATAATTTTGTGATTATGTTCATCCCTGCACATTAGTTAGAAAATAGTTCTAGAGTCAGCCAGGCCGGATCATAATGCTTCCATCCACCTGGAGACGGAAATGAAAAGAGTATGGACTTTGGAATCAGAGGATCAAATCTGGGTTTGCTTCCCTGTTCATAGCAAATGACACAATTTCACCAAGCATCAGTTGCATCATCTATAAAATAAAGATAAACACAGTCTATTCCTAAAATTAGGATCTCACATATGCAAAGTGCCTGGTATGTAGGAGTCACTCAAGCTAATAAGCTCTAGAATGATGAAGATTTCATAATTCTTGTACATGGTCTGAAAATCTTCCTGAAAGTCTTTCTTAAAAAACAAAACTATTTTTCTTGAACCAAATGCTTTTACAGATATAAGGCATGAGATCTCTGAAGGCAAATATTCTTTAGACAATTCTCAAATTCTTTTGGCTACTATTATAAAATTTATGCTACAAACTGAGCACAAGAAAAAGTTATTTAAAAATGTCACAGTCCGTGATGGTCCAGCTTTTATTTCATAACTCATTTGGATAAACAGTAAATTGAAATGATTGTCACCAAAAGACAAAGACAGAGGGGGAGAGGGAGAAAGACTAAGAGAGATAGAGGTTGAGAGAAACTGCCATATTGGCTCCTCCAGGTCCTATCTGAGATCCCTGTAGTGCATGGTTCAGGAGACAAATCAGGAAATCCAAACACTCAGCTAATAATCCTGGTGGATGTTGAAAAGGCCACACACTTGTCACATCTGATAACTTATTCCCCTGACAATAACTAGACTGAGGACACCACAGTGTTCTTTTTCATTGCCAAAAGGCAAACGACTGTTGGCAAATCCTAATTTATTGATAGGCAATAGCCCTGGCTTGAATTTGTTTTCCCAGGTATAGGAGATCACCTGCCAAAATGAAGGCATTTCACTTTATATGTTCCAACATAACGGCAAACCCTACATACTATTTGAAATAGACAAGAGGGACTAATTTTTTGCTTCTTTTTCTTCACATCAATGTTTTAGTTCCTAGTGCTCCTTTTTTCCTATTTCTAGTCTCTCAGATTGCCCAAAACTCCTGTTGTGAGATCCCACCTGGTCCTTTCATATGTCCCCAAATTCCTATGTAATGCAAAATGAACTCCTTCTCCCCTCTAAAATTCCCAACAAGATATTAATTTTACAACAATCAGGGTAAAATAATTTACACTGTGTGATAGACAGTCCCATAATCATGAGTAATTTGCATTTTTTAAAAAAGATGACTATTACCAAAATTAATGTCTAATTAGTTGAATACAGGTCAGTGTTACAGGTATCAAGTCAACATAGGTTTTGTTTTTGTTTTTGTTTTTTTAATTGGGGGGAACAAAAAAAGAATAATGAGGCTTTAGATAGATGAGTCCTCAGGGTCTGCTCCTCCCAACTGACCCAATTTTTTTTCTAGATTCATTCCCTCCTCAGTTCTGCTATCATAGCTTCAATATCAACTCCACATATTTTTGTGCATGTGGTTTTTTTTGTTTTTTTTTTGTTTTTTTTTTTTTTTGTATTTTTTTACCTAGAAAGATTCTCATAACAACAGGGTCTCTAGCAGCAGAGACAACGTTGATGTGGGAGAGGGTACAGCTTGGGCTTATGGGAACTATCAGCTAGAGGTGAATGCCTTTTTCATCTGAATATTTATTAAAAAAAAATAACTACATTGCTCCCATTGCATAAAAAGCCTAACCCAGAGTTAAGAATATGCCTCTTAATGTTATTCCCATCTACAAAAACAAAGCTAGTTATGGATATAACTTGAAATATGTCAAGGTATAGGCCAAAAAAATTTTAAAAGTTGCCCAAACTTTTAAAAAGTTGCCCATAAATATGTAACTCCCATTCCCATGGAACTTGAAGGGGTCCACAGGAGTCTACACACTGCCACGTACACAGCTCATAAGAGCTGTCACCACAAGCCCACTATAAGAGGAAGCTTTAGCTTTGGGAGGTTAAATGTCACACCCATAGGGAAACAGTGTTGGCAACAGAATCAAATTTCTGACTCCCAAAGCATCCTTCACTGCAGCCTTTCCTGAGCTACTTCCAGAGTACTTCAGCTTTTAGTCTACCCGTTGCTGGTACCAGGAAGCACAGATGTGCACAAAAGCATATTTTAAATTGCCAGCATTCGGATTTGTTTTTGTTTATTTGACTCTCCAACATGGGTTCTGAGATTAGTAGTTCTCATTTCAAATCTGGTAATAAAAAGAGCTTCATCTTCTCTGAGTAAGCCAATTTTGAAATTTGGCTGATTCTTGCTACCAACAGAGCAGCTGGGATGAACTAAGAATTTCAAATCTATAGTGCCACTCACTAACTATGTGATGACTTTGTGCAAATAACAACTTTCCACAAATATGGTTTCCTATTGACAGAATGAGAATAATAGCACCAACTTCTCATGTGGATTATTAGAACAACCTTATATCTGGAGGTCAGAGGACTTCCATCCTTGCCATCTTTCATCTATTATCAACAGAGCAGCTAGAGTGACCCTGTTAAAACATAAGTTCTGTCACTTTTCTACTTAACACCTTTCCGCAATGTCTTCTCACTGTTTTCAGAGTAGAAGCCAGTTATTCATTGGCTTACGTTATCTGCCACCTCCTCATTGCCTGATCTTACCTGCCACCACTCTTGTTCTGGATCATTTTGCTCCAGCAATTCTGGACCCCTCACTATTCCTCAGATATACCAGAACCACTCCTGCCTCATGCCCTTTGCACTTGCTGTTTCCTCAGCTTGTAAATTCTTGCCTTAAATATCCAAATGAAGCATTCCCTCACCTCCTTTTAGGTCTTTATTCAAAAGTTATCTTCTCAGAGAGATTTTCCTTAGCTCCTCCACCTGAAATTAAAACCCACTCTCCCTCTAATACTTCCTCTTTGTGCTTTATTTTTCTCCTTAGCATCACCTAATATGTCCTGTATTTATTTTGTATTTTATCTGTCTCTCCCACTAGAATATAGATTCAATGTTAGCATTTTGTTCACTTATTAGCTATGCAACTTTGTGTAGGGGGAAAAAGAACTCAACTTCTCTGAACCAGAGTTTATTCATCTATCCCCAGGACAGTCTTATAGTAACACCTGGCACACAATAGGAGCTTAGTAAATGGTTGTTGAACTGATGCCTGAATCTAAAAGAGCTTTCAAAATTATGACCACTGAAACATGGAAGAGAAACAGAAGAAGAAGAGGAAAAGAAAAGGAGGATGCGGGGAAAGGAGAGAAAAGAATCATACCAGAAACACTCAGATTACAGTGATATGGAAAAAGAGAATGAAGCAGCAAAAGAAATGGGAAATTGGTGTATCATAACTGAAAAGCCCAGAAAAGAAACAGAAGGAATCACAAGAAAGAAGGCTTTTCTTCATTGTTCACTCAATATTCACAAGTTTCAGCTATAGTTTTATCATGAGCTGGGGCAGCTCTGTCTTCAGAACCATGGAAGTCATCTCTTCTATGAACCACCAGTTCAGCCTTTCTCCTCTCAAGGTATTTGTGGACTTGTGAGGGACCTAAAGAGCATACATACAGTGACCGACTCTAGGATGCCGATACCCAATAGACCCATCTATTCATCAACATCTAGTTTCTTGGGAATCTGATTTTAACATATACATGTCATGCCAAGAACTAAGAGAACCACTCTAGGTCATGGTCACAAGCTGGCATGTTAAATTCCTCAGTGCACACATACTCATACACAGACACATACCTCCTTACTACACAATTCATAGATTCCCAATCTTCCCACAGTGCAAGAACCAGGGAATTCTGCACTTTCTCACTCAGATCCCAATCAGCGGAATCCTCTGGAATGATGAGGAATTTCCAGTATCCATGCATGGGATGCGCGCTAGGGCCTCAGGTGGTACCTTTTCCCTTTTGGTTCAGCTTCTGTTAATGATTTTCACTTTTTTCTCATGGGATCCTTTTATTCTCTGGCATCCCAGCCTTGCAAGGGCTACTTTGGGTGTTCAGATAAGTTTTGCTCCGAGATGCCTTTAAAGGTATGTGCTGAGGAAAACAACATTCACTTTGCAACCTTCTTGGGAATTTTTTTGTAGCTAGAGCCTCTTCATACCAAAGATTTAAAGTAGGATGGAAACTTTAGCTCACGAATCAAAACAACTCTCCAGAGCTAAAAGCTAATTGTATTTGCATTTGTATTTAACAGATCCAAACAACAGGGCAAAGTCAGGTGAAATAAATTGCCAAGGTCATGGTTCTCTTGAAGTGGTATTGAAATTCAGAATCGCTGATTCCCAGGGCTTGCTCTGCCCCAAGGGCAACTCTCCTGCTCTCCCAAATGATACTGTGGCATAAAATAAATTTATATGTGGAAACCACAGACCTACACTTAACCCTCGCCTTTCCTTCTAATTCCAGATCATTCAGAGCATGGAAGGCAAGATCATTCATAACCCACTGACCTCACTGTATTACCATACAAATGAAAGAACTAACTAGAAACAGTGATCTGGAGGACTCATGGCCTAAACTAGAAAACGCAGTTGACTGTGCTTGAAACTCTAAAAGTATTTTGAATCTCTTTAATGTCTTGATCAAATGACTACTTCGAATTCACTGTTTTAATTCTGAGAATCTAAAAACGTAGGGATCCTTAAAAAACTGCAAAGGCCCACGTGCCAAAGAGAAGGAAGCTGAGGTTAAATGTGTAAACAATTCTTGCTTTAATACCCTTAGGTTAAAATACCTTTAAAGTGACACATATTAGAGAAGAGACTCGTTAAAGTCTCAGCCTCTTTGAATTTATTCCAGAGAACTACTGGATTTTAGATTCCTCAGGAGCACAGCTCCGAATATGCAATTATCCGCGGCTCTAAGTCCTTGCTCTCTGAGGTCGCAGGGAATATTTTAAACTACGACTCCTAGCCTTTGAGGGGAGAGGACTCTCCAGGGTCGCGGAAAGTGCGGTCCGAGAATCTCGCCACCAGTGGGCGTTTAGCGCAGCCAAGCGACAGGCTAGTGCCAGGGCTCAGCAACAGGGAGGCGCGGCCGAGGCGGGGAGAACTCTGCGCTCGGAGCTGAACCACCCTTTGCTGGCCAGTCGCGTCGCTCCTCCGAGGAAGCAAGTGACAGCGGCGAGTGAGCGGAAAGAGGACGAAAGGAAGAGAGGAAGAAGAGGGAAGAAGAAAAATGAAGCCGGCGCTGGGGGTCGCCGACTGTGGAGCAAGACGGCTTTGGCTTCTTTTCCGCACCCTGGGCGTGAACGCCTTCTCCTGCGCTACCCCAAGGAAATAAGTGGGTCTCGCCAGGGTGGAAAAGGGAAAGAATCTAAGTGAGCGCGTTATCTCTTCGGTCCCCTAGGAACTCCGGCTGCTCCTCAGCCCAGCCTCCTCGCCGGGCCGGACGCAGTGCCCGAGCCGCCCTGCAGATGGGGCGGGCAGGGAACGCGCGCCCCAGCCGCGGGTGAGCGGCGCTGGCCCGCCCGCCTGCCCGGTTCGGCGCAGGGACAGGGCGGGCAGAGGATGCGAGGTGCAGGGACCCAAGAGTGGGATCTGAGACTGCCACGGGCGCGCTAGGCTCCCCACTTGGATGGCCCGGAGACCGCTCCAGCTCCTGGGAGCGCTTCACCGCGTCGAGTGAGCTGCGCGCCGGACCTGGGGGCGGACACCTTAGGCGGCGGCTGCTGGGGGGCGAGCCGGGAGCAGGAGGGGGCGCGCTTTCTCCCTGCGGGTCTCAGTAATGAGGAGACTGAGTTTCTGGTGGCTGCTGAGCAGGGTCTGTCTACTACTGCCGCCGCCCTGCGCACTGGTGCTGGCCGGGGTGCCCGGCTCCTCCTCGCACCCGCAGCCCTGCCAGATCCTCAAGCGCATCGGGCACGCGGTGAGGGTGGGTGCGGTGCACTTGCAGCCGTGGACCACGGCCCCCCGCGCGGCCAGCCGCGCTCCGGACAGCAGCCGGGTGGGCGCCCAGCGGGATGAGCCCGAGCCAGGGACTTGGAGGCCCCCGGCGTCCTCGCCCGGCGCTCGCTGGTTGGGGAGCGCCTTGCATGGCCGGGGGCCGCCGGGCGCCCGCAAGCCCGGACAGGGCGCCGGGGCCGAGACCCTTTGGCCTCGGGACGCCCTCCTCTTCGCCGTGGACAACCTGAACCGCGTAGAAGGGCTGCTGCCCTACAACTTGTCTTTGGAAGTAGTGATGGCCATCGAGGCGGGCCTGGGCGACCTGCCGCTCTTGCCCTTCTCCTCCCCTAGCTCGCCGTGGAGCAGTGACCCTTTCTCCTTTCTGCAGAGCGTGTGCCACACTGTGGTGGTGCAAGGGGTATCGGCGCTGCTCGCCTTCCCCCAGAGCCAGGGCGAGATGATCGAGCTTGACTTGGTCAGCTCCGTCCTGCACATCCCAGTGATCAGCATCGTGCGCCAGGAGTTTCCGCGGGAGAGTCAGGTGAGAGGACGCTGGAGCGTGGAGTGGAGACGAGCGCCGTTGGGGGCTGGGACCCTTGCCCAGGAGGAGGGGGGCGGAGAGAAAGGGGACGGGGCTTTACAACTTTGATACTGTTTAAGTATAGGACCATATCCGTAGGTGGTAGGTAGAAGGACCTCAGTAGAAGTAAAATAAAACATTTAAACGCGAATGGAAATAAAATGAGAGGTAGAGGTAGCCGATGGAAGGAAGTGGAGATAATAAGTGAAAAAAAAAAATTCATCTTTTGACCTGCTGGATGAAACCTAGTGGATGCACCACAGAAATAGAAGTCGGACGTTCAGGATGTTGGAGTGCGATCGAGGTTTTAATGACTAGCGTGAGGGGTGGAGATGGAGGGTTCCTGACTGCGAGTTTTTCGCTCCCATGAAGAACTCAGAGCATGTGGTGGAAAGAGCAGCATCTGCTCTCTGAGTAAACAGGAAATCTGCAATTAGTACAGAAGCAATAGGTAAAGAAGAGTGCTTAATTAGGCTTGGGTATTGGAATGCATTAGCAAGAATATGTGATAGCATGGATGGGATGACTCATTTGGGATTGTTTCTTTGTCTCTACCTTCTTTCTATGTGATGTTGGCTCAAAGGCTGGCTGTATGCAGTTGCTCTTATCAGCTCGTTTCTGCTCCAATTATCTAGAAATAAAGGAAGGATATAATGATTTAATTTCCTATGGGCTAAAAAATTAAATATATTTTCAGTCAAAAAAGCTATTTATGAACATAACTGTTGGCAATAATGGTGAGATAAATATTTAAGGAGAGGGCGGGTTCCTTTAAGCAATAGTTTTTTGCATTTTGTGCATTACTTTTATTAAAACATAAAGCTTCATTAAGCCTGCACAACGTATTTTTGAAACAAATAGGTAATTGGTGTTGGCCCTCTTTTAAAGCTTGAGAAACTAAAGGAAAGTTCTGTGGCTTGACCAATGTTGGTCAATATACTAGTAAAAGAGTCCAGACACTGGAGAGTTTCTAGCTATCTAATTTTCACTCTGTCCTTTTAGCTGGAAAAATATTTTTCATCTTCTTTCACTATGTATATGTGTGTATATATATATATATATATATATATATATATATATACACACACACACACATACATATATACATATATGTATGTATACATTTATATATATTTATGTATGTATTTATATATGTGTATATATGTATGTATATGTATATATCCATATATCTATGTGTATATATATATATGAAAATGAGTAAAGGCAAATATCAAAAGTTTGATAGAATCTATGTATAAAATATCAAGAGTACTAAAGATTTATTTTTCTAGAAAAATGAACCTTACATTGTTAATCTTAGGAAGGGCAGATGCAAACTACTTTCAGCAGTTGCCCAAAAGATTCCTGTTTAATGCTGAACCATAGAGCTTTGATCTGCAGAGTGCAGGGTAATTAACTTTTATCTAAAATATTTTCATCACCTGAATCTGAATGACTATAGGCAGCAGATGGGAAAGCATAGAAAACACAGGTGCACAATGCTGCCAATAGCCGAAGTGTTATAAACATGAAATTGCATCCATAGGGTGCATCATTATTAATACATATGCAGAATCAGATCTAATGAAATTCAAGAGTCAGCATCAGTTGCTTCTCATCATTGCTTCTTTATTATCTAATACTTCATAAGTTGTCAATAGTGTTCACAGTCTTCAGACTCCTATTTGTAGATTGTTTGGCAAGAGTCTTCAATAGCAAGAATTTTCCCTAAAATTAGTGTTCCTTAGTCGGAAGGAAAATTGTCTGTGTTGCGTGATCTATTTAGTGCAGTATACAGCACTTTACAACAAGCGGATGAGGGAAACCATGAAGCAGCATCTAGTATCAGAGAACTCCAAAGTTTTAGGAGCACTGAGGGAACAGAATCCTCCAGGGACAAACTTTACAAGCAGGCAATATAATAAATACTCTGCCTAATACATTGCTTCCATATTTCAATTCAGAAATTTATTTTAAATCACTATTGTCACTGTTATTTTGATGGCACGCATCTGGAAAAGGAGAGATTATTATATTAACTCAGATCTAGTTTACCCAACTAGGACATTTTCTTTCATATATCTTTGTATTTTAAAATCAAACATATTTAACTTGTCTTACTTTTACTATATCATTTAAATGTCATTCTATGATGTTCTATATTAAGAATGTCCGTATCAATGCCAGGTTATTGTAATATGTAATTTTAGAATATGACCATATCTGCTTTTGGCAAAAATAACTGATCTTTCCCTTGCTTCTCCTGAAAAGTGGACCTTT
The DNA here is from genome assembly GCA_028627145.1 of Eidolon dupreanum. Classification (NCBI taxonomy): domain Eukaryota; kingdom Metazoa; phylum Chordata; class Mammalia; order Chiroptera; family Pteropodidae; genus Eidolon; species Eidolon dupreanum. Next base: position 140,349,488 of record CM053509.1, on the reverse strand, counting down.
CTGTAATACACTAATGTGATTTTTTAAAAAAACAACTGTCCAAATATAAAAGAATGTCAAAGTAATTTTACACATTAAGTAAAATTGACTTAATTTAGCCACTGTCTTCTTTAGAGTCTACCACCAGTGACCCAAGTTGTTGATTGTGCGAGTGCCTGAATAAAGGATTCTAGAAGAAAGTAGGCTTGTCCACACAACCAAGTAAAATAAGATTGTGTCTCTTATTCAGACACATCAAAATTGCTTTTGGAGCAGGAACAGCAACAGTGTAGTCTCTCTCTTTTGAGATGCTGGTTTCTTTCATATGAAGCCTTTAATTAATAAATAATGGTTTTGATAGTAGCCTGCCACAACTCCTGAATGGAAGGAGATACACTGAAGTGAACAAACCCCAGAGAAAAGCATACTAGTTTTATTTTAATATACTATTTATTCAAAACATAAACATATGATACTATCAGCTTGGAAGGAAACAACTTCCTTCAAGCAGGGTAATCCATTAAAAGTGAGATATTTAACTACCCACTTTTGGGAACCATATGTGTATTATCACTACATAATAAAAGTTTAATGCAACATTACACATAGGATAGGGTCAAAGCACGTTTCCATCCCCCAAATTCTGACTTTACTTCTACCCTCAAAACTCTCCTTAAAGTTAATTCATTTTATTAGGATGATCACTTCTTAGTTCTAAATTCTATTCCCATGACCTTCAAGTAGTGATATTGCATATGGATCCAGTTATATTTACACATAAGTCACATTAAGTTCCTATAGTTTTTTCTTTCTCTCTCCCCCCCTCCCCCATAATGCTTTTTCTTCTAGGGGTTTTGTAATGTTTCTCCGAAGTTAATTCCTTAAAATTTAACTGCTGAGGTAGTGACACATATACATTTCTTTCTAAAATGTATATTTCATGTTAATTTTATAGTGGTTCCATTAGGCAAAGCTAATGAAGTAACATAATTGGCTTAGATCCAAACTCGGGCAATTAAAAAGTAACTACACTACTATTTTCAACTCTTGTTGAATGTACCAACTACAATTTGCCTGTCTCGTGAGCCATGTATACCAATTAATACATGTTAATTCCCATAGAAATATAAGTATTTTAGATGGTCCATTTTCTTTGACAATATAAGGCTAAGTGCTGTAACTTCTTTATTAGCATTTGGCTAGCACAGCACCATTTTTTTTTTGTGGTACAAGGGACCAAACGATGATACTGCTACGTAACTTAGTGCCTCATGAGGGGACAGGTGAAAGACATTTATTTAAAAAACATCTGTTCTCAACTGTGTTGGTTTTCCTTGACTTGTTCATGCTAATCACTGTTCTCTCTCCTCTTGTGGAAATGCATTCTTCTGCAATTCGTGATGAATAGCTGATAGCAGCGCCTAATTGTTGCTGACTTGAAGATAAATGATTTCAAATTAAATGTCAAGTGATGCAAAACTTCCCTTATCAGTGATGTTTTACAGGTTTCTCTTGAAGAACTGAGACCTAGAATTGATTTGGAAGTTATTTTAAATTTGCGCAGTCTGTCTCACTCCCTTTTCTTTGTGCCGTGCAGTGTAGTCATAGAAAGTATTTGGTCTTGATCTTCTCTGACTATTACATCTTGGAGTTAACTTACGATCGAATCAGTTGAACTAAGTTCCTCAATCATCTGAAGACCAATTTCAATGCCTAATTCTTTGTTTTATCTTCTGCTGTTGCAGAAGGCACCATGGATTTTGTGCCATCAGATTTTATTTCATGAATACCTCCAGTCAAATTGCAATCATGTTGGTTAAAAGAGCACAGTATAATGGCAGATATGTTAAATATTAGTCAAAAGAGTCTCCGTCTACCTTTCTCTCTTACTGATCATGTAATCTTGGGCAAGTATCTCTATCTCCGAGAGCCTACACTTATCAGTCAAAAGAAGGTAACTTACCAATCTGACAGGGTTGTTTTGTGAAACATGTTTCAAATAAGAAAGTGAAGAACTTTACAAAAATTTGTACTGTTAGCAGAAGACCTAGTAGAAAGGTGTTGGTTATGATCTGGTATGAATCATTCGAGTCTTAGTTCTCCACTAATTCTCCATTAGTAGTTACTAATCAAAATGGGATGTGATTCATAGTGTAACATGTCTTCATTCTCCACCTTTCTCTCTACCCACTCTTTCATTTTTTTCTCTTAAAAAAAAAAAGTGGATTTACCTCCCCCACCCTAAAAAGAAAAGAAAAGAAAAGAAAAAAAGAACTAGGCTCCTCAGTAGATTGCATTCTTGCCTAAGGATAGACAACATGCCTTAGGTACTGTTTCTGTACCAATGGCAACTTTTTACCTGTGGTACATCTAACACAGTTTCTAGAGCCTAAGAATAAGTTTCTATAAGGATTTTCAGAAGTGTTGGTCTCTCACACTGGTCATAAGTTTCTCCTATAGTTAAACTTATAATAGATCATTCACTAGATATAGCCACATAGTCTAATGTCTCCAACTATGTTCCACCTACTATACCACTAAGTACACTGTTTGGCTCATCTGACATTATTTTCACAGCATGTCTTTCTTGATGAAGAAAGCAGTGTGTTGGTTCATACTGGCACAAACTTCTTATCTCATCATGAACAGGTAACAGTTTGTAAAGCAGCTACTTTGAGTACCAATGTCTTAGACAATTATATGGGGCTCTCATAGCAAGGTATTGTTCTTTTCAGTGGCACAACTAAATGTAGAGATGAGAATTGCATTGCCTTTTCTCTTGCCTATGCTATCTAGTCCCATTCACATACACAAAAGAGTAGAGGAACTGCACAGCACCAGAAATGTGACGCCAAATCTATAAAACTAGGCAAAGAAGAAAGAACATCTCAGCACCTGCCACATTGCTTTTTGAGTACATGAATAACAATCTAATGGAAATCTTTAAGCCACTCATTTGTCTTTCTCAGATCTTTCCTTTATGGGATGGTAGGGGAAAAGAGCAATGGGGAAAAAGCAAGCAAGGAGTCCAGCTTCCTGCCCTCCTCCCACTTCTCCCCCCTCCCCAAACCTAACATTTCAGCCAAATTCTCCAATCTCTTTCTGAATGTGTAATATTCAGACACTTTCAGGGAATACTGTGTTTGATTTCCTGCATTGAGGGAGCAGATCGAGCATACTGACCCAGGCTGGTAATGTGTCAGCTGCAGTAAACCCTGACACTGAAAGGCTCTAGTATCTGGTTGGTGTGGATGGTCTACTGATGGAGATAAGCCTTCAAGGGTTCGAGTGTTCAAGAATTAATCAGGATGACTTCTTTTTTAGTCAGGCTGAAATATGCCTTATTATTATTTATTTGAGACATTAATTTAGAAGAAAAAAATTTCAATTATGTGTGTGTGTGTGTGTGTGTGTGTGTGTGTGTGTACGCTATTCAAGGCTTCTTCACAAATGTGCTCCTATAATCCCCCTAACAGTCCTGTGAGACAAATAACAATGTATAAATAACACATAGAGTACTAGAAAGAGCTATTCATTGTCAGAAGTAAGAAGTCAACAAGGAGAAAAAAACTAAATCTTAACTATGTATCTTCAAAATGAAAATATATTTATTGACACAGACCTAAAAAATATATAAAACATGTAAAATATGACCTTATATCTGTAAAATATAAAGTTTAGTTTTTTTTTTTATTAAAATGTTAATGGAGATTGTAACTAAATGGCAGAGGTCCGCATTTTCCCTATCCATGCTTCTATTTTTTCTAAAAATAAGTATGTATTACATACACAATTTAAAATAATAAGAGAAAAGGATAAGTTACCTTCACATTTCCTCACCAATGCTGTCAGTTCTGCAATATGGAAATACAGATTTCAAGAATAAATATATTGTAGAACATGTTTAAATTTATCAAAGTCCTTTCAGACACTTCTCTCTCTTTTTTTTTTTTCATTTATCCTCACAATTACTTTGTGAGGTAAGCAGGACGAATCATATTATTACCCTTTTTTGCAAATGAGACAATAACATATTGATGGAAGAAATACACAGTAGGATTTAAGAGCATAGGCTTTTGCAAAGCACAGACCTATTTTTGAATCTTGGCTCTACAATGTTCTAGACGTCTTACCTTGGGAAGCATGCCTGATGTCTGCACACCTCGATTTCTTGATGCATAAAATTTGAAAATCTCCTGAAGTTATGGTGAGAACAACATCATGTCTGCAGAGCCCTAAGCACTGTACCTAGAGCATCGTGTATTATTATGACAATGATCATTCTTTTAACACAAAGCGTTACATGGTAAGATTAATAAAAATTTAAATAATTAGGATAAGAACTCAAGTATTCCAGATTGCTCTCCAGAGTACTTCTATATGCATTTTCAAGACATATATAATATTCATGCTTAGCAGATACAATTCCAATGAACCAACCCTAAGAAAAATGAAGAAATCTCCTGTTTTGAAGCCCCACTTAAGTCAGAGTTCCAATTCACCGAAGTGCACCCGCAGGTTAGATGTGCATAAAGGTAGTCAGCAGTGGAGCGAACTTGGATGTCCAGTCTTAACTAGTTGCTCCTTTGTGTGGGTTCTGAATGATTGGTCTCTGGAACAGTCACGTCAGAGGTTAAGAATAACGTAATTCTATTAGTTGTTATTAGTAAGGAATTCACAAGTTCTGCCTTATCTACTACTCTAATTTCTCATAGGAGCCCCCCAGCCTCTAAACTTCAGGACAATAGAAGGGAAATGACAGTCTCACTTCATTAATAAATGCTTTAATGTCCAGTGCCCAGGCATGTGGCTCTTTAGAAAAATATTGGATTGGAACATATGGTTTGGGCTTCAGGTTTTTGTAGCATTATCTAATTCTAATTCTTGATATCTTCTACCTTATATCTGGGCAAATAAAAGAAGGTGGTGGTGAAAAAGATGGGAGACAGGAGGCCCCTGGAAGAAGAGGAAATGGCTTATTCTGCTGTGGTAGGCTGAACGATGATCCCACAAAGGTCTTTCTATCCAAATCCCCAGAACCTGTGGCTGTGTTACCTTCTATGGTCAAAGGGATTTTGCAGCTATGATTACATTAAACATCATGAAATAGGGAACTTATCCTGGAACATCCAGGAGGACCCAGTGTAATCACAGTCTCCTCATAAAAATGATGTGGGCAGTCTGAGGAGAAGTCATTGTGATGAAGTGATGGTGGAAGTGGAGATTGGGGTGGTGCACATTGAAGATGGAAGAAGGGGCTGTAGAATACAGGCAGCTACTAAACACTAAAAAAGGGAGATGGATTATTTCCTCAGAGGCTCCATAAGGAGTGCAGCCCTGCCTACACCTTGATTTTAGCCTAGTGAAGCTTATTTCACACTTATGACCTCCAGTCATAAGTAATAAAAAAATAAACTTGCATTCTTTTAGATCATTAAGTTTGTGGTAATTTGTTATAGCTGCAATAAAGACTAAAACACTGCGACATAGACTTATGCATGGAGGAAGTAAAAAACAAAAAAGAGGGTGACTTGGTCCAGCTTCTGGGGAGGCAGATTCTGGTTCAGCTTATATGTTTTGCAGCTGGACAAAAAAAATTCAAGAGAAGTAGAGTTTGGATTTTTTAAGATGTGGTGACCTAACCCACTTGGATGACCCAATTGACGTTTTAGGTTTCTTGGGGAAGAAGGGGGTTGTTAGAAAGGGGAGTCTAACTTAGTATGGATCAAAGCTTCAGAAGTTTTCTATTTTTCATACAGGTTTTATCTGTACTAATGTAAGTGATTTGTGGCATATGTTAACTCACAGTTTAAGGGACAGTAGCCCTATTGTATTAAGGCTTACAGAAAAGGGATACCCATAAAGGAAATTCTGAGTCTTATTGAACACTGAATATGTCAAAACTGTTAGCTGCATACAACTTTGAGGGAATTGTTAAATGCATATTGCTTCTATGATTATAAAAGCAAATGCATATGCACTGCTACTCCATGGGTGTCCACAGATCACCTTGAACAAAATTTTGATGCATTTAATCTTTCAAGTGTATAATGGTTAAAAATTTTAGAAGCAGTTGGGGATAATTAATGAAAAGCCTTATTGTCACTCTAACTGGGCACTGACATCAAAGAATAGAAGAAAGGAAAATCTTTTACAAAAAGTTTTCAGAAAACTCAGAGTTGCCAAGGCCTTTTGAAGCTTCGGCACTCTGAGATGATGGTATTTCTATATTAAATGTTGGGATCTTCCTTTGTATTTGCAGTCTAGCTTTATGTTGTCATCACTCTGCAAAGTGGCTGAGTTTGTAGAGTTCCAAACAATAGCTCTGTCTGGATCTTTCAGTAGCATTCTTAAAAATAACTTAGAAATGGGTTGCCAGTACTTTCCTCTCAATTAGGGATGGTCTTTAGCTGAACTTTCAGTATAAAGTACTTTGATAGTTGTACACTCTGCCTTCAATCTGTTCACGTATTTTGAATCAAAAGTCTCAACTCAAAGTCAAACAAACGTTGGGTTATATTCTTCAGGTTAAAAATTTTTAAAAAAAATTAATTCCATAAACAAAGACACTCAGCATGTCTTTATCTAATAGAATCACAATCTGGCTCAGTTATGGAATTGTATTTGTTCAGTTCCAACCAGAGGTACTTAAGAAGGGATTCCATTAAACAAAGTGTTTGCTTCTATATATGGTGAATTTAATAGGTACAGACAGAGAGCTATTATTATGTTGGTGCTATGCAAGGAATTAATTTGAGTCACATCACACACTGTGTTATACACATAAGGAAATGGTTTAGTCTATACTTGAATACGAATGATAAATCTATACCTGAATTAATCCAATTAATCCACCTGGTTGCAGGCACAGAGAGCCATCTAGTGGTCGCTAAAATATAGCTTTAATTTAAGGCACCCTAGGAATCAAACTCAAAGACAGGAAAAGGACTCCAAGCAGCTTTTAGTCCATTTCCTAGTTTTTTGACAGTGGAAAATCTAGGTTAATCCATCCAAGAAAGACCTTCTTCTGCCTTACAAGAGGATCCCACAATCTCTGCTCTTCTGCAGCCATATCTATAATTGCAGTTATAAACAATTAAGTAAGATATCTCAAAGTGTGTGTCTAGAAGTGTTGGGAGGAAATCATGAATGACTCTTACTAACTTTAGAAATCTGGAGTAGTTATTTTAGTAGCTGCATTAACTATCACTTTGGTTTGTAATGCAGTATGAAAAGATGTAGACATTTTATTGTGTTAATACATCATTCATTCCTTTATTTCAGATTATAAAAAAATTTAAGATTTTTGTGGATAAGTCTAAAAATTAATAAAATGACAAAGAATAAAATAAAAATTGCCCATAAACCCACAACCCAGAGATCTAGTCATATGTGTGTTATAAAATTGGAAACATGCTATTTTATGAAATTTTTAATACCCATATATTATAAATATCTTTTCATGTTATATTTTTCCATTGCTTTTAATGTCTAGTTTGCCTGAGTAGATTGTTTCATGATTTGTTTAACCCCTGTTGTTTGAATCCAGGTTTTTCCCATTAAAAAAATCAATAATACTTCTTATGGGGTTTTACCAAACACATTTCCTTAACATTCTTGTAGTTTTGGGTGCTGCGGAACACTCTTTACTTGGGCTCTGTGACACCATCATGGCTTCTCTCTTTTATTTTTTTGCTTTCATTATCTTTTACTAATTGTGCTTCTTTGGCCCCTTGTAGTAATAATCATAATGCTGTTCTGTCCAATTTGATAGCAACTAGCTCTTTATGAATACTTAAGTTCGAATTAATTAAAATAACACGAAATATAAAAGTCATCTCTAATGCCATTTCAAGTGCTCAAGTGTTCTGTTGGACACTTCTGTTGCTGTCTAAGGGCATGCAATTTTAAGGAACAGAAACTACCTCCACTGAGCTCAACAACAAGGGATTTGTGCTGAAATCCTACAGGAAAATGAAAAGGAGCAGAATTGCATGAGGTACAGCTAGGCTGCACCACTGGAAAATGTTAGGGCAGCTGCTTTCATTCCTTCCCCTAGAGCCCAATAGCTCTTCTCTTGGCTTCTCACTTCACATCTGCTTCAAACTCCTCTCTGAATACCAGCTTCTTCCTCTGCGCTGCCATAACTTTTGCATGGATATGATTTACCATGACAGGATGGAGCCTGAATTCTGTATGACTTCACAGCTCTAACCAAATCATCTGACTATGTTCCTTATATCTCTTAGTTTACATTTTCCAGATGTCTGATTGGCTCAACCTACTTAAATTAGTTCCCCTTTCACCCTCCAATTGTATGTCCTCCCTTAATCCAATTAATAATGACCAGATTCCTGAGTTACAGTATAAACCTTAGACTAAAGCAGTAAATAAAATAGCAAAGCCTGTGCTCTCAAAGAACTTACATTCTATTGGAGGAGACAGACAATAAGACATGCAAACAAATAAATATATAATACAATAGAGGCAAGTGCAATGAAGAAAAATAATGCAGAGTAAAGGATTAGAAAATGACTATAATTAGTCAATAAGTCCTATCTGAAGAGGTAACATTTGAGCAGAGAATGAAGTAAGGAGTGGGCCATGCAAATTTCTGAGAGGAAGACATTACAAGCAAAGAGAATAAAAATGCAAAGGCCCTGAAGTAAGAATGAACATAACAATAAATATTTATTGAACAAAATAAATGGACTATCCTTAATGTTATTCATTACAAGTTTTGTTAGTGGGCACAATTTTAAAGAAGGAATTATAAAAAATGAGGTAATAACCTGACCTAGTACACTCACATATAGGTATTTCCCAAGATTTAGATACCTGAATTTGTCTCTTTGCTATGGCAACACCAGGACTTTCTGACTGGAATTTCCAATTACATCCTTCATTCTCACCTTAAACTCAAAATATTCAAAGATATCCTAAAATTATGTCCCTTCTAACCCATAACAAGATTTCTCATGATATCTTTGACTTCTTCCTTTTCATCTCACCTGTTGCCTTTCTCAGTATATTTCTCGTCTCTCCATCCTTTCTTGTTATTTTCACAAGACATTAATTCCTCCCATCAATACTCTTGAATAGCCTTTATATCTCTAGTATTTTTTTCCTCCATACCATTCTGCACACTGATGTTAGGTAAATCTTCCTAAAGCAAAGCAACTTTCATTCATTTATTCATTCTTTCATTCATTCATTTAACGAACACTCATCAAGTATAATGCATTGAACTTCACGCCACCTTCCTGCTCAAAAGGCATTTTATTTTACTATGACAATGTCATCATTCTTTTTCCATACCCCTGAAACATACACCTTGTTATCAGTGATTCACTACAAGAGTAATTCACAAAATTAAAACAGGGTACAACACCATTATGAGAATGTGCCAGATTGTCCAGGTTTTGTGAGTATAGTTCAAAAAAGCATCCCATCCTCAGCTCAAGATTCTGACATGCCTCCCCTGAAGCCACTGACACACAAGCTAATAATTATCAGCAAACTGGTTGGTCTTTAAGGCCTCTACAAACGTGTATAAATAACTTTTTACGATTTGTGACATTCTGTGGAGATACAGGTGCCCAAAGAGTGTGAAGATACCTAGGAACAGAAATATGTGTGTGCAATTTTTTTAATTTATAAATGTAAATCATTATATTAAAAAGCATTTCTCTATTTTATATCTATATAGAAAGAAAGCTATACATCCAAGTTGTAACAACTTGTAGATGAATTAAGCTCCAATTTAGAATTGTATTCAATTTTCCATTGAAACAATGTTATCTGTGGCTGTTAAGACCTCGGTGCAGGCCAAAAAGCCTGTTTGACCTGTAATATAGCATAACTGGTATTAATAGTTCTGTAGACACTAAACACTATCTGTAACAGGATTTTTCTGTTTGAAACCAAAGGGATATGGAGTGAGGAGGAAAACCAGGAGACCTACCTTCAAGTTATAGATCCAGACTCATCTGTATAGCCTTGGAAAACCTCTCTGAGCATCAGTTTCCTCTGTGATAAATTATAAATAGTCATTAAACAGGTATTTATTAAGAGCCTATTCTGCAGTTACAAAGAATTGACACAGGCCTCAGTGACTTAATATACAAACACACACACACACGCACACACACACACGCACACATGCACACACACACTTTGTAAATTCAAATTTAAAAAACAGATCAGAATCATTTTCATCAAAGCATCTTTTTCAGGAAAACACTCCTAGGTCCAGTTTTGCAAATCCGGGGCATGTTTTTCTCGGTACTAATTTATCAGTAGGAACAGACAGCCCTCCCTGGTTCTGTCTACCTGCATTAAACCTGGTCTTACTGTGACTCCTAAATGGTCGGCAACAGTGGGGAAGGGAGGAAAGGAGAGCAGGGTTTCACACTTTCTAAAGAGGGCCTAAAAAAATGTTTACCCTGAATGCCCACATAGCCTGCTGCCTATCTGAGGCCTGAAGGGAAGAAGGGAGCTTGAGGAGCTGACAGGGTAGGAGGACCACCACTAGGACACAGGTTGCAATGAGAGAGACACTTTGGAAACCAAATTTTAAAGCTAAGATTGCCTGTTTAACATTCATAAAAATACATCAGTTAAGATTTTTGAGATTGTATCCATTTCTAAATAATACTCCATAATGGGTTGGAATACTGCAAAATAATTAAATCTCATTCTAATCTTTATTCCAAGTCTGCCTTTAACACTTACTGGGCAGCAGCCACTTAGAGATCTTTGCATCTGCATCAGGACTTAACCACAGGCCAGGCCAGGAGAATGCTTAGGATTCCCTTTGTGCAAAATAACCCTAGGAAATACCAGGAATAAACCAACACACTTCACTATGGCCATACCATCTCTGCCTACAGTAGTATTTCAATGACCTCCTAACTGGCTTCTCTGCCTCCATTCTTGGCTCTCCATTATATTCTCCAAGCCACTGTCAGAAAGAAAACTGGTTCACTAAATGCCTTAAATTCCGTCGCTGCTCACTAAGAACGACAGCGTTCTTTCCCAAACTTCACGCGTTCGTGTACCACCTTCGTCATTTTTGCTGTATCTCTGCATCATCAATTGTCATTAATTTTTTTTTTAAATTAACCTGCTGTTTTACTTAAATAATTTTTTTTTAAATCTTACCTCATAATATTATTGAAAAATGCTTGCCACAAATAGAAGTTAACTGTAAAAATAAATACACAATGGAATCAAAACAATTTTAGCTCAATACCTGTGCCTGAGCCCTTTTTTGAAAGGGAAAACTTCCAGGTGTTAGAGAAGTGTTAAAGATATACTGACACCAAACTGAGGCTTTCTCCTTGATTTAACAGAAGAATTAAATCCTAACTGAAAAGGGATTAACTTTGTCACTTTGCGATTCAGTGTTATTTAATGTCAGTGTTATTTAATGTCCCTGAACAACCTAAATTCTCTTATGAAACCACCTACACTCTGCCAAACTCTAACCCATGGGATGAATTCTAAGCAGCATTCAAGACCTTTCATTACCTGAGCCTTGCTTAATTCTCATTTCTTCTAGATACTGACCCTCACCCTTTGTACTCTGTGCTAAGCAGTGCCTGAATGTACAATGCTGTTCCAAGCATTGGTACCTGCCATTCTCACCGCTTAGAATGACTTTCCCTCTTGTATCTGCCTGAAACTATTCAACCTTCAAACTTTTGCTCAACTATCACCTATGCACAGTTCACTGCCCAGCCTATCCCTACCACTCCCTACCCTCTCCCTTTCACTTCTGTGACTTTTCTACCTATACATTCTGCTTTTCTATACCTGTGGCACAACAGTGTAATTATTTGTTAATGCGTGTCTCACTCCTCCACTAAACTGAACCCTAAGCTCCTCGCACAGTGTGCGACTCATCATTGAAGCTTACTGACTAATGATTAAACTGAATTAATGGTCCATTTTCATCCCTTCTAGTATAACAGAACTAAGTAACACCTGTGGAAAGCCTACCATCTGTCAAGGTGGGATTACATGAACCTAAAAAAATGTACCACTTTATGAAAAAGGGTTCCCGTTCACTGTGGTGGATAGAGTTCATGGCCATCCAGAATTTTCTATGTTATGTAGAACAAATCTGGAAGAGTAAGGCATTAAGAAAATTGATTTTGTAAGAAATAGAAACATTGTTTCTACTACCTTCATGCGTCCTTCATTGTCCCCCAATTTGTTTTCTATTTCCTGGAGACCACAAGTGACAGAAAAGAGACATTGTTCTCATGTCTTTAAGCCACTTCTTTCCATGATTCTCATCCCTTCTCCCCTTCAGCCAATTTCACTATATTGTGAAGCCAAAGATTCTTGACATGTAAAATTAGACAAAGTCACAGTTGAAGAAATGTAAAGTTACTGGAAATAATCATCAGTGAAAAGAAAAAAAAAAAGCCTGGAATTGTATTTCATCATGTAATCTCTTATCAAACAAGATATTAGGAAACCAGACAAGGACTCAGATCTGGCTAAGATTAGCCTGTTCTATTCCTACCTTCCCATTGTACTCATTGCCTTTCCTTCAAATACAACTCCTTAGGCCCTCAGTTCCCTGGAGTGGTTGCCTCTGTATGTTAGCCGCATCCGGATAACTTTTCAAAATATAGATGGCTGGACTTATCAAATCAGAACCCCTGGGGCTGAAGGAGCATAAAAAACAAACAACTTCACAGGTGATTATGTTTACAGGTGATTCTGAGTGTATTTTGAGACCACACTATTCCTAAGAGTCTCCCCTAATGTGATTTTCAAACTGTGACCAGAAACCACCTAAAACAAAATTGCATTAAGTAATTTTTAAAATGTAGACTCTCAGCCTCACTGAGTTCCACTAAATTATATGCAATGACCCATTTGCACAAAAAACAAACAAACAAACAAACAAAAACAACGCCCCAGGGGATTCATATATGCACAGTACAGTTTGAGAATCAATGACCTAGGGCAGAGATCTCAAACTGAGATGCCATATAGGAGCCAGAAAGGTAATGAAAATGTGAAAAACAGTCCCAAATAATACAGTAGCGAGTGGTAAAAATTGTAGGTAACCGAAGAGTGCCTGATCTTTCTGAAGGAGGCAGCTGGCCGCCACTCAGCCACAACCAGCTATTACTCATCAGGCTATTGCCAGATACCCTGACTTCTCGAAGGAAGCCAGACTGGATATTTTTTAGCGTGAGAATTTCCTAAGTGTTGACAACTAACTCACTTTTTTTCAGCTTTATTGAAGTATGATAGATAAAATCGTAAGACATTTAAAGTGTACATATTATGATTTGACATACATATGCAGTTTACCCTTGACTAACACAGGGCACCAACACCCCCATGAAGTAAAAAATTCTTATATAACTTTGACTCCCCAAAAACTTAACTCCTAATAGCCTACTATTGACTGGAAGACTTACTGATAACATAAAGGGTCAATTAATACTTTTTTTACATGTCATATGTATTATGTACTGTATTCTTACAATAAAGTGAGCTAGAGAAAATAAAATGTTAAGACAATCATAAGGAAGAGAATATACATTTACAACATTTATTGAAAAAATTTATATATCATATTCCAACTGTAATTTAAAAAATAAAAAAGTTATAAAAAAAATTAAATCCATGTATAAGTAGACCTTTGCAGTTCATAGGTCAAATGTACATTGTGAAAAGGATTCCCTCCCATCAAGTTAATTTAATTAGGCACTAAGAGATAATGAATGTAATCCATTCCAGGTGTACTCATCATAAAGGAATATTGGAAAACTTTTTTGTAAAATAGAGATAATGAAATGATGGTAACTACTTTTAGTGTTTGAGGTACTGGTTAGGTAGAATAGTTCATACCAAGTAGATTGGCAACATCATCTGACATTTATTTGGTGCTCAATTTTTTTCTTAAATATACTAATTCACTTATTTTTCCTTGTCTTATGTCTCTGTTCCCTTACACTAAAATTTAACAGGCACTAAAGAAAAGCAAGCTAATGGCAAAAAGTGGACAAACTCCCTTGATATTCGTGTGTTTGTGTGTGTGTGTGTGTGTGTGTGTGTGTGTTTAAAGAAAATATAGTATCGCTGTGATGAGATAATTAACAAGGTAGTGATGCAGATGCAAGTTCCTCATGAGAAATGTCATTTCAAAATACAATAATGTCCTTGCATCTTATCCCTGGCTTTTTTTCCTATACTGTGTGTTCAGTGATTCTAAATCCTGTGCAAAGGAAGTAGCTAAACAAATGGTCTGGAGGATACTTGTGGATAATTCTGAAAAAGCTAATAATCTTCTGGTCTAGGAAGGTTGCCTTTACTTTATTGCGCTCTATTATTCACTGCCTTTTTTAAAAAAGTAATTATTTTAAAAAATAATAATTTTATATGAAAACAATGTAATTGTGATGTGAAAAAATATATTTACAGTTTTAAAGGCTAATAATTTCATCATTTTAGCATATATTCCCTTCCAATTTTTGTCTACTTGTATACATGTTTATATCTCTGTGAGGTCATTATTTTCTGTTTTATTTGGCCATAGTCAAAGGCCTATAACAGTCCTTTGCACATAGTAGTCAATCAAATATTTGTTCAAGGAGTGAATGAACTTTGAAAGTGATAAATGTACAATCAATTTTGTATTCTGCTTTGTTCATTTCCATTATGTCATGAATCTTTTATGTCTCTACAAACTTCAAACAAATCATATTTTTCTACCTGTTTCATTGATTTTTTTCTAATTATAAAATCAGAAAAATGAAAACATTGGAAAAAATTTAATCTCATCACAGAAACAATCACTCTTAACTTACTGAGATATTACTCCTGCTATTTGTTACATAAAACTTTTTTTTTTAATGTGGAGAATTTCCATTCAAATTCTTTCATTTGATGGGACATAGCTCATTATTTTTCAATGTTATGGGAAACCCATAATCACCATTATTTTATTAACTACATATTATCTTAAGCTTTTGACTACTTTCCACAATAAAGGTTTTTGTCCACTTTGTAGATTATTTCCTTAGCATAGATTGCTAGAAGGAGAAAATAAATTCAAGTTAGTTGGAGTATTTCCACGGATCTTTCTCATATATGCTATATTTTCTACACCCTTACATCTCAGCCTGTCTTTGTTATTTTTCTTACAAATAAAAGACAGACTAATGAAACATGAAATTCTTTCCCAAAGTTAAATTTCACTTTATTGTCCTCGAGCATTTACTGTAGCAGAAATGAGAAATCCATAATATTTTTATTTATCACTTTGAAGCTTACTTTTTTCTTTTTTTCTTCCTAAATACTTGACAGTTTTTATGAAGACAATTTGCCAAATATTTCTAAGTATAGTTCGTTGTTTTTATTGAGTTTGCCAAGAATGAGGTAAGTCCATCAAACAGTTTTTTTTTTTAAACAGAACATTTTTGTTCAGATGTGTCTTTGATTAGTCCTATCGTTCCTATGGTTATGGTTTCTTTCTTAGGTACACCATAATTCTTAGATTTATCCCCCATATTTAGGTGACCAAACAGTTTATATCTGAACCAGAACACATTTGAAAGTGAGAGGGGGGAACAGTTAATAATTACACAGGATAAGAGGCACAAAACGGGCATTGTCTGCGTACAAACTGAGACACACAGCCAGCCTGCCCATCCTTTTCTGTTACTTATAGATCTTGATTCTCTCGTTCTGTATCCTGATTTACTAGTCTTCCATAGCACTGTTTGAATGCTTTGCAGTATTTATCATGCCTTTTATGCTTCTAAAGCATATTTGAAATCTACTATTGGATTTTCAGTTTTCCTGTTTTTTTTCTATATAACACTATTTTTTTGCCATCCCATCCTACTACTGTTCATCTCAACATGTTCTCTTGCGAATTATTAATATCTTATAAAAGTCACATTATCCTGCTTATTGTTTAAAAATCAGGGTTTTGTGTGTTTTGTTTTTTTAATTTTCCTTTGGCTTTTATAAAAATCATTTTCAGAATATGTCCTTCCTTTTCTTTGCCTATTCTACGGCATTTGTATAGGGCCTATGTATGTCCTTTGATTTTCTTTTGGGTGGGGGAAGGAGTTCTTATTTTAGACCAATAATAAATCTATCTAAACCCTCTGTTTACCAACAAGCAGGCTGCTTAGATTGCTAATTGCCTTACTTTGAATACATTTATGTTCTGGCTGAATCCCTTGCTAATAAATAGAGCTGGAAACGAAGTTGCTGTATTTATTAAGGTATACATCACCTAAACCAACTCCCAGCCTTAGCGGTCACCAAGCATGTGGTGTGATTGCTGAACCGAGCTGGAATCTGCTTCTCTACCACTTGGTTGTTATTGATAATGTGAACCAGTAACTCTTAACCAGTTCCACAACCTAAGCAGCCTTTTCAAAATATACACCTAGGATTAATCTTAGACCTTCTAGCTCACCATTTTAGGAGACACAGGCTTGCGTATGTAAAAAATTTTCCGGGTGTTTCTAAAGTGACTTCTCAGTTGAAAATTGCTGATCTGAACCAAAAGTTCAATATACTTACTAATCTGTACTGAATGAAGTACATGAAAAACAAAAACACAGCTGTTGGTTTGCATTGTCTACTAGAGTGATTTTGATTTCACTACCTTCTGCTATGCTTTTCTTGTAAGAATTAAACCTCTCCCATACTCATACTCTTAAAGATGCAGTTTTTATCTAGATTTAGGAATTAAAAAACTAATCCAGAAGGGAGGTGGTCAAATGTCATTCTGGCTGCCTCAAAAAGCAGAACCCTTGCAGTAGAGGGGTCATGGTGACTTCTGAGCTAATTGATGGAAGGAAAGAGATGATAGTCATTATAGGAGTGAAGAGCCAGAGGAACCAGATTACCCGAGTTTTCATCTCATCCCTGCCACTTACTAGCTAAATACCACTAGGTAAATTACTTAACCACTCTACGCCTTAGTTTCCTCATCTATAAGACAGGGATAATAGGATCTATTTCATTGAGTTTTAAGGAAGGTTTAATGAAATAACTTACAGAAAGTGTTAGGAAATGCTTGCTGTATATTAAGTATTCAAGTAATATTAGCTACTGTTATTTTCAGACACAATATCAATTTCATATTCTTTTCTCCTGGTTCCACAAGCTTGCAGTTTGTGCAACATCCTTCCATTCCAGCAATAAGTTGATTGTGAATAGAAGTTTTGAGTTGTGGACTTTTATTTTTATGTCTTATTTTGATACTTTAGTAGGAAGTTGAGGTATGCTGCATCAGATCAGTTCCTGCATTATATTGGAATTTTATGGGTAAGTTCTAGAAAGGTGATTCATCACTGTAGTTTTGGTTTGAACAGGTAGTCAATCATTTCATTTTTATCCATGTCTTCATGCTGTTTCCTGCTGGCTGCCTTGTTTCCCTCGTCCCCTCCTCCACCTACTTCTATGACTTTGGAGTAATGACCTGGTTTGAAACATGTCAATACTGGATAAGCTAGTGAAGTCCAGGAAGAAAGTTGCTTTGTGTGGTTCAAAAGGCCTCCGTGGATGACAGTCACCAGGAAGGAAGTTTAGCTCAAATACGAGATTTTTCTAAGCTGTCTAAGTAATTAAATAAACTGTTAGATACTGAGTGTATCAGTGAGTGCCACTCAGGAAATAGAAACCACACCAGTTATTTGAGGAGAGAAATTTTAATATAATGGATAAGTAACTAGATACAAAGTTGTTAGTCGGATAACTGGAAGGATCATAAGAGAACTCTCTATAGTATAAAGTTAGCAAATCCTGGAAGCAGTTACCATCCCTGGAGCTGAGTAATCAATCGAAAGAGGCTGGAATATTAACACTTAGAAGCTTAGAGGGAAAGCCCTGTGAAACTCAAACTCAGACATCTGAGAAAAAGGAGTGCTGTTCAGCTGGCATGATGTCTCTGAGCTCCAAGGAGGGACCCTAACAGACTCAGATCCAGACCTCTAACTAGCAGGATAGAGAGATTCTGCAAGTGCTGGAAACACTGTGCTAGATTCAGCTGCTGTCCTAGAAAGGGACCACTGAAGAGATAAAGAAGCATCGCTAGGGTGATGCTTAAAGATACCACAAGCAGAAAGAAAACCCACACAAAGCAAACAGAAAGCTGACAAGAAAAAAAGCAAGTCCCTTTTCTTCCTTCAGCCTTGCAGTATCCCCTTAATGACTTTTAATGACAGAGCCTACCAGGATGCCCCTGGCAAAGCAGAAATGTGGTTTGTAGAGTACTAGCTCCAGCATCCCAAAGCAGAGAAGAGGAAGGTGGGTTTGGGGCAGAGAGACAAGAGCCACATCTGACACATTGAATCACTCAGAGTATCAAGGAAATAGTAGTAATGATTGCCAGCATCCATTGCACCATTACTACATGCTAGGCATTATGCATTATCATATTTAATTCTTACTAAATCTTCTCTCATAGCTAATATTTCTATCTTCACATTATTGTGAAGAGATTAGGGGTTACTTGCTTAAGGTCACTGAAGGACTTTACTTGCTTAAGGCCACTCAACTAGTAAGGGCACAGCCAAGAATGAAGTTCAGTGTTTGTAGCTCCAATGCCTCTATGCAGTTCTGCCTCCTATAGTGGATGGCACTGATGCTCTGGTTTCTTCTAACTGAGATGCATTATGGGTAATTATGTCTCTTTGCTCAACATTGTTTGATTTCATTTTATTACCAATGAAATTATTATTTCACAACAATTAACTCTGTATGTGAGGCATGTGTGCCTAACTGCTGAGAGCTATGGAGACTAGGCAATTTTCCAATTCGTCTAAACTAAACAGATAGTTGAATCAGACAGCATGAAGTTTAGAAAAAATATATTAATGTAAATTATTTGCTTTGGCCATCTACTTTGTCTTTCAGATTGCCTGGAACAATGCCTGGTTGCCAATTGACTTTATGCCACATAATGTCACTATAATTGTTTGGCGAAACTCCTCTCTCAGGTACCTCATCACCAGAGGTTGACTCTCCTCAGTCACCTCGCCATTAGAAAAGCAACTTAGGTAAACTGATTATACAATTTTGCCATAAATATAAATCTCAGAGTTACAGTATGGATCTATGGAACAGAGTAAAAATTGAAAAGTATCAGCTTCATGCAGATGTCTAGATTAGAGATCTCTATTTAGATAATAAATTATTGCTTTTGAGAATAGACTTGGTACATCAATCTTTGCCAAATCTTAATATATCCACTGCTATCTGCAAAAAAAAAATTGCTAATATTTGCACATATTTTGGCATCCTCTATGCAACAATAAATAAATTTTTGTCTTAGTTTGTATTTATGCTTGAGACTCAAAAACTAATAAGAATTCTCTGACATAGAGATTTGGGTTAGAATACAAAATCACTATTATCTGTTATTCGAGATTTTTTTTTTGATAGTCAAGACCTAGATCCTGAAATCTTAGCTCACTAGGCTCCACTTACCCACCCCTACTCTGCCCAGACTCTCAGTTATCATTTACCTATAAATACTAATCCAGTTTTTAAAGACTGGACTGATACTGCCAATACATCAAATCTAATCTTTTTATAGTTCCTTCTTCCAGCCTCCCAAATTACTGGGATTTACCCAGAGTCCTCTAAAACAAAAGATTTTCATGAAAAACAATTTAAAAGAATAATAGTAAAACAGACACTGTATGCAGAATAAGTTTAAGTTTGGAATATTCAAACAGTACTTTTTGAAAAACCCTTTACACCATCATATTATAGATAATGAGAGATCACAAAATACCTTTCTTGCATTTTCTAACAGACTCTTTCATAACTAAAAGAGGAATTAGTGCAGTGTGAGTTACAGTAGAATGTCTCATTTCCTTTGGGTCTTGGGTACAGGGCATGAGCCTTTTTTTTTTTCTTTTTTTTTAGGTATCTGTAAAATAAAAACAATCACTCATTTGATGAAGATTTCACATCAAAGTAATTTTAGTTTACATAACCTCACATATTCA
The DNA here is from genome assembly GCA_028627145.1 of Eidolon dupreanum. Lineage (NCBI taxonomy): Eukaryota > Metazoa > Chordata > Mammalia > Chiroptera > Pteropodidae > Eidolon > Eidolon dupreanum. The sequence continues at coordinate 140,329,497 of CM053509.1, read as the reverse complement.
TAACAACCTATAACAATGCTAGAAAGAAGGTGTTAACTCCCCAAATTACAAATGAAGTTTATAGAGAAACTGAGCCTCAGGTAGACTATTTTACCAAGCAAGAATTAAAATGAAGTTTTCCAATTTTAAGTCCAGTCCTCTGTTCCCTACATCACTGCAGATTCAGAGACTCTTCTTGTGAGAGTTTAGATAGTGAGTATGTGAGCTTCCTTGGCACCAACCTGAGAATCCAAAGATCCTGACGCTTCTTTTAAGACTTTAATCACCAGGCTCTGCCGTCTCAACAAAACCAGGGATATTCTACGAAAGCAGGAAGTTGTACTCTGTTTCGATTATTGATGTATTCTTTAAAACTGCCTGTAGATTACCCCTTTGGCATCTTAAAATATTATTTATTGTCATCAGAAGTGGCTGAGGTAGATAAATATTGAATCTTGTTTCTTTCTGGAAAAGATTGTTTGAATTTTCTGAAACCTATTTGACCTTGAGTACGTATTAACACATTACCATTAGTTTCCCTTACTCACATTCAATATCTAGAAATCATAAGTAACCCATCTTCCTAGGAAAAAATCAGTTTCAAAAGAGAAAAAAAAATACTTAAAGGATTGTGACACAGTATATGCCTGGGAAAATATAAAATTGCCGTTAAAAAAGGGAGTTCATTGCCAAAGGTTATTAGAGCATTTTAAAATTGCCTGTGTGTTATGATCATTTTGAATTCTTTTCAAAGATTTTTTGAAAACATTTACAACAATTAAAAATTCAATCTTGAGCTTCCTACTATTATATTGGATTCATAAAATATGTCCTATATTCATGTTGGGGATTTACTGCAAAATTTTATGTGAGAGCCCGCAAGTTACTTTGAGGACTTTTAATAAACATCTGGGAGACATTAGTGCAGGCCTTATAATTTCGAGCTAGAAGCTCACTCATCTCATATAAAAATGTCAGGCTAGCCATAGAAATGTATAAGACAAATCATTTTCCCATTATTTTTGAAGATCCGTGCCTTGAACGGATAATAAATTTAATTCTGGATTTCTCAACCAAAATGACTCATTCATTATTAATTATAATCACATAACTAGAACCTTATCATGGTAGATGTCGTGTAGATAATTCCCAGGTCACATTAATATCTACGACCTTGAGCTCATGGGGAAGAGCTAAACCACAACACCCCATCTCCTTTCATGCAGAGCATTCTACTCCCACTATGGCTTAGCAATACTGTCACATAGTACCCTAGTGCCTATGGAGCAAAATATGTTTTAATTGGCTCTATGTATAAAGTCATCACAGAAATCACATGATCTTTTTTGAAAAGATATTGAAAAGGCATATGATGCTAGTCTCAGCACCATTGGATAACATATTCCCCATAATAAATAATACTAAATCTCTGAAAGATCATAAAATTCAATTAGCTATTCATGTCCTAAAATGGGACTGCATTAATCACTTAGTGGTCTGTGGACTGTTATTAGCACTCAAACACTTACATGGCCCCAGAACCCTTTAGAATGAAAAATAAATACTTCATTCTCATCAGCTAACTCATTTTAGACCTTTCATTCAAATGGTAAGATTGTTCTCATTCTTTTTTTATCTAAGTCTGTTACAAATACAGTACCTCCAAGGACCGCCCCACTCCCGCTTTTTGCATTGAGGAACTCCCTCTTTCCCCATCTGATAATCAGCAAGATGCAACTGGTTAACGTTAAGAGGAAACCCTTGCCAAAGAACTATCAAAAGAGAAGGGAGCAACTTCTGACTTCATGCTCCTTGCCACTCTCCTCCTTGGCAGAAACATTAAGTATGAAGAAGAGTAGAATGTTACCCATGCCCAGAGGCTTCTAACATACCATGCGGGATGTCAAAGTTCACTATCTACTAATCCCAAATCCTTAGGATTAGTAATCTAACAAAGTTAAAGATGAAAACAATTGTCTTGATATTACCTTAAACTAGAGAAATAAGTGTATTAGTAATTAGTTTACTTCTTAAATAAGATGATTCCCACTTATATCTATTTCTCATTTCTGAGGAGCTGCCAATCTGAGATATCTTAAAGAACAAACAAAGAAGGTATCACCAGGACAACTAAAAAGGAGGCCTTTCTTGACTGTGCCAAAGATATGTAGGATCAGACAATAAACTAGCCATAAAGAAGAACAAAGAGGTGTAGATAAGATTTGAGTTTGAATTCCATCATAACCTTATTAGATGTAAACAATTATTGGTGATAATACATTAAGCTAGCCAGTATGTCCCCAGTACATTAATGATTACCATGGGCAGAGAAGTAAAGACATTTTTGCTGATGTAGCTACAACCCTAGGGCTACTGTGGACTGTCGTGCATAATGCTACACTCCATAAGACAAAATATACTGCTGGGAAATTTTGCACTGCAGCTTTAACATACTATTTCCACAGTTGACATTTCAACATCATGATTGTTTACCCTCCTGGGAAATACTGGCATCTTTTGCAAATTTCAGTGGCTGTTGAATAATCGCTTTGGGGATGTTTCTTATCATTTGCTGATTTAGTCTCACCATCTCATTACGAGTCTGCGATTTCTTTTCTAAAATTTGTGAGTTTCATCTGCAAGTTAAAAAAAGGAAAAAGAAGATCAATCCTCTTGGACTTGGTGATTTGGCAATGCAATCATTCCCCTTCTTTCTCTTGGTCTCCCTTGTGTGCAACATTCTATATTTTTAAATAAATGTTGGGCTAAAGAGTGAAGTCTGTGTCCAAGGAACAAAATTAAGCTTCCTGGTCTATCTGGGAATTAAATGAGCTATTGCCTCAAAAGAACCCATGATGACCCCCTCTGGCAGCACATTCTAGGGCAGGGAGGACTGTTTTTCCAATGACCTGCATTACGAAGGAGAGGCACCATTTCTCTGAAATGATTCCTTATCTAATGTGTCATAAATTAAATGCAATAGTGTCAGTCCCTCCAGTGCCCTGATTGCATAATCTGATTGTGATATTCTCAAATACTTCCTCTCCAAACTATAGCTTTCCCTACAAGTGGCTAGAATGAGTCACAGAAGAATGGAAATTATTGTTCACTTTTTAGGGTTATTATTGAAGTTGTCATATTCATGCTGAATTCATATTCATCCTGAGACAGACCATGGCTGCCCAGGGAGTTTTTACATGCATCCAACCCATATTTATTTGTTCTGACTTTGCATAACATTAAACAATAGCAGAGATTGATTATATTGTAGGATGTAGTAAGGTCAGAAGAATGAATGAACTACCAAATTGTCAATGAGGAGCCTCTGTATGCCTTTGAAAAGAAGGTTCTAGTATTAGGTGGGGCACAACATGGTTGGAGGGAATTAAATATAAATTACTTAAATCCTTCCCATCTCGGTTTTAACACCTCTTCCCTAAGAAAATCTTCCCTGATTCCCCAGACTAGGTCACTCTGGAATGTACTCTTTATACTCTTTACCTTAGGTTCATAGAACTTATCATTACAATTATGAACTTACTTGAAATGATTCTTGCCTTTCATATTTTTTTTTTTTGACAAGTTTCACCAGGTAGTAAAATATAGTGATTAAATGTATGACTTCTCCAGCCTGATTTTGAATCTCGTCTTGGCTTCATAATAGTTGTGTGATCTTCCTCTGTAAAATATTAGTAATTCCTACAACATAGAGAGATGTTGTAAGGATTAAGTGAGTTAATAGTTATAAAACAGTCAGAACACTGCCTGGCACACAGTGAGCATTCATCCAGTAATCGTTACCTATTATTATTTTTCATTTTATTAATATCTACCTCACCCTTAAGACTTTAAGGTCCATGAAGACAGATGACATGTCTGTTTTGTTCATTCCCATCACATTCCCAATATATGTTACAGTACCTGGCACAAAGGAGCAATACAACAAATATTTTCTAAATGAAAATATATCTAAAATATATTGCCTAGAAACATGAGTTATTCTGGAAGTGAATATGACCTCAAACACCATAAGATTAAATTGAGCCTCTCTATAACACTATGTTAAGGTATTGAATGGAGTAGCCCTGTTCTATTGAGAAATTCTATAGGAGAATATTTTAGAAAACATGATTTGATCCACAAATATCCAATTTTGCAGCAAAGAGCTGCATCACAACTTTTTTTATAATAGCTAAAATGTCTTATCTTTTTAAGACAATAGCCAAAGCAGCAAACTGTTTAAATACGATGATAATGGTTTCTAATACTCAGTAAATACAGTCACTTGCCAGTGTTGTTCTCCTTTTAAGGGAAGTCTTTTGCTTTAAAAAAAAAAATAGGAGATAAAACTGGAGACAGATCCATAAAGTAGGTAAATGTTTAGTTAAAGAAATGTAGAGACTAAGGTAGATCAAGATCAAGACAGAGATAGAGACAGAGGTGGAAGTGGAAGCAAAGGAAGCTGCAGACAGGCTTGGATGGAGTTAGATTTAGCAAAGAAAGACAGATTTCTACAGGTCAACCACTCCAAAATAATTCACTAGCCCCAAGGACATAGTGAGGATCAAGTGTGTAGGCCCTCTAGAAACTTTCATTTTAGTAGTGAGAAAATTGGCCAGCATTCTGAAGAAAATAAAATTGTGTTCTGTGAAGAAAATGATGGATTTGGTGGTGGGTGGTACAGTGAGTAGGCTGCCAATGTTAGATAGAAAGCCCAGAAATTTGAGCAGAGGCCTCAGTGGTGAGAAAGAATTTGTCATCTGGGGAAGAGTATTTCCACTTTGCATAAAAAAGAAGGGGCTTCAAGTACAAGATTGGAGCAGAATGGCTTTGAAACTGCACAGGTGGAGTGAGCGAGCTAAGCAGGGCCAGATCACTTCAGGGATTGGGTAAAGAATTTACATTTTGCTCTTGTTGCAGTAGGAAGCTTATTAAACTGGTTTAAGCAAAGGAATGTCGTGGATTTGGATTTTTTAAAAGATCACTCTGCCGGCTATGCATAGAACTGAATGCCAGACATAAAGTGGTGGAGGCAGGGAGATTAGTGAGGGGCTGTCACATTAGTCCAGGTGACAGATGGAGGCTTGCTCTAGAAGCAATAAAATGATGAACGGATTGAATTCAGGATATATTTCAGAGTGAATGGGACTTAGTGATGGATTCATGAGTGATGTGAAGAAAAAAAAAGGAATTAAAGGCCTATGTCTTAGTTTTTGGCCTGAGCATTTGGTGTACCTGATGGTACAATCTTGCTGACTTGGAGAGGGCTTTAAGGGAAGTGGATCTGGCAGGAGTATCGGGAGTGAGGGTAAGAGAAAAGAACACAATGAAACTCGTTGGACTTGCTAAGATTCCTAACAGGAATCCTAAAGGAGATATCAAGAAGACATTTGAATATACAAGGTCCAGGTTGGAAAATAGAGTATAGGTGGTACTTAAATTTACTAGTTTAGTCTGTGGCCATGCCACCCTGAACAAGCATGGTCCCATCTGATCTCGGAAGCTAAGCAGGGTCAGGCCTGGTTAGTACTTGGATGGGAGGCCACTTAGGAAGACCAGGTGCCGTAGGCGTAAAAAATAAAAAATAAGGGATTGTAAGCTCACAAGGTCCTTGCAATCTGTGAGGTCAACCAAGGGTTGCCTCACCTAAAAAAAAAAAAATTAGTAGTTTAGAGTATATATAAGAAAAGGAGATGAAGGGACTGAGCCCTGGAGCACCTCAAAGTTAGAAAATTTTCCCTGAGAAGAATCAACTGGTGAGATAGAAAGAAAACAAGACCCATGGGATTGAAAAGCCTAGAGAATGAAGTGTTTCAAGAGAGAGTAAACAACCGTAGCAAATGTTATTTAGAGGTGAGTCACAGATAGAATCAGTCTTGGCTTCAGCAGTATTTGGTCATCGATTGCTTTAATAAAAGTCGTTATGGTGAATTTGAAAACCTGATTGGATGAGAAAAATGGAAAATGAGGAAGTGGAAATTTTAAGCATTAGTAAATCTTCAGACTTGTGATGAAGAAAAGGAGTAAAACCTGGAATAGTAGCTGAAGGGGGAAAGTGATGGTATTGGGGAAATTTATAAGTTGATTGGAGATCCCAAAGGAGGGAGAGAAACTGCTGAGGCAAATACCAGAATGAGGTCATCAGGGCGGTTAGAAAAAGGAATGAAAAAAACTCTCCATCCTTTCTATAATTGAAAGTTGCCAGACACAGAAAGTTGCCAGGAACTAATTCTGGGCCCACTGCACTTCAACTCATAGCAATTCACACTTTTATTTCCTGGAGAAAAAGTATCTTTACTCTTCTGCCATATACGTTATGTGACTAACTAATTCAGAACAATAAGTGGTTTATATTGTAGTGTAGTTGTCCATATTTAACTCTCCCCATCCTCCATGCCAGTATAACTATGTCTCTGAATTCAAGTAAGCCGAAGTCTGATTACTTTCTTTTTATGCAAAATGCAAGATATTTTCTTAGTAATATAGATATGTTATTTTGTTTTAAAATCCTGATAAAACTTCCTTCCTTTATCTGTCCTCTTCATAGTCCATATGTCCTTAACATAGACTTTTATTTACTGTCATTTCTGCTTACTTTGTTAGAATACCATTCTAGGTTGCTCACTGAGATTTCAGTTTGTTTCTCCAGTTATATAGTGGTACCACACTTTAGATAACAGATAACTGAAAGATTGCCTCGATATTGATAGCTTTGTATATTGAATCATGTTTCAAATGCATCACTGTTGAGCATTTAAACAAATGCAATTGTGAATAATTTATAAAGCACAATAAATATTTCCTCACAACCATCTTGAGTGTAAAGAAAATGACTGACACGCACTGAGTTTATGCATATTATGACTCACTTGTATTTCTAAACAGTGCCTCAGGTGTATATGCACTTGAGCAGTTCTGTCAATCCTCTCAGTGTCAGATGCCACTTTTTGATTGACATCAGAGAAGATTTGTGTCTTCTCGAAAGGATAAGATTTTATGGGAATGCAGATAATAATTTCTCTTGCCTCTGGAGAGAAACTGTATTACTCAAATAGGAAGGAAAATGACTCATAAAAAATAGACATACATCTCAGCTAAAGGTCAGGCTTCTCTGTCTAAATCTAAACTAGACATCACCATTTATTCATTCAACCCACAAATCTTCGCTGTAGCTCTTTAATTTTCTGGGCACCCATTACTTGGAATTTTACTATAAAAGACAACATATCTAGCCTCCAAAGAGTCCAAAGAAAGAAAGAGATGAGTAAACAAATAATGATTATGCCATGTAATAAATGATTGGAGGATGTACAGAGTGTGATGAGGCAGCAGATTAAAGCAAGGAAAGAAATCCAACTTGAGGGTAAGGCAAGTCAGGAGTATTTGCCTGGAGTAAAGAAAAAAAATGCTTGAGCACAGCCTTGAAAGATGACTGGGAGTTAGTGATGCAAAAAGAGAGGTAAAGAGTGTGCTGGGCAAAGAAAACAGCCTAGTCATGGTTATAGAGAAGAGAGCTAGAGCACTTGTGTAATTCCAAGTGTTTTTGGAATAGCTTCCAAGATGAAAGGAAACTAAGATATACTTAGACAATTGAATAAACAAGACGACACCACGGTTGTGTTTCAAAGGAGATAAGCATGAGGTCTGTAGTATGTAGAGACCTTAACAGTCTGCTCTGATGGATCTTGCATAATCTGGAAAGGGAGACAAGAAGTAGGATATCAGAACTGTCCAGGATAATCCAGCACACAGAAAGAAAGGAGAGAGGAGAGATACAATCATCAACATTGTAAACCTAGCATTTGGGGATGCTGGACTATGTTATAAAGCCTAGGTTATCAATTCTCTCTCTCTCTCTCTCTCTCTCTCTCTCTCTCTCTCTCTCTCTCTCTTCTGCGAATAATAAAGACTTTTCAATGTCCCTGTTCTCTGTGGGTTTATGCCTCCTGGACTGACTTAGAAAACATATTGATGGGCTTTGGAGGTTCTTCCCACTTTAAAACCTAAGAGCTTTTGTTGTGATATGCAGGAGTTTCAAAGAAAATAATGCCAGGAGAGGCTAAATAATGCTAATAGAATGAACATATAGGGACAGTAACTAATTACAGAAAAAGGCAATTCCAGTGCTCATACTGAAAATCAGATGGAAACCAGAAAATTCATTTGATTTGACTTGATTCTTTTTCGTACGAAGTATATTAGCAATTAATGTTTTTGTATTCTCAAGATATCATATGATTGTCACAATGGAGAAGAAAAATTAGTGAATTCATAAATCAGTGCACTCTATACATCTCTTATAAAGGGCAATTACTTGTGGCTTAAGGACTACAGAGAGAAATTAGAGTGTGCAAACTGGGCTGAGCCTGAATCTTTTCTTTCAAATTCAAGAGATAAAATTAAACACAAGTAGATATTCATAAATATTAAAATTTAGTAATATTCACTAAATACTATAATAAAGACAGACCACCTCAGTTAAACAAATTATTAACCTTTTTAATAGAAAGAGAGATGTCTTTAACTCATTTTTACTCCTTAATTCATGGCATTCCATAAACTGTACAGGAGTTTGGAGTAGGTGAGCTTTAAAAACCAAGGAATAAAATCCTAAGTGCATTAATTGGCTTTTGATGAATCATTCAAACTTAATGATTATGATCCAATTATTGAATGAATATAGGCAATGATTTGACAAGTGAGTTCATAACAGGGCCAGATGCAATCCAGATTTTAGGTCTTTTTTATTTCCTAAATAATGACAATGCTTACACAGACTCTCCTGAAAGAACATAGACCTGTTCATTCAAAATGTATTGTTCTGGACCTTTGGTCCCCAGAATTGCTTAAAGAACCTTTGAATTTGATCACTAATTCATGAGAGTACTACTTCCATGACCAGAGACTTTAAGAACTAAATTCAACATTTCCAATGCCTGCTTGCTTTGAACCAGGATGTCAAAAGTACAAAGAATTAATTATGCTAATGTGTACCTAGTAATGCAAGTGAAGTAAAATATCATAACATTAAAGTTTAATCAGAGTTAGTAGATCACAAGTTTTGCTAAAATGGAAATTAACTGAGATGCTGTTTAATGGTATACTAATACTATTTCTGGTGTTAAACTGGTCAATGGCAGATAGCAAGTAATGAATGTGAGTCAATAAAATTTTTTTAAATTTCCAAATTAAATAAGAAGCTATTATACAATTAAACTGATTTTATAATTATGAAATTAATCTGAGGTACTAAACCAGTATATATGAAAGCCATACTACATCACAATTAGTTGAACCATGGTTTAAATGTATAAAATATGTACTTGTATCAATTTTAAAAATGGCTTATGGAATTGAGGAAAAAGTTTATGTCAACTGTAGTGTTAGTCCTAGAGGGTATTTTAAAAAGATGTAATCAACATTTAGCTGAGTTTTCATTCTTAGTGCAATAAAGAAATTAGCATGTGACATAAGCCATCTCTTAATAATGGTTTTAAGCTGCAATGACATAATCAAATTTCTGGAGGAAATTTAACTTATGTACTAGACAGCTTAATTATCTGGTGCACATTTCAGTCATCCCTGACTATGTTCTGAACTCACTTGTCAAAAATATAAAAATATTTTTATAGGAAAATATACCAGTGTTTGTCACCAAGAGTGTCTATAACAAGAATTTGAATACTTTGATAGTTTTAATTATTATGATACATACAAATATGTAAGCTCATTCAAATCTTACTTAATTTGACCAAAACTTTGGTGGTGATGTAGGAACTAAAATCTCTCTTAAGCCAACATTTTTATTCCAGAGTTCTTTTTTCTAATATGTTTTTTATAATTTGCATACATTATTATATTAGTTTCAGGTGTACTAATATGATTAGATATCTGTATTACTCACAAGTGATTACCCCACTAAACTAGTGCCCCTTGGACACCATACATAGTTATTACAATATTATTGGCTATATTCCTTATGCTATACCTTACATATTCATGACTAGCAATTTGTATTTCTTAATCCTTTCCCCCTTTTCATCTATCCCCTTCCAATCCCTCTCCCATCTGGTAACCCTCAAATTGTTCTCTTTACCTATGAGTTTCTTTCTGGTTTTGTTTGTTTATTTTGTTCTTTAGATTCCACATATATGTGCAATCATATGGCATTTGTCTTCTTTTATCTGACTTACTCCACTCAGTACAATACCCCCTAGGTCCATCATTAAATATCTTTTTCCATCCCTTTACTTTTAGTCTGTGTATGTCGTTTATTCTGAAGTGAGTCTCTTGCAGGCAGCTCATGTAAGGGTCTTGTTTTCGTATCCATTCAGCCACTCTATCTTTTGATTGGAGCATTTAATTATTTTTCATTTGAAGTACTTGTTGATAGATATGTAGTTATTGCCATTCTTTATTCATATTTTTATACATATTTTTTTCTTCATAAAGAAATCCCTCCAACATTTCTTGTAATATTAGCTTGGTGGTGATGAACTCCTTTAGCTTTTTCTTGTCTGGGAAGCTCTTTATCTGTCCTTAGATTATAAATGATAGCCTTGCTGGGTAGATTAGTCTTGGTTGTAGGTCTTTGCTTTTCATCACTTTGAATATTTTGTGCCAAGCCTTTCTGGCCTGCAAAATTTCTGTTGAGAAATTGGCTGACAGTCTTATGGGAGCTCCCTTGTCGGTAACTAATTGCTTTGCTCTTGCTGCTTTTAAGATTCTCTCTTTGTCCCTGGTGCCTCCCAAGCAAGCTGCCCCAGCATCAGAGCTCAGAGTGAGCATGTCCACCAGGAGTAAGGCTGGGTGTGGGCCCTTTAGGAGGAACAGCTGAGCCTTCCGCAGCCCTCTGCCTCACTCAGCTGCAACCACAAGTTAAAAAAATGGAAGTCAAGTTCCCCAGAACAGGACCGATTTCAAATCTAGCCCACAGCCTCCTCAGTACTGCTAAAGCTCACCCATTTTGCTTATAGGATAGTCTTGATGTATTTTGCTCTTGTGTAGACAAAATTGTGATATGAACGTTATGTTCTTTTTTTTTAGCTCAAAGTATATTAAAAGGAGCTGCAAGCAGTTGTTGAAGATAGGTACACTGACACAATAAAAAGGGACAGTAGATAACCTGACACCATGGAAGGAAAGAGACAAAATACACTTTCTTAAGAGGCTCGAGAGCTCCAGTATCACTGTAAGCGCAGTTCCACTTGGTTCAGTCGACGTGGAAACCAGCCAGCTCCACAAGCCCTGAACACATCATTGTTCTACAGCTAGGCACAATGACTGGTGTTGACATCAAAATGCTGAGAGTTATCAGGGAAATATCAATTATGCCAGCCCAAGGAAGTATGCTAACTTTAATTATGATAATAACAACATCAATAATAAGAATAATAAGGCTAATATTTACCAAGTACTTACTACATGTCAGACATGTGATGAAACCTCCCTGATTGTCAGATTCTACCTTTTTCTAGACTCCTCTTCCTCCCCTCCCAATCATCCATGGTCCCTTGACCTCCACCTGCAGACTTGGTCCTGCCCCAGAGCCAAGGGCTCATCCAAAATGTAGTCAAGAAGACTGTGAAGATATTTGCCCCATAATCTAAAAACTCAAAAACCAAATTGCCATTCCTTTTAGTCTGGCTCAAACTTATGCCCTATTTCTTATCATGGCCTACTGCCTTATTTCTAAACTATTGCTCAATATGTGTTCTGGATAGGATCATATTGGTCTTATTCACTACTGTAGACTCAGTAATCAGTATCCAATGCCTGGAACAAAATAGGTATACTCAAAATAGGAATCCAACAGTTTGTTAAATATACTGAATGTACCAGGCTAGTCCTTATTCTTCATTTCTCTAACATTCCTAGTATCATCAGCATTGTCATCATCATTATAAACTACTTCCTACTATTTATCGTATGCCAATACTTTATATACATTATGTTATTTAATCCTCATAAACCTTGCAAGGTAGGTTGTATCATTTTCATCGCACAGAATAGGAAAGGGAAGCTCCATGAAACTAAATGATTTTCAGAGTCTGTCACACACCACTGGTAAATGGCAGAACCACAATTCAAACAAAGATCTGAGTTAAAAGAACCACCATGTCCTCTCCTCTGGACTCTCCTGGGAATTGCAATGACCTTCAGAACCCCAGACCAAGGTTTTGGACCTTGTTGCTTGCTGATACTCTTTCCTGATGTCAACTGCCCAGATTTGCAGTGACTATCTATCCCTGCTTCACCCTTTCCTGTGTTGCGATATTTTGCCTGAGCTCTCTGAAGCACCGTATGACTTCTTATCTTCTGTAGCCACACACTCTTGATCAATGCCCTCCCTTCCCCAAGTAGGTGACAATATTAAGCCTCAGAGGGTGCACCTGGGTAGGTATGTCTTGTATGAGTGAGCTGGGAGAACAGAGCTCAGAGAGTGAGTGGCAGCCAAAGATTTTCAGGATTACCAGGGGTCAGGTGAGAGAAGCAAAATATAACCATCCAGAACAAAAGGCACGAGTCAGATGGGGTATAGATGAACTAGTTGAATATTAACAATTAGATGGGGGTGGTGGGAAGGAATGCATGATCAAAAGCCCAGTGCAGGAAGCTTGAGTAATTACCACAAACTGACCTGCTATGCCCCTGACTTCCCTTGTTGGAAATCAGCCTGGGAAGAAGGATTAAATTTGTTCAAAGGGAACTGCAGGCATGCTTCTGCTGTTACTTCTGCCTGAAGACATTCATCTCTGTATCCATGGCCTGGCAGATAATAGGCTTTTGACACATGTTTTGCAGGATGAATAAATCAGCCAGTTTTGTTTTCTTTTATGACAGTGTTATGCGTGCCTGCACTTCCTCCTAAGACTGGGCCAGTCTACCATTGTCTGCTTTTTGCCAGGAGACCGGCCTTCTCCGTATTGCTTCAGTGAAATAGACCACATCTGGCATGACTGGCAAAGTTATGCCACTGCACCATACCTCCACAGTTCTCCACAGCCACAGAATGAAGCATTCGCTCTATTTTACTACTTTGTTATGTATTGTTTGATGTATATCGCTCAAATCCTGAGGGATACGTGCTAGGATCTTTGTTGACAACCCCATACATATCAGTTGAACACCATTATGGGTTATAGTTTCAATAATGAAATCCAGTAGAATTTAAGGGAAAAACAAGTGAATTTTTCCAAACTTTCATATTCTACCAAACCCAAAACTGATGTCACTAATTATACAACTGGCTTTCTTTGTTAAATCACTGTTAATGACGAAATGCAAGTTTTTTCTTTTAGTTTCCAGTAGGTGGCATCTAATCCTCTTGGATTCCTGCTTTATATCAAGTCTTAATAATGCTTTTTAAAATTTTCTCGTAGATATTTAATCACACGCGCTACCCTCAGTCTCAGTCTCTGTCAGTGTCAGCAACAGTCTTGGCAGCATTTGCTCAGATTCCCCTGGGGCTCCGTGGTGATCGGTCTCAGAGGGTATGGGGAGAGGGGCCCTCTGGGTTGGGGGTTGGGGGCTGTGGCTCAGTCTCAGTTTTGTTGTTGTTCCTCTGCGGTCCCGTCCTGCTTCACTGCTTTCTGCCCTGATGACTGTGCCCTGCAGCCACAGCTATCCCAGACAGGAATGTTCAGGTAACTTGCAGCACGAGCTCACCACTCCTCCCCGCCTCCCCCTCCTCCTGAAGGGAGCTCCAGCGGCTGCGAGAGGCAGCTTCTTTATTACTCCCAGTCCACCGCCTGACACCTGGGGTTCTGACCTGTGGTAGCTCTTATGCACAGATCCCATGCTTAGATGTGCTGGTGAGCATTTTGGGTGTTTTCTGTTGAGTTTCAGATGTTCAGCTTATTGTCGTTTCAAGGGGAGAGATCTGGGAACATCTCTCACTCTGCCATGTTTTCCACCTTTTGAAGAAATGCAAGTCTTATCATTTCACAATAGTTGTTACAAATGGGGGGTGAGGGGAGTGAAGAAAATGGCTGGGAAGCTGGTGCATACCGGACAGCACACTGGGCCCCCTCGCTGGCTCCCACGTGCCAGCCACACAGGGACTGTCATTCTAACCCATGCCATAACACATCTTACAAGTGGCTTGATTCCATGGGCCTTTAGGATTACTCGCAAATAATTGAAACTATAAATATTAAATCTACAGATGTCAAGGCTCTACTTCACATGTTGCTCAAGGCTCTACTTCACATGTTGCTCTAATCAAGGGGAGAGAGCAGACCAAAGTACTGACCAAAAGCATAGGCTTTCAAGTCCTTGGAGTTTGGGTTTTGGATCCAGGCTTTCTTTCTTAGTAGCTATGCAACCTTGGGAAAATTACTCTCTTTCTGAGCCTCATTTTTGTCATCTGTTAAAGGAGGCTCATCATATTAGTCACCTCATGAGGCCACTGTGAGGATAAAATAAGACAATGTGCATAAAGTACTAGGGACATCAGTATGTATTATTAGCTCTTCATTTGTTTTATTTTATTAGATTACAATTTCTGGGCATTATGTTTGCCTGAATCCTTAATGGAACAATAAAAACAGTTAATTTATGTAAAAGCCTGGGCTTCTAAAAGACTACGATTTAATTTTCAGGAAAAAAAAAAGATTTCTATATAATATAGGTCAAATGAGGTGTAAGATAATGAGAAACAGAAAACCCCTTGCAGCCTGTTTGGCCGAGCAGAGATGACAGCAGCACAGAAAGCCGGTTCTGAGCCCTCTGAACACCTTTAGTAATCAGCAGACTTATGGAAGGAAGGGGATTTCATCTCTGTTAAAAGAAGAGGAAATATGCTCACTTGAGCTTTCTGAGCTTTGGCCTAGAAGGCACAGCTAAATGGGTTTGCTTGCCAAGAAAGAGCTGCAAGAATTTCATCTTTTCTCCACTCTTAAAGCAAACCCAGCTTCATTACCTCTTTTCTTCTGTCAAGGGAATATCTCAAAGCTCTCTGGCAAGCTTTTTACTGCAGCCAATACTGTTTTTGAAACTTTTACTGATCCAGAAAATAGCTGAATCTGTGCTCTCAGGGAGAACAGAGATCGACAGGGGATCTTCAACATTTGGTACCCAAAATGCCTTAACTTGTGAAGTGACACTAGAACTAGTCACCAAAGAAAGAGGATTGGCTGAGGAGGGTAACGGGTCTCTGCTGTAAACATAGTATCTCCCAAATAAATAGCTTCTCCCAGCCTGAGATAGACTTGCTGTTTTCCTACTAAGGAGTTGGCGTAATTGGTATTTGTAAAAGATATCTGTTTCAGGGACCATTGTGTGACAATAGACAAGAGAAAGGAAAAAGGACAGTAGCAAAGAAAAACGTTGTCCTGCAGTCATTTTAGCAAGCACTTCTGACACAATGACTTTAAGCAGTTTGTAACGGCTACCACTTGCCAAACGCTTTCTACGTGTTAGCTCTTTCTTGCATTCAGTTCTCAAAATGAATCTGTAAGGTAAGAGGCAGTATTATCTTCATTTTGGAGATGAGGGATTTGTGACTCAGAAATGCTAAATGACTTGTAGAAGGTCACAAGGTAGAGCCAGAATTGAAGCATTAGGTGGCCCTAACTCCTCAGCCCTAACAATTATACATACTGCCTCGCAGGAGAAGAGAGAAAAGCTTAGGTTGCTTACTTTACCACCAGCAAGGGACTTAACATTGAAGACACTATGAAAGAAGACAATGCAGAATCAAACAGAGGGACTACAGAAGTAGGTGGTGACTCCAGCCATTTATCTGGGAAGATAGTACCTAGTCGAAGAAGAATGAATGGTCAAAATGAAACCACATTCTTAGTTAAGTATGTGTGATGTTTTTATAAATCATTATATATATTTACCTATATATAGTGAATAATCATCCTTATATACATCCTTTATTTTTGTTCTAAAGTCCCAACTAGAGAATGCTTACATAATGCAAATACTTGCATCCACCTACCACTACTAATCATAATTATTTAAATTTTCCTAGAACATTCTTTCCCCTTCCCCAGTTTTGCCACATTCTATTACATTTATAGTAATTTCCATAATTTATAATTATAAGAAGTCCTATATATCTACTACTGTAATCATGTCTTCCACTTTCAGATATCTGAAATGGGTTCAGAAATGCATCCTTCACTGTTTACAGAGGGTCCAGCTGACAGCAGCAAATTGTAGAATGGGATCAAAGGGTCACTAGTATTTTCCAACTTTTACAAAGTAACTTGTTTCTGTTCATTTAGAAAGAAAAAGAAATAAGTTCTACTTCTTTTAGCAATTAAGTGTTAAATACGAAATGAAAAAAAGATATTGTCTATCTCTCACCACTTTATGGGCAACAGGAAGTTTGCAGAGGACAAGCCTCACAGTAAGAGCTTAAAATTATTTTTGTTGATTGAGTGAGTGCTCAGTCAAGAATTCTATTTCTTGATTGATTAGTAAATGTTCTTTATATTTTGTGAATATAACTCTTCGTCTATTAATTACACTGCAAATATTCCCTTGTGTGTCATGTTTCTTTATTTTTTATTTATGACAGGTGTTTAATGCTAGAAATAAAGTATATTGTAATATTTAGTTTAAGATATTTCTCTTTGCCATTTGTGATTTCTGAAGCATATTACCACCTATTTGGTCTTTTAGTGATTTGACATGGTATTTTTATTTTTAAATGGCCTGGAATTTATTTTTAATACCTGGCGGAATTAGGAATTTAAATGATGTTGTTTTGTCAAATAATTATATTCTCAACTCTTTAATATATATTTCTTTTTTACTCCTCTATAACTTTCGATGTATAATATATCAATAGAGTATATTAAATCAAAATCAATGTACTTCTTTATATACACAAACATCTGTTTTGTTAGTACTTCCCTGTTTTAATAATGTTTTATAAAAATTTTATGTTCTCATACGTTCTAATACCATTTAAGGCAAGGCCCCTCTATTATTTTTCCAAATTTTCTTACCATTCTTGACTGTCTTCTCTGTGTGTGGAACTTAAATATTTTATAAGTCCACTCTGACCTATAGCAAGTGAAGGAATCTTCCCTTATACCATTGAAAGATCTTCTGACACTTCTGAGTCCTCTGACACAGCCAACTACACGGCCACCTTGGTGACTCCTCTCTTCCTCCAGGTCAGCACTCAGCTTAAGGTTTCATTCATGAGTGCATTTCGGCATGGGCATTCCCCATCCACACTTCTTGCCCTATACTTTTGGAAATGTCAACCTCCAAAGTAATGTAGTAAAGCAGATAGTGATGGGAATAAAACCCTAAAAGTCAATGGAGTGAAGTGGCGTATAATCTTAAGTAGACATAAATATTCAGTTTAAAGCGTAGGTAAATTACATTTGAAAATCCCTTAAATTACCTATTTAGTTAGGCGTATATTGTCTTATATGTACAACTATGTGCAATAATATGTATATATTACAATACATGAAATATACATAATAAACAGATTCATTTAAGGAAATGAGAATTATCAGTACTATTTAACTTCATATTTTCTCTACCTCCTTCTACTAAGCCTATTTATTTTAACTTATATAAATTGAATGTACTTATGAGGCATTTTACTCTATTGCATGGTTGAGAGAGGCTTCCTGATTCTTGAGTTGTTCTGTTACTGGATCTCTGATTTAGGAGGTAAACACTGTAAAAATTATTTTAAAAAATTATACCTTCTCTCAGGCTATAGGTTTGCCCTTTGCAAACAGCAAAGTATATGTAAAACATAGGTTTTACTTCTCAACTTAGTTTGATAGGTCTGACTTAATTTTTGTCCCAGAGTTTGATAGACTTATTATTAGGACTGAATTTCAGTGTTATAGATTTTCATATCTTTGTGTGCATGCATACATGTGCACATGGCTGTACCTTTATCATCATATGGAGAGAAACTGGAAGATGCTGCATCCGAGGCTGCTAGATAAATATAGCTAGATGCTTCCAAAATATTATTGAATAAATATTCATTTGAAGAATTGTGTTCTTTGAGTCTGTAGAAGGATTAAATTCAGCATTTGGAATTTCTTAATGGGATCACTTGTAGGGATGAGTGTGATCATCTGAATTAATCATTATCCATGAGAGTGGGGGATGGTCTTTAAGGTCTTCATTTTACTCCCATGTCACTCTCTCATGCCAATTGCATTCATTTCTCTGTCTGGTGCTAAGTGCTCAATATGATTAGCTAATTTTGCTTTTCTATTTAGCAAGAGGAAAACATTTTCATCCCTGTCTCCATTATAGTTTGCTCCTCACATCTGATTTAATGAATCCCTCTATAGGAAGTACATGATGAGCCTGTGTTCCAAATCAGGCCAAAATATTGGGTCTTGAAGTTCTGCTCAGTCTTCCAATGAAGAGATTATGATCATAGCCCAGGACTTGAAGCAAACAACAACAACAAAAAAGAAAGCTGATAAATACTCTCTATTTAAGAACTGTGCTAGAAGAGATAGTCGAGATATGGTTCTTATCCTAAAGAAATTTCCAATCTAGTATGGGAGGTAAATACATAACCCAGTAGTTGCATTATGGTATGAAAAGTAATAAAGGGATGAACGAAATGACCCTATGACATAGACAAGAGATGATGAATTCTGCTTGGTCAGCAGTGAGAGAAATGCTCAAAACAAACAAAAACCAAATTCACCACTGTGGGAAATCAACAGGGCAAAAATACTGTGAGAAAAAAAGATCATCATCAGCAGCAGCAGAAACAGTAGTAAATGCTACATAGACTAGTTTCTGGAAATCTCCATGGAAGAGCTGAGTTTTGAAGGGTGAATATGCGTACAGGCAAATGCATTTCCAGGTGGAGAGATCAGCATATTGAATTTCTGTAGGCATGAAAATATTTTCTGATACAAGAAAAATAAATGACTTGTCTTGGTGTGCATGTTTGAAGTATTGGAGATTAAAGACTAGGAATGGCCTCTTAAGCCATACTCCTGATACTGAAAATTATCCTATGAGTGATTCAGAGGTTATGGTGCAGAAGAATAATATAGTCATATTTATGTTTTAGAAATAAAACTGGCAACAGAATAGGTATCTGAGGCCAAGAAAACAGTTGGAAATAATTTGTTCCTGTCAGCTAAATGGAGAGCTTACCTTCCACTGCTTTTTGCTTCTGGAAGAAGGTTAAGGAAGAGGAGGAAATAAAGAGGAAGAAATCTAAAAGAGGAGGACAGAAAGAACTGTTTGGAGCAATTTATATTAATCAATAATAGAAGAAGTGAGGAAGTGAAGCTTTCATTCCTCTTACCTCAAAATCTTGTGTGGCTTCTCAAGCCTGGAAACCAGGAACTGATTACTGGATATTGTCTCCTGGTTTTGACTCTCTCTTTCTTTTTTTTTTTCTTTTTTTTCTTTTTTTTTTTTTTTTTTTTTTTTTGCCTCTCATATCAGATCTTATCATTACATTTTAATAAAAAATAAATTAAAAAGACACTTTCTCATCACATTTCTTACTAGTGAACACTGGCTTCCAGTTTAAAAACTTAGCACCTAATCAAGATCCTAGAGGGCATATCTCCCTGATAAATGCAGCATATAGATGATCCAAAAAAAACTCTTTTTTTTATCATTATAAGCCCTGTTCATAGCTTAATTTGGAAGGACAAAGATCAAATTCTTAGAATAAATTTTAAGACTCCAGCTTGTCTACCACCATGATTGCTCTCATTTACTTACTGCCTTTGGTCATTGTTTTTCTCCCATAAATCCCTTCGGAATCCCCACTCCTTACTCTACACATATCAAATCCCTTTCAGTCCTTCAAAGAATTCAAAGTTCAGCTCAAATTCTGTTTCTTGTAACATATTATTTGATAGGTAAGGGAAGGCCACATTTCTTTCCTTTTGTACAAGGGCTTAAAACTTTACTGAGATGGTGCTCCTCATTTCCCTACTTATATTATTGACCTGAATGTTTAGCACTTTCTCAAAAATAGTCCAATAGTCTAATAGTTCCCAGTGGGAACATATTTAGTTCAATCTGGCCAATATTTATTGTGCACCTAACATAAGTAAAGCTTCATGCTAAACAGTCTAAGGATGTCACTATTAAAGGACAAATATGTCAAATGTCCACTCAGAAAGAATAATTTAACAAATTTATTTATTCAAGGACCATTTTCACTTTACCTATATGATTAATAACCTGTGACTTTTCAAATAAGATTCTCTTCCTTCATTGAGTTGACGAGTCCCATAAATAGGTACATTTGTGATGGAAGTTGTATAAGCACACATTTCACAGCAAGAATCCAGTCTCAGTGTATACATTAATGTAATCAAACATTTCATATTGGACTATACACTTAATCTTAGTGTATATATCGTTAATTATTCCATATGTCTCATTCCGTTCAGGCTGCTAGAACACAGAATCGGTAGCTTATAAAAACCAGATATTTATTCCTCACAGTTCTGGAGGCTGGAAGTTCAAGATCACTATGGCAGCCTTGTTGGGTGAGGGTCCTCTTTTGGATTACAGACTGCTGACTTCTCCCTGTGTTCTCAAATGGTAGAAGGGGCATTAATCTCATTCATGAAGGCTCCATCCTCATGACCTAATCACTTTCCCAAGGGCCCCACCTCCTCATACCATTACAATGGGCATTATTATTTCAACATATGGATTTGAGCTCAACACAGACAATCAGGTCATAGCACCACACATATTGGAAGAAGTGTCTTCCTCAGGGGCTAGAAGTTTGGGAAACTGTGATGTATCCATTTTCTATACCATTCTTATACAGGTACCTGTTAATCTTAAAGGAAAGTAAAAGTAATTTTTTTTTTCAATTACTTTACCTTGGAGTAAAATTTAACAAACAAGTTAGTAGTAATAGCAATAGTTAGAAATGAAATTCATAAAGGGGACTGTCTGTAAGGAAGTAGACAAGCCTGATAAAAATTTAAGACCAAATGTATATATGGTTGTGTCACCTCTGACATTTACACCAAGAACGATCTGCTGTCTGATACTCTTAGGAAAAATTATGAAGAAGTTAAGCCGTAAGGAATCAATAATTCCATTATATAGGAAATACAGCTTTCCAAATTGTGGCAATTTTATCCCAGAAGCATTTGACTATCACAGGGAAAAATAAAAGATTAAGCCTCATAAGAAAGCAAAATACCTTATGTTACAATCTTTGGCCAATGCTTTCTAATTCTTCTTTTTCATATCTTTAAATACAGAATCCCCTTCACCTACAACTGAGTTTAGAAAATTCATTAAGTTCTGATGCTGATGTCACTGTCTCAATCCTGACCATGAACAACTGGTACAATTTTAGCTTGTTGCTGTGCCAGGAAGACTGGAATATCACTGACTTCCTCCTCCTCACCCAGAATAATTCCAAGTTCCACCTTGGGTCTATCATCAACATCACTGCCAATCTCTCCTCCACCGAGAACCTCTTCAGCTTCCTGCAGGTCCAGATTAACAGCATTAAGAACAGCACACCCACAATGGTGATGTTTGGCTGCGACATGGGACGTATCCGGAGGATTTTCCAGATTATCACCCAGTTTGGAGTAATGCCCCCTGAGCTTCATTGGGTGCTGGGGGATTCTCAGAATGTCGAGGAACTGAGGACAGAAGGTCTGCCCTTAGGGCTCGTTGCTCATGGAAAAACAACACAGTCAGTCTTTGAGTACTATGTACAAGATGCCATGGAACTGGTCGCGAGAGCTGTAGCCACAGCCACCATGATCCAGCCAGAGCTTGCTCTCATTCCCAGCACAATGAACTGCATGGATGTGGATACTACAAATCTCACTTCAGGACAATATCTATCAAGGTAGGATGCAAGGGGTGGGTCACATCTCCATTCTTAGGGCTCTGAAAGAAAGTCAAATTTCCCTACCTATCTCTTTTGCAAAAGTCTTGACTCTGAGTAACTTCAAACTAATATTCCTGAGAGGTTTTCTGGTTATATAAGGCTAGAATTTCATGAATTGTCATGTGGAATTTTATCTATAGACTTTTAGCATGTGGTATATAGTGGGGAACACCCAGTCCTGCTTTAAACCCTGGCTTAGTCCATTACTAACTGTGTGTTCTTGGCATGTTATTTAACAACTCTGAGCCTCAGTTTTCTAATTAGTAAGCTAGGATAATACTGACTAGCTTGATATATTTTAATAAAGATACCATGAAATTATATGTGAAAAGTATCTAACACTATGCTTGGCTCATAGTAGATACACAACAAATGTTTCTATCCCTGGCCATTCTTTCCCATATCAATGGACTGGGACAAATCTCTCTAAACCTATACAAAGAAAAAAATTAATAAAGCAGGAAACATTTTTCTGTCTCCTCCCAGGCATTGATGCTTAAGGCAGTACAGAGTAGTGGTTAAAGACATAGACCCTGGAGCCAGACTCTGAACTTGAATTTTAGCTCTGCCACTTACTACTTGCGTGATTTCATCAAGTTTTACTTAACTTCTCTGAGCTTTAGTTTCCTATGTTCTATATCCACTTATGTAATTAATAGATCCTACTATTCATGGAGTCATTTTAACAGATAGATAGATGAGATAGATAGATAATAGATAGGTAGGTAGGTAGGTAGGTAGGTAGGTAGATAGATAGATAGATGATAGATAGATAGATAGATAGATAGATAGATGATAGAGAGATGATACATACGTACATACAACACATAGAAAGAACATAGAATGAACTAAGAGCTCACAGATAAGTATTATGTACATATATATTATTTTTTAAATTTCAGTACTTTTCCTCTCCAGTTTCTCAATCTGGCTCAGAAGTGAGAATGAGAAAGCTCATTTACATTAAAGAAAAATCCATTTTATAGAAATGGTTTTCATGATCCCTCCCCGCAAAAAAAGAAGAATACCCTTAAAGATGTTTTAGTGGGGCCTAGATTTTTTCTGACTAGCTATGGTCAGAGAGGCCAAATCAGAGAATTATTGCTCTTTCAGAGGTTAAGGCCAAGCTCTAGGCTAGGTCCTGTCTTTACGCAGTCCTCTTAGAGCAGGACATCTGACTGTATTGAGTAACACAAGGTCATCTCATAGTGTCTTGCCTTTTTAAAAGACATGATCATTTGATAAAAGTTCAGGAGGTCCTAAGCATCTTACATTTAATTTTATACACCTGGATTGAGTACCTACTATGTTCAAGGCCACATGCTAAATACTATATATATAGTAGTTTAAACACGGTTATACACTCCCTAAAGAATGTTGTTAAGAAAATTAAATAATTAAAAATTTATTAATTTTGACCTATTAGTGGTAAAATTAGATGTTCTTTCATAATCTGACCTTTCCATTTTTTTCACATTGCATTTGAATCTCCACAAGATTTAATTCTATGAATATTTTTATTTTACAGCCACTGTCCAGATTTAATCTATTGCTTTTGAACTAACACATAATTGAGGCTCAGGATTTTATCTAAGAAACATTCTCCTTCATAACAAAAATATAAACAAAGCTTTTTTAGATAATTTAAAATAGTCATTATTTTGAAAGGACAATCATAAAGAGCAGAAAGGAAAAACTGCTTGTGAAAACTACATTGTTTTTTAGTGTCTTTCTGTCTCACTCATGTAAAATGGAGAGCACAAGAAAAATGATTCTGTTGGATCCTAAAAATGTTTAGAAACTACAGGAGGAAATATTTGTTGACTCGAGTTGTATATACCTCAGGGATTCATTTTATCAAGATCAAACCAATCTTTCTGGCTCCTCAAGATTTAATTTATATTAAAGTTATATGCCTCTTTCCACAGGAATCCCACGGCACTTTGTTCGTGGAATTACATGGTGGCACTTAGCCCATTCCATCATCATTCTTTTCCTGTGTCTGACTTCTAGCTAAAATATAAATTCTATTAAATGGAAATATTATTATGCATTCTAGCCACTTAATAGACATTTATTGAAATTGACATAGAAAACAGGAAAGGAAATTTTCTATTATATTTATATCCTACCCAAATGTAGCCATAGAAAAAAAAAAAACAAGTGGTTGATAGATAAATAAAATTTTGTCTAAATTAAAACATAGTTGTTGTTTTTTTTTTTTTTTACTTACCTAGATACCATCTAGTTTTCTTCTGTGTGTGTGTGTGTGTGTGTGTGTGTGTGTGTGTGTGTGTGTTTTAATGAAATGTTAGTTTAGTGGATAACCTTTGCCCTTGTGGCTATTTCCACAAGTTAATTCCACAAACTTTAAAAGCTGTAAAAGAAAAGTGTGCGTTTTGGAGCCCGGCAGCAATTCACAGTGTATAAGGGTCAATGGCAATATTTCCTTCTTCATGGATGTGTTTGAGAATGAACTCAAAGAACTTCAGGAAATATGCCCAGGACTTCTTAAACACCCTGAGGAATATAGTCAAAGAGAAAGTTTCAAAGTGTTCAGGAAAGGGTCAAGGGAAGTAGGCAAAACCCTGAACGAAGTCTTTATAATGAATAACTGAAAAGCTGCCTTAAGCTATAAAACATCTTTGAATTTTTCATCATCCTTATTTATTTTGTTGAATATTGTCTTTAGAAAGTTCATAATTCTCAGTCCATAAGTCACATCTGCATACAGTAATTTCTTAATTGTTCCTGAATTTTGTGAGGCTGACCCCACTTCCTCACTGCATAATCAAAGTCTTGAGGATAATGAGCCATGAATAGCGAGTGTCAAAGTTATGCAAGCTTTCATTTCTCACAGTCATTTTCAGTTTGGGCTGACAGAATTGTTAACATTTTTAAATGTTAATGAAATCACCAAAAGCATGGCTTTCCAGCATGGGCTTTTAGACTAGAAAAAATCATTTTTCATGGCAGGCTAGATAGACCTAATTATAGATATAAAGGATTTTATTCTTCTCAGGTCCCGCACACCAGAGCAAACATCCATCACAACTAAAAAGAAAAGTTGTGTAGACAAAACCACTTGGGGGGCAAGTTCATAGTATGATCTTTAACAATTTATTTGCAAGTTGTTTTATTAAATGTTAATTATTTGAAGCGAAGAAATCTGATATATTATTTGGTAATAAATTCATAAACACATATGTACAGCCAAGGACTATTTGTTCAATGAGGGTAAGGTAGACAAAATGAAGATTTGCATCCTGCCATTTTGAATCTGACAGCCTAGTGCATGAAGTTGAAAAATAAGTGAATGATTATAAAACAAAGGGATACATGATTCTTAAAATAGAGAGATGTTCAGATACACATAGGAGGAAATAATTAACTCTTCTAGGAGATTTGGTGATGACTGAAAAACACTGGAATTGGATCTCGATAAATGAATAGGAGTTTTCTGGTTTGGAGCAAATTCACAGGCAGTGCAAATTCGCCAAGATCCAAAAGAGAAATTGAGTACAATTGGAGCATATGTTGCATATGAAGAGGATTTTGGCATGATTCTGAAAAAGTAGTTAACTTAATAACATACTACACAGGTCTTTTACACCAAGCTAAAGGAGTTTGTACTGGATATCACTTGAATGCAGAACATTAGCCATGGCATAGTATAAAATCATAATCCTGTAACAAATTAATCAAATATAGTAATGCAGCATAAAAGCCTTACAAGTGATTTTAAAAAATTAGTATATAAAATTTCTTATTTATGACAGTTGGTTTTAACTTTGCCCACATTTACTCCTTTATTGCATTCTAAACACTAGATTCTGGTGAAAATGAATAGGAGTTTCAGGACTTCCCTGCTGCTGATCCTAGAATTAGGATTTGCCCATGCTTATCTGAAGGCCTTGGGTGCTAATGAATCTCTTTTTCCTGGGGAAAGAGCTCCCTAGGTTACTCATAGCCTGGTCAAAGCCAATTATCCTTCAAGAATTCCAAGAGTCGAGACACTGATAGACATCTTGTTTTCCTTGGCCTAAGAAGTCCCTGACACTTTGGCTAATTAATCATAGTCCTTGTAGTTATTCTAGCTTCTAAGTAGGATATGGAATCTTGGCTTTCTCTTTTTGAACAGCTTTTGCAGTTCTATTCTGCATCAAGCAGGCAGTGATTAATTCATTTACTCATTCACAAACATTTGTTGAATCTTGCTAATCTTAGGCTAGGTCATTGGCTAATGTTAGAAAGACAAGGAAGACAGAAGCCCTGCTCTTAGGAAGCTTGTAATCCCCTTTTTCTGTTCTCCACCTGGAAGAGGATATGCTCTTCTTATTATCTATATTTTTTATACATTTTCTTTGACTTAGCTGTTGGTTATTATTCTTCTTTGGGATACCACCCACTCGACTAGCGATTGTCCTCTGGCATTAGCTGGCGTTTTTAGGCTCCCTCTTTAGTTGTCTTTGAAGAATGGTCCAACATGCTGGAGACTCTTATTCCTTCCAAACTATGTTCATTTTTATGCTTACATGGTTAAACAATACCAAGATTCACTGGCCTGTTATTAATATTAGATATTGCATTTTTTATTGATTCTGCACATAATGTTCAGAACCTATTATGTGTCAGGTATTTTTAGGCACTAGGAAGCTTCAGAAGAAAAGACTCAAGCAAATATCCATTTAGAAATTCCACAGTATAAATTGATGATGGTCCCCATTTCCTCCCTGGATATTAGAAGGTCTCTAGAAGAACTTGAAGCTGCATGATGTAATTCTAACTTGGGGTATTTCCATCCACCTTTACAATAATTTACCAGCATTGTTGCTCTGGAAAAATTATTAATCTCTAGAAACTTGAATTTCCTAACTATAAGGATTCCTACCTTGAAAAGTTAAGTGTTATGCCTAAGGTCATCCAGCTAGTACTTTATAAGGGAAGATTTAAACCAGTTCATCTAAATCCAAGTTCCAGGCTCTTTCAGCATTAATATTAATTTTCCTTAATTGGAATCCCATTCCTTTGAAATTAATATTCTCTCAGCCAAAAGGTATATAACCCAGGAGGCATAATTACTCATGCATAAGCATTCTTGTTCTAAGGACCTCTGTCGAGCCAAACTAGTTAGCCTATATGTTTCCACGAGCGCTGAAAAGAAATGCAGTTGCATTGAACATGGAAGCCAGGGTTTAAATACTAATAACACTGGTTCATTGGCCCAAGGAGAACCCATTGCTGTGGAATACCTACTTTGTCCAGCTGTTACTCCAGCTGTTAACTTTGAGTCAGTAGGTGTTATGAATCTTAGGAACCAACACTTAAGGTCTATGTTTCAAGATGTTGGCAACAGGAACCCCTGTCCCTGGACTAATTTGGCTAAAATGTAAATTTGCCCTTCTTCTATCACTTAATTCATGCCAAGAGCTGAGTCTGAAATTTTCTCCAAGTCATGGGGACCTCAAATAAGGAACAATGGAAAATGTGTATTTCCTCAGGACCCTATTTGGATGAATACAACTTAAATCTGCTTAATCTAGCATCCAGCAGGTATTAAACTGTGGAATTTTTCCAAATTAGGAGAGCTTTCAAGCTTTTATTTACCTGAGAGGTAATTATGTTCTTTGTTGACATTTTTACTTTGTATGCACTTACTATAAAATTCGGAAATACATCAAAAAGAGGTTTGGAGATAGAGAGAGCAATACTGCATCTTTACTCTGAATTTCAGACCTATCTCTTGGGCCCACTTAAGTTTCCAGACCCTGTAACCTTTTGTATGGATGCTTGTCTGGTAAGCCCTGCACAATGTCCCATTGCCAAGGCTGTGCTATAAGGGAAGGGCTATCAACACCTGGGCTCATGCTGGGGCCATGTGAATTCTGTTGGAGTGTTACACAAAGCAACCAGGAGCAGCCCAAGGGATGGGCACAGACGGTAATTGTGGACAAGAGTCAGGGTTGATACCAAAAAGCAAAGGGAAAGGAAAACAACCCAAGGGTATGGAACAGATCTAACTACCAGAAAAACAGAGGAAAAAAGTCCTAGTTTGACAGTCGTGCCCCATGAAAGCAAGAAAAAGAGAATGCGATATCCAAGTGTCTGATTTTTTAGCATAGTGGCCCCCTCACACATACCAATAGTTAATACAGCCCAAAATTTATATTAAAATAGGACCCAATCACCTACATTAGTATTTTTTTCTTCTTGGGGGAAAAAATCAAGAACATCAGGAACTCTCCTTCCACTCTACAGTTTCACTTGTAACTAACTGAATTTTGCAGATATTGGCAAAACAGACCCAAATGACTCATATGTATGTACATATGTAAATTTAATATGTTATTAAATTGCTATTGTCCATTAACTGATAGAAATCTATTTTAAAAGGTGTTTTTACGTTGTTTTAAAAAATGGTGCAATCAATAATTACAGTGTGTGGGGCCCTGTGCTCTGAAGATTGAGATTTAGTGATTTTTAATTCTTATGAACTTCCTTATCATCAGCAAGGTTTCTCATTAAACTAATTTCTGTTATTGATATTATCCATTATTCAGGGAGAAATGTGCTGGAATTTTAATGCTTTGAACAATCTATAAATTGCAAATGCAAATACTTCCTGGCTGATTGAGCCCTGTTCTTCTGGCAAACTGATGAAGAGTTCTCTTTCAGAGATACATGTCTGATTTGAGCTGATGCGTTTGATTGCATTTACCTCACAAACATTACCGAGCAGTCATTCTGGCCAGGCACTGTGTTTTGCCTAAGATTTAAAGATGACTCAGTGAGATAGGTGCTTAGATGAACATTGAAGTCTCTTCCGGCTTCACAGGCTGCAGTGCTATGAAGCAGAGCAGTGGGAAAGAGAGAATTTGTTCATTCCTAATAGTAACTCTGGGAGAGACCACTCTCAAAATGTGGAGAATGTCAAAATCCATGCTTCTGAGGATCCTATATTCTAAAAAGTCAAAGATGCGGTTAATCAGCTACCAAATACTTATATGTTGGCGTGCTGAGGAAGATTCATTTTACTTGTAGAAATCATCCACGGTTAATGTTTAATTTGGAGAGCTGTCCCATGTATGGAAAACAAAATCAAAGCAATGTTCTCTGAGAGGACTGGACCATGGGTAAGCTCCGTGGCTAAGAGGGCAAATTCATATTATCATAAAAGAGAGGCATATACCACAGGGATCTGCTTCAGTAAAAGAGGCCACAGAGTAAAAGCTGAACTAGTAACAACTTGCCATACAAACAGACAAAGGGCCATAAAAAAGGGAAAGACAGCAGCAGAGACATTGAAAAAAAAAATGAAAAGAATAGATGGATTTCAGAAGGTTGTGTGAGAGGGTCTCGAGGGTACAACAACAACAAAATGGTGAACTAGGGATAGTCAATAGCTAATTTAAGACAAGATCTCTTCCTAACAGGACATTACATTGGCATTTCTTTTGTACAAAGCCCACCAAAAGGAAGAGAGGGAGGGAGAGGAAGAGAGGAGAAGATAAAATTAAGAGAAAATATGAGAAAGAACATTGAAGAAATAATGAGGTAATCATAGATTAACCTACATGCAGAAACTGTAAGAATGCTAGAGAAAGGGGAAATAATCTAGCGCTTGAGGAAGAGAAACAAAATGAGAATCGTTTAGGGAATAAGAGGGTTTAGGAAAAAAGTCTTGAAGAATTAAGAAAAAGTGCACACATGGATTAAAATACAAACCTAAAATACAAATAGCTAATAATTCAGACAACTAGAGGTCTATGCAGATTGTGAAAGATCAGAATTGGGTGTAAGTTTGCTAAAAGACATGAGACTATCCAAAAAGAGAATAGTTTGAGGCTCCTCAATGTTAACAGGAAATATATATATGAGCTGATACAAAGAAAGTTCCCAAAGGGAAAAAATTTTAAGGCTTTACAGAGCAAAGTAGATATTCCCATGTACAGATATGATTAATGGAAGGCAGCATTATAGGAAAAGAGCAAAGATAAGAAGGCAATTCAATAAGAAATAAAAAGCAAATGCAATAATGTAGAACTGTGGAGGATGTGAGGTTTTGATTGGGAGATTCATTACAGGATTGTAGATATGAATCACATGAAGAAAAGATGGGATTTCTAAACATCACTGGATCTCTTCCCAACTTTCCTCCTCTCTTCCCAGAAAAAGAAGAATGGAAAACCTTGGGAATATTCCTTTGTCTTATACTAAAAGGGCTTTATTGAGCTTTTCTACTGCAGCCAGTAGATCTGAACGAAATTAAACATGCCCAAGGAATAAATATTTAGATTCAGTGCGTAGTAACAAGTAAACCTGACAAGAATTGGGTGATGATAATGGGAAGAGAGTTGGGGAGAATGTCACTAGCAATAACATAGCCAAAGATTTCTAATCAGGCAAAGGCAAAAAAAAAATCACAATTAAGTTCTCCCAGGCTAAAAAATTTTATAGAGCTTTATGGAAGATGAACAAATCTCTCATTCCTCAGGGGGAAAGTATTAAATATGATGAGATGATTATGGGAAAAGAAATTCAGCTCATTTTTCAAGATATAAAAGAATGAGGATACAGATTTTTTTTTTAATGAGACAAAGAAAGCTCCCAAAGGGAAAAATAAATTTTAAGGCTTTACAGAGCAAATAGATATTCCCATGTACAGATATGATTAATGGAAAGCAACAATATGGGAAAAAAGCAAAGATAAGAAGGCAATTTAATAACAAAACAAATGAGAGACACAGATATACAAAGAGACAAGTTGGTGAGTGAAAAATGAGCAAAGTAGAAATAAATATACAACCTATAAACAACTGGGCATGGAAGAAGACACATGAAGATGATGATGCATGTAAACAACATATGGATAGATTCATATGTCTCCAAAATGAAGACTAGAACCAATGCCATTATTGTAGAAGTAGTTCAAAAGCAAGAAAAGATACAAATTTATAATAAATATAAAAGCATAATATTAGTAAAACTTTATATGCTGAATAAAATAGATGAAAAATCAGGAAGAAACAGGCCTTAAAATCTTTAAGAATATGACATTATTTGTAGTGTGAGAATTATTTAACTTTTATAAGTTTCAGTAAATTTAGAATTGGGAAGAGATCCATAGATGTTCAGATTTTAGCAAGCTTTGGTAAATTTAGTAATGTTAATAAATTTTAGCAAGTTTTAAAAAAGCAAAAGTAATGCATAAATAATATAAATAATCAGATAAATGATTATCTGTTATTAAATGATTTCTGTTATTAAAGAAGAATATATGAACACAAATATATCTTGAGCCAAGAAAACCAGAAGTTAAGAGACCTAGAAAGAAGGAAAACAGGACAAAAATCAAAATTAACTGAAAAATCCTTAAATTAGTATAAATGATATGTGTTTCTACAGCAATAAATTCCTACAAAAATATCAGTTGCCAAAATTGACCTAGAGAAATGGAAAGCTTAATAGAAGAGATTGAAAAACATAATTAAAGAATTACAATTCTTTTAAATGCCAGACCCAGATAGTTTTACAACTGACTGCTGCAAACTCAGTGGGAAAACAAAACACTAAACATTTCAGTTGAGATTGATCTAAAACATATCTTACAAAATGTTCTTTGCTTTCTATACTTTTAAGAGTAACTTTGGTCTCACTTTGAAAATAGTACAATAAAACTGCTCTCAAATGAATTATAAGAAGAGAATATAATGAGATCCATAATTTACTTTTTAACTGCACTTAAATAAATTAAAGCAATCAGAAGTTCCACAAGCTCTCTTGTCCACATCCATATCTACTTGCCTCTGGGCTTTATATTCTCTCTGCCTTCTATGTGTCTACGATCCTGTTTTGTCTTAGCAAAGAATATCACCCCCATTTGCACGTTAGTGCACAGTCCCTTTGACCCTCAAGGGCATTGTCCCAGGAATCCTCCCTCTTCTCTCCAATAACAATTTTTCTGTTTTTACTGGCTCATTCCCATTAGCATAAAAGCCTATCCATTTATGTACATTATACACATACATTTGTGTTTACACACATATACACGTTTACTTGATTTTTCCTCTCAACCATTATTTTATTTTTCTCCTCTTTACAGCATAATCTTCTAAAGAGTGATCTCTAGTTTCTCTCTTCCCATTCTTCCTTGAAGTTCTAGACTCCAGCACTTCACTGAAATTACTCTAATAAAGTCACCAGTGGCCTTCACATTTCTAAAGTAAATGGCCTATTCTCAGTCCTCATTGTATTTGATGGGTTAGAAGCATTTGACAAAGTTGATCACTGTCCCCTCTTTGAAACATGTTTTTCACTTGGCTTCTAGAACACAGCCTGCTTTTCTCTTACTTTTCTCTGTCTCTGGTTATTTCTCAGTTCCCTTTGGTAGTTCTTCCTCACCTACACCACCTCCAAATGATGGAGTGCCCTGGACTTAGTCCATGGACTTTTTCTCACCTACAAATACTCACATCGTGATCTCATTTGGTCTCCTTAAATACTATGTATAGAGCAATGACTCCTAAGTTTGAATCTCCAGTCCAGACCTCTTTCCTGAAATCCAGATGATCTCCAGCTACCTACGTGATGTCTCCATTTGGATGTCTGTAAGTCATCTCATGCTTAACATTAGCAAAATTGAACTTGTGGTAGTTCTCACCACCTCATAACTGGTTCTCTGTTTTCTTTATCCCAATTAATGGTGACTCCATCCCTCCAATTACTAAGGGTAAACACTTTGGTGTCATTTGTGCCTCTCCTTTTTCCTAATAGATATAACTAAGCCTTTGGCAAGCCCTATCAGTTCCAGCTTCAAAATATATAAAGATCCAACTAATTCTTCCCACTTCCACTAATACCACCTCAGTCCAAATCACCATCACCTTTTGTCTGGGTGTTTGAAGCAGCTTCCCAATTGGTCTTTTGGCTTCTGCTCTTGTCTCTTTTAGTCCACTCTCAACAGCATTGTGACAATCCTGTTAAAATGTAAGTCATATCATATTGCTTCTCTGCTCAAAACCCACTAATGGCTTTCTATCTCATGTAGAGAAGAAACAAAGGCCTTACAAAATCCTATTTTCCCAACTCCATTCCCTGTAAGTTTTCTCATCTTCAACTCTCTCATGCCCTTCACTCCTGAGCTTGTCCTCAAACATATCAGACAATTCCACTTCAAGGACACTGGTCTTGTTGCTCCCTATATAGGGAATACTCTTTACCTCAATATTCTTCTGGTTGAAAAGGTAATGAGAAAATGATTTAAGCTGAAAAAGAAATTTCCTTTCTTCAGCTCTTTACTCAAATATCACCTTTTCAGAGAACCAGTTTTGCACTCTCTCATCTAAATTTTCACCACTACCACCAGCCCTGATGCATCTTATCTTCTAATTCTACTTTATTTTTCTTCCTTCGCATTTAGTAGTATCTAACATCCCATACAGAATACCTATTTATAATATTTATTTTGATCCTTCAATAAAATATAAGCTGCATAGATTTTTGTCTATTTTGTTCACTACTATGTCCCCCAGCACCCAGAGCAGTCCCTGGCAAATAGTGAGTATTGTTAAATGAATAAATGACTACATGGGTGATGTGTTGTTTTGTTAACATCTTTGTTCATTTTTTTAATGAATAAGAAAGTCCTTTAATTGGTACATCAAGTGTGCAAATGTGGCTTTTAAAATCTATCTTAAATATATTAAACACTGATCTTGCTTATCCTGCTAACTAACTGTCTCAAAAACATTTTTTACATAATTTGTAAAGAGCCAATTATTTTATCTCATCTCCTGTAGAAATCAACACATTCTTAATTAATGACATAACTGGGAATTTTTACAAGTAATAAGTTACCTCACTGCAGATTAACTAATGAGCTTCATTGTTTTAAGCAGAGTGGTATCTTGGGAGGTCTGCTGATAAAAAATAAAAATAAAAAGATGTATACCTGAACTGCTTTGGTACACACTCACCATGTCAAGACATAGTGCTAAAACAGGTTCTCACTCAGAGTGAGCTCCAGGCCCTAATTGTACCATGACAAAGCTATTGTCATCTTCTAAGTGGTCTCCTTGTCACCATCTCTTCCTTCCTATGTATGCATTTTACCTGTTTCCGGGTCAGTATTACTCATGCAGACTTCTTGTTATCTTGCCTATTCTCAGAAATCTTCATGGCTCCTTTTCCTTGTTAAATAGTAAAATCTAATCCCATCAAATGGACATGCGAAGCTTCTAGGATCTAATTGCACTTTGCTTTTCCTATGTTGTTTTCACATACTTTCCTATGCTGCTCGTTGATCAGATGTTGTACTTTCCACCCCAGTTATATTTTCCACCACCTTACCTTTCCTCATAATGTTCCTGAATCTGGAAGATTTATTAAGAATTCATATCTAGGCTAAAGCAGCAGTGGGATCAGCCCAGAGTGTGGTGGTTATTATAGGTCCCTGTGACCCAGGCTCTAAATTTCTACTTAAAAAATTTACGATTACTTCCTACATTTATACCCACATTGCTCTATGGCCTTACACAGAGCTGATATTCAACTAAATACTCCAGATCTTATTCACCTGACCATCCATCAAGCCAAGTTTTACACATTCTTGGTATGATTTGTGAACTAAATGCAACCTGTGCATTTGGCTCTCTTAAAATCACTGCTTTTCCTTTTGAAACTATGTACCTCTTGATTATGCCATTTTCTCTCTACTTCTGCTATTATTTTAGCCCTCATTACCCTAAACCACTTGTGAAACAAGCAGAGAGGAAGAGAGGAAGCAAGAGTGGGGAAGGAGCATTATTCCTCACATTTGAAATTACACTCTGCCCCCTCCTCCTTCCAAACCATTTCCTATATAGCTAAGGGGTGAGAAAAAAATCTATCTAAAATCAAATCTGATAATCATATGTCTCCACAGATAAAATTCCCTCAATGGCTCTCCATTACCTTCATCGTGGCCTCAGAACTTTTGTTATTCCTTTTCTACCTTTATCTCTAGCTTTATTTCTCACTGCTTATCATCACATGGTTTGCTCTCTCTGTCTCTGACTTTTGCACAAGCATCTTTCTCTTTGGGTCGACTGCATCAGTCCCTAGCTTTTCTTCCTGGCTCACTGTTGTTTCTTCTTCAAGACAGCTCCTCCACTTCCCCTAAGAAGCCTTCCTCCTCTTCCCTAGAATAAAACAGGCAGGTGCATTCCTCTCTGTTCCCATGGTACCCAGGTTTACCGCTATCATGAAGCTCATTACTCTGGTTTAGAATTGCCTATTCACTTTGCTTTCTCCCCATTCCTAGACTAAGCTTTTTGGGAACAATGAGTGTGTTTCATCTCTGTAACTCTAGTGCTAAGAACAGTGCTTGGTGTTTGTACCAGTTTATGTTACCAATGAAATAATTTCTGATTTTTCTTTTTCCTCCAAAAAGAGATAAGAGCAAGATAGAAATGAACAGGGTAGAATTTGATTTCAACAAAACCAGGATTTCAACCTTTTAATCTTTTAATTAACATAGCATCGAAACTTTGCTATGCATTGTCATTGCATTACAAAGAATGTGAAGTACAACTATAAAAGCTATCAATGAGATCATTCTAATTTATGCCCACCATAAAACTGAAAATAAAATAGACAAAAATAATCTATCATAAATGGAAATTCTCTGAGACCCAGTTTCTTGGTGCCAGTTGCATAGTGAAATAAGCACTGGATTTTTTTTTGTCTGGGGAAATAGAAAACATTTAGATTCTTGATAGATTTGCCTTTCTTTCACAAATTAATGCCTCAAAGACAACCAAGCATTGTCCTTCGGTCAGGGCCATCTCGAACGTTATTTAACAACCCCCATCACAAGAAATGGTTTTACTGGAATGAGGGAGTTATGTAATCTCTGAAAGATTTCCGATGATTTTTAGTGCCTTCTCTGAGATAATTTAAGTATATATTCATTAGTAGTCTTTGAAGGGTCTATCCAGTTAAAATCTATAATCATGAAGCCCCAAATATTCTTAAAATAATGAAGCGTTCCTCTTTCTATAACTTTAACTTTCCTTTCCCAATCACTAAATTAATTAAATGAAATTAAGCTATTTATTATTAACCATTTTATTCCCTAGGCTGTCAGCAAGTGCGTATGTGTTTTGTATATTTCTTAACAGATCTGAAAGTAGGTTGCTTATCAGAAACACAATCATCATCACTTTTTCCTTAGAGTACCTGGGTAATTATCAATTGATTAATCTGTGTATTTTAATGATTTGGATCTCTACTTCTTCAAAGAAACAGAAAACTGCTTTAAAGTCCAAGATAACTGAGACTTCATTACTTGTAAAATTGAATTCATTTTAAGTGGTAGATTCCCATTGAGAAGTGCTAACGTGAATAATTACCTTTATATGCAATCTTCCAAAATGAGTAGTTTCATTTGCATTTAGTGATAACAGCATCTTCAAATGTGATTTACATCTCTAATAAAAATGAATGCATTCTTTAAACTTTCTGATTTTTCTGTCTCCCTTCTGTGGCAGCATAACTGCTTACTGCTTGTATTTACATTTGTAAATTACTGAGTAATGCTCGTGGCAGGCAGTAGATGAATGTGTTTTGCTGAAAGCCTAGACTTATATCATCTGATGCCTCAAAAAAAAACTTTTATGGTACATTCCACATTTCGATTTAATTTCTTTTCATTTGAAATGTGTCTTGAGTACCCCCTATGAGTTTATAATAATGTAGTTTTTGTGTCTCCAACTAGGAATGTTCTACTAAAAGACGGGAAAGTGACCTGGGGACAGCCTTGATTGAAAAAACTTGAGTGACATTAAATAATAGCTACCATATCTGGAATATTTGTTCTATGTCAGAAGGTGTGGTATATGCTTTACGTTCATTTTTTCTAACACTTAAAATGGAAGAAGTATTATCTTCTCCATTTGCTGATTATGAAACTGAAGCTTAGAGTTTAGTAAATCGTCCAAGGACAATGCTAGAAGGTGGCTGGACCAATATTCAAACACAGGTGTCTCTGGTGTCATGTCTGGGGTTTTATTCTGACAAAAGGCCATAATTAAGAATACAGAGGTACCACAAAATTACATGGTACCTTTTACTGTCTTATCTTCCCAGGCTCAAGGAAGACAGAGGCTCTAAACAAGCATTTTCCTGTCTTGCTCATGTCAAAACATACATATACAGACAGTGCTCAGATTCATGTGGTTAGGAATCTGTATATCACTCAGTTGGTAATTTTCCTTTCTTTGACTTCTGGCAGATGCTCTCCCTGAAGCCAGAGCAAAAAGTTTTTCTCTAATGCTGTAGAAAGAGGGTAGCCTGAGGCTATGGGAGAACTATGAATCTATTTATCATCCTTTGTTGTATGGATGATAGCCAACATGCAGCTCTAACTGGCCTCACAGGGACAGACGTGTTGATTGCTTCCACTCTACCAAGAGAAACACTGGTAACAAGATTTGACTGTTTTCTAGAATTACGAATGCGATTTTTTAACAATTATAAAAGTATATGAATACTTACCAAAACTTGATTGAGCTAATTTAGTTGCAATCAAATGTAATATACAGTAGAAATGAGAGATGTTGAAGATGCTGAGAACTTCCATAGCTTGGAAAGTTGTGAGAATACATAACTCGCAGTTTACAACAGAAAACAATTAACACATCCCTTAACTAGGAATAAAGAGATTTGGAGTAAGACCAAGAGCCAAGCACCTAACACAAGTGTTAGAACTTGAGGATGACATCTCATTCTCTTCTAGAAAGAGTCTAGCTTATCAATTCCTGAAAGAATTATAGGAAATGCCTTTATAAAAAAAAATCAGTTTCTTTTTACTAAGATAGAGAAGCAAAAACGAGCACTGTTCCCTGTCTTTGGCTTCACTTCTCTTCCTTACTTTTTGCTTTTGCCCCTCTTTGCCAGGTTTCTAGCCAACACCACTTTTAGAGGCCTCAGTGGTTCCATCAGAGTAAAAGGTTCCTCTATCATCAGCTCAGAAAACAACTTTTTCATCTGGAATCTGCAACATGACCCCATGGGAAAGCCAATGTGGACCCGCTTGGGCAGCTGGCAGGGTGGAAAGGTTGCAGTGGACTATGGAATATGGCCAGAGCAGGCCCAGAGGCACAAAACCCACTTCCAGCACCCACGTAAACTGCACCTGAAAGTGGTTACCCTGATCGAGCATCCGTTCGTCTTCACACGAGAGGTAGATGATGAAGGCTTGTGCCCTGCTGGCCAACTCTGCCTAGATCCCATGACTAATGACTCTTCTATACTGGACAGCCTTTTTAGTAGTCTCCATAGCAGTAATGATACAGTGCCCATCAAACTCAAGAAGTGCTGCTATGGATATTGCATTGATCTGCTGGAAAAGCTAGCAGAAGACATGAACTTTGATTTTGACCTCTATATTGTTGGGGATGGAAAGTATGGAGCCTGGAAAAATGGGCATTGGACTGGACTGGTGGGTGATCTCCTGAGTGGATCAGCCCACATGGCAGTCACTTCCTTCAGCATCAATACCGCACGAAGCCAGGTGATAGATTTCACCAGTCCTTTCTTCTCCACCAGCTTGGGCATCTTAGTGAGGACCCGGGACACAGCAGCTCCCATTGGGGCCTTCATGTGGCCACTCCACTGGACATTGTGGCTGGGGATTTTTGTGGCTCTGCACATCACTGCCATCTTCCTCACTCTGTATGAATGGAAGAGCCCCTTTGGTATGACTCCCAAGGGGCGGAATAGAAGTAGAGTCTTCTCCTTCTCTTCAGCCTTGAATGTGTGTTATGCCCTCTTATTTGGTAGAACAGCAGCCATCAAACCCCCAAAATGTTGGACTGGAAGATTTCTGATGAATCTTTGGGCCATTTTTTGTATGTTTTGCCTGTCTACATATACGGCAAACTTGGCTGCTGTCATGGTAGGTGAGAAGATCTATGAAGAGCTTTCTGGAATACATGACCCTAAGGTAATACTTCTTTTTTTACTCTGGTTTTCTTTATTGTCTGTTATAACTCCATGTATTATGTCTTATGCTGTAGTACATTTATTTTCTTTCATCTAACTCAAAATATTCTCTCAGCCATCTATAGAGATTAGTCCAAAAGTCTTTTGCTTGGTGGAATTAAATATTTTATTGTTATAGTAAATGAAATAAAAAGTGTGAGGAGTCCTAGGGGATGTTTGTTCTGAAGAAAGTCTTTCTGGTAGAAACATCTATTAGTGCAGTTTTTTCGTGTATTATTTGACTGTCTGACAAAATGGCTATCAGAGAATAGTCTTACAAAGTATTTTCACCCAAAACAGACTTCAAAAACTGATTGATTACTTTTCTTAGGAATTAATGGAAATAAATAGTGAGATCAATATTTTAAATAGTAAAGAATTTTTCTCACCATTAAAAAATAGTAAAGTGAAAAGAACTAACATTTTATCATAAGCTCCCAAAGTCAGATGCTAGAGAACTCGATGTGCATAGAACAGGGAATACTGAACTGAGGTGGCAGGATTAGCTTAGAATGGGGTGTCCTTACAGAGTAAAGAAACCTGTATAGCTGACCACCTTGGGTTGAATGCAAGTTGCCAACAGTTACATTACAACGTCCAAGGATATTTAAGAAAATAGTGTCTACTCTAGGCTGCCTTTGATATCATAGACATTTGATCCTAAGAGTAGAAGGAAAGAGGAGAGTGGAGTTCAGGTAAACAGATAATGCAGTGCTGAGTTTCATAAATCAGAACCAAGGATGGCCAAAATTCATGATGCTATGCATGAGAAATCTGAAGCCATGATTATTTTAGGGGATTAAAAAGAAAATCATAATGATAAACTATACACAGCAGTAACACAGTTTTTTAAGCAACAATAAACAATCATTCCATTCCCTATTCTGCCAGAATAAAAAGGTAAAATTTTTATAAGTCTAACCTAGCCCACAGGGCAAAGTGAGCAGAACTGGACAAAGTCAACTTTCTGCCACAGCTAGTACGTTGTTAACGAAGTGAGGCAAGCCTGAATCTAAACCGTTTTTGAGATAATAAATGAATTTCTACTAAGATTCCCCACCCCCCAAAAAAAGTTTATATCTTTCCTACCGTTGCTTCTATATTAAAGTATCTCATTTATGCTTCAGGGTGGGTATCTTTATATATATTTAAGACACTCAGTACTCAATATCTGAACCTTTGGGGAATAATGTTGGTGGCAGAATTCTTCAGTTTTCATCCAGATATGTGATATTATGCAGATGACATAATGTCCTCACCTTCCCACAGAAAGACGTGATCAAAATAATTTCCATAACCTTTCAGTCACTCAACATTCATTTTTAAATATGTTGCAGTTATTCATATGCATGAGCACTTTTCTCTTCTACCAATGCTAACTTCTTTGAGAGACTGAATCTTTTTCTTATATTAACTAATGTAGAGAAATTCAGAAGTAAATAAGTCAAGCAGGAGAGAAAAGATATAAACACAAGGAGAAACAGCTTAGAAAGTTATACACATGACCAAGTTAGAAACAAATGAAATACTGTCGAAGCTCAAAGAAAGGATGACAAAGAAAGGATGCACCTTAGTGCATCAAGGAAAAGCTTAATTAACAAGATAAAATGTGTGCTTAACCTTGAAGAATACTCGGAATCTGGACACGCGCTTCAAGGAAGGAGGTATG
Source organism: Eidolon dupreanum (assembly GCA_028627145.1). Lineage (NCBI taxonomy): Eukaryota > Metazoa > Chordata > Mammalia > Chiroptera > Pteropodidae > Eidolon > Eidolon dupreanum. The sequence continues at coordinate 140,288,959 of CM053509.1, read as the reverse complement.
GACATTCCAAGCAAAAGAAGAGAACAAACTGCTTGGAGGTGGAAAGTATAAGGCACAGTCAGTATATCTTGAGGAGTTTGGTTTAACCACAGCATGCTACATGAAGGGAAGGAAAAGAGCCAAGTCTGAAAAGTAAGTTTGGTTGAGATAACAGAGTATCTTTGATGTCAAACTAAGAAGAGTGAACACCTGACAATATAGATCTCTAGACATTTTTGAACATGGAATAGCATGGAGGAGCAGTCTTCATTTAGGACAGTTGCTTCGGCAGCATCATGTAAACAAGATTAGAAGAGAAAGACAATGAATGGAATTGAAGTTATAGCCATAGTCACTGATAGGAGAAAAGACATAAGAAATATGTTGGTGATCAAGTCAGTAGGACTTGGCAATTAATTGGATGTGAGAGGCAACAAAGAAATGTCTTCAGTTGTAGGCCTGAGTGAGATGATGGTATACCATTCAAAGAAGCAGAAAAGGCAGTTTATAAGCTATAAAACATAGTCGTCAGTCCGGTTTCATACATAACATTTAAAATCTGTTTTGAACATCCACGTGAAATCTAGCAGGCATTTGAAAACATGAAGCCTGAGTTCAGGAGCAAGATCGAAGCAGGTGGGAATCCTGGGCAGAGAAGTGCTTGTGTGTTAAAGCCCTCGGGGAGTATGAGATCACCAAAGAAAGTAGGGAGAAAACTGTTGTTTGAAGAAAAGCAGCAGGCATAAAGAAGTGCCAGGATGTTGGAGCCTAGATCTGTGGAATGATGAGGTAAGAGATAAGATAATAAAGGTGTCCTGTGGCAAAGTCATTCAGGCTCTTAAATAGCTCTCCACAGACAGAATTTTGACTTTTTGAGACAAAGAGCGATATTATTCTATCTGCCATGTCTAACTTCTTGCCAGTGGTTATCAGAGAGGTCAAAGGCTGATCAATGTCCAGTCCCAACCATGAGAATTAGCAACTGTGTGTGTGTTAACATCTGATGAAACTGGATTTGTGGGGGTTTCTTTTTTTAGTATTTCTCAAAATTTTGTTTTCATTTTTCAATTTCACTTGATAGCATTTTAGTTCTTATGAGTGAAAACATGCCACTTACGTAAAAATCACAGATCTTCTGTGGTTCTCTTAGGACATTTGTTTTTCTGCTATAAGGTGAAACTCTCCTAAATCTTAATAAGAGATGATAATATAAAGTATTAGTAACACTCCAATTCTTTCACCCCTTACTCACAGTCTGTCTCATTCCTTTTCCTATCCTTTCATCCTCTTCACCTACTGGATATTAGGACAGTTTCCATTACGCCACACTGCCATTTCCATCCTGTTTTTACTCCTCACGGCTCAGTTAGCTCACCTCAGCCAGGTTTCCCTGTGCCCCCATAGTGTGATCTTGAACACCTGCCTTCTTTCCTTCTCTAACTCTTCTTTAGTCATCTCAGGATAATCTCTCCATGTTTCCCTGTTATAACTTTTAGAATAACAACTCTCAGACTTCCCCTGAAGAATTTTACTAAAGTCTATGCTCCTGGAATTGATGTCTTCCATTCCTTAGACACCATCTAAGCACCCAAATCTCACCCAAATCTGAAAAAGAGAAGACTCTGTAAAACTATTTTTCCATTGCATATAATATTTCAAATGATAATTATAGTGTTTTCTTATTTTGTGTAGTTTATATTTCTAGCCCAAAATTTTGGCTATGATTTTTTTAAATATATATATATATATATATATATATATATATATATATATATATATATATATATATCAGTCTTGGAATCTAAACACCACTTTTAAAATATTACTATGGGAAAATGTATTTGGATGAAAACTTCACTTAAAAAGTAATATTTGTGATCTGTATTTATACACAGTTCATCAGTGAAATGAGTCCTGCTGCATAAGTATCTGTAATCCATGATATCAGATAACTTGCTATGAATGTAACAGCTCCATTTTTCTTCTTGACCATAATTGTTTAACATGCTGGTGATACATTTAACAGAATTAATAAAACTGTTAAAAGTTAAGAATGTGAACATTTATCACCATTTCAGAGTTAAGATTCACTTGCTTCAACCAACTTCTTTGAGTCAGAAATAAAATTAAAAGCAAAAGGCTGTACAGGACAGACCGATTTGTGATTCACTACATGTTGCAGCAGCCAAGGCAGGCTGGAATACTTTTTTTCTGACAAGGGGTCAGAAGGAAGAAATAACCTTGATGTTGGCTGCTCCTACAGATAACCCCAAGGAAGAGAGACTGGTCTGCTCTGCAAATGAAATTCAAGAGGATAGTTCTATGCTCACTTAACTATTTTTGCCAGAATAATTTATTTTGTTCTAAAAGTAATATATGTAGCTTCTCATGGCCTCCCATCAAGTCTTTTGGGAAACAAGCTCCATGCTTCAAAGCAGGGGGTTTCTGCTCTTAAAGCATGAGACCATGAAAGAAAGAATTTATGAATTATATATTTAATAGAGATTATATGGGTATTTCTCTGAAATAAAACTAACACTATTCATCATAGGCAATGCAGAAAACAGAGCAAAGTAGATGGATGAAAACAAGCCCCCACTGCCTCATCATCCACAGTCATTTCCTCTTAGCATTATGGGATGATTGACAGATAGATAGAAACTGCAATATTATTTTTATCCAGCCGAGGTCTTCATCTGTGTCTATGACCTAAGGTATAGATCTGGACATTTGTAGAACCTTCCAGCCATTGACATCCAACCTACTGAGGTATAAGACAAGATGAGAAAATCACTTCCTAAATTGTAAAATACAATGGAAAATAAAACCTCCCCTCACAGAGTAGAAAGGATACATAAGCATTCAAAATGAACTATTTGCTGATTTTAGTAGAGCTTGTAGTTCTTCTTTTCCAGTTTCTCATATAAAATGCCTCCTTTAACCCTGTTTCTTTATTATATTTTTTTAAATGTCAGCTCCTTAGAGAGAATAGGAGGCTAGTGTCATTTTTATATAGGCAAATTATGGTGCTACTTTAGAAAAACAATCCTTGTGAACATTCAAGTAAATATTAAAAATTAAATAGACCTGCTGTTAAAGCAGGGGCAAACTTTAACCAGAAATATTAAAGTAAGGGAAAATGATAAGCACTTCCCAAAATAATAAAAACCACCTTTATTGATCTTCATCTAACAGCATGTCGCTGCCCCATAAAACATATGGATTTATATAATAAAAGCTGGCCTTGAAAAAGGAAGGGATGCCAAAACTCCAAGGCAAACAAGAAACTGAAATGGAGTTTGAAGTAAGGAGAAAGAACTGAACTACACCAAACCATTCATTTATTCTTTCTTTAATTCATCCAGCAACAGCTACTTCTATTTCAGGCACCAGGCTAGGTAGGTAGCTGAGAACTTAGTAGTGAGCAAAACAGACACTGTCATTACAACATGGAATTTAGTGGGAAAGAAAGACATTAATCAAGGGAGCGCATAAAGCAGCTAATGATTTAAACTGTGGTAACTTACTGTAAAGGAAAATTACAGCAGAATCTGAGAGCCTCATAGGTGACCCGATCTGAATGAAGAATCAGAGATACGTGCCTCCCCGCCCCCCCCCCCACACCTCTTCCTGTGAAGAGAGTGAGATCTGGCTGAGATCTGAAGGATGTAAATGAGCTAAAGGGGAGTTCAGGGTGTTAGGAGAAGAGCGTCACAGGGGGACCTGGCAGCATGTTCAGATACTCCTAGACTGGATGGAGGAAGAGGGATGCATTTGCGACCACCCCATCATGAGCTGAGATGTTAGAAAGTCAGGAGGGCACAAGACTAAGACAAGTAAGGTAGTAGTGGGTTTTGATCACCAGACATTCTAGAGAGAAATTTTCTCAAAAGAAGAAAAATCCAAGAAATGCGACCGTCTGAGGAGAGCTGCACTTCCCATGGGCTCCATGTACTTCCAGATAGAAAGCAGAATGGGAGAAACGTTCCACTCGCTCTGGCAACAAAAATTCATAGCAGATCAGGGAAATGTCCTCTATAGGAATCATGTTTTTTTAAAAAAACTCAACGTACAAACATAAAAGATGGCTTATATAAAAAGTTGAATGTGCTGATCGTTGCACACATCTTGTCACTGTACTAAACTACCCTTAAATGGGTGAATTGTTTGGTATGTGAATTGTATCTCAACAAAACTAGTTTAATAATAAACAAACTGCCATATAACCAAAGCGGAAGACTGAATATTTGAAGATGTCAAATTTTCCCTTAATTTGTAGGTCTAATGTAATTCCAATCAAAATCCCAAAAGACTTTTTGTGTATTTGTTGTTTAGTCTTCTAAAAATAATATATTAGCATTAATACAAAAATAGAATATTCAAGAGATTTGATATTGAAAAACCTAATATTAGTAAAAATAACAGTAACAGAATGATATTTTTATCTATCAAATTAGGACTCTTTTACTGATAGTTGTCAATCTTGGTGGAAGCACAGTAAGACGGACACCAGCATACCTTTTGTTGAGAGGTCGAGTTGGTACAATATGTACATAAATCAATTTGGCCATTTGTATCAAGAGCCTCAAAAGGGTTCATGCCATGTTGGCCTTGACTTGTACTTCTAGGAATCTGTCCAAAGGAAATAATATATGAACAACTATTTATTGTGAAGATTTGCAACAGTCTTACTCAAATAGCAAAAACTTGAAAACCATGTAAATGTCCAACAGTAGCACAATTAATACATAATAATATTCCTATGTGCTATAAAAACGTAGCCAGTACAGACGATTTTGAAGAGTTTTAAGTGTCAAAAACTCAAAATATCATATTAAGTAAAAAGTTAGGATACAAAGCCACATACTATGATTCTAATTTTGTAATATGCATATGTACACACTATAAAGAGAAGTGGCTAGAAGGAAACATAACACAATGTTAACGACATTGATATCTGAGCAGTGTAATTACAGGAAATATGTATTTTATTATTTCCATTCCATGTTTTCTGCAGCATTCATGTATGATTTATGTAATGAGAAAGTACATCAGAAGCCAAGTAAGGATGAGAATAGTTCAGATGTGAGGCAGTAATCCCAATGACAGTGTTTGTTCCACTTGCACTCCTGCTGTCTGCAGCCTTTCAAGTGCAGGAAGGGTGTGCCCCTCAATGAGCAGCACTTCTGTAGTAAAATGTTTTCATCTTAAAGATGCCGTGCTGTCCACAGAGCCCTTTCAAAGCAAATTTTTATTCCCACCCAGTTTATTCCCTTCATAGGATTTAACATAATCTTAAATTGTCATGATATCTATTCGTCGACTTTGTAATTATCACACTGTGTCTTGCTCATCACTGGATCTACACAGTGTTGGGTGAACAGTAAATATTCTGTAAATGTTGTTCCATTAATAAATGGATGAAAATTAGCAGTATTGTTGGAATAGGGGTATAACCTTCTGCAGGGATTACTTTGAAGTCAATGCTTTTGGTAAGACCATTCATAACCATTCTCATATGAGATGCTACGGAAGGAAGAGAAAGAAAGTTCCAGTAAGGGACAAGATAATATGTTACAAAGGGCAAAGTCCCAGTGTTGGATAGATCTCAGTTTAACGTATGCCTCAATCATAGGTTAGTTGTGTGAAGTTAAGCATGTTACTTGCCGTAGCCTCTGTGTCCTTATTCGAGAGCATTACAGAAGAAAATAGATGTGAAACATCTAGCTGTAGTTCTGATTCCATTCACCACTAGATTATAAACCTCATGAAAGTGGAGACCAAATCTGTCTTATGCACCTGTGTCCCTAAATCCTAAGTATATGGCAATCACTCACTTAGATAAGCATTGGGTAAATAACGGACTTGGCCATGAAATCATGCACAGGTACCCAACATGTATACAGCAGGATAGAGACAGAGTACAGGAACATCTCTCACTTAAATTGAAGAGTAGAACCCAACTGAGTTCCAAATTATATTCAAGAGTGACCCAGACTGTCTGAGCCATGAGAATAATATAATCAGATCATCAAAGTAAAGAAAACCTAAGATCATGATGCCCATCTCTGAGCCAAAGAAAGGTAGGATCCTTGAATTGGGAGCATGAGACAGATAATGCTGCCATAGCCTTGGTGGTTCTGGGTAGATTATGGAGTTAGGTCAGAAACATTTAGTGGTTCAGTAAGGATAAAATGCACAGTACACGACACTTATTAGGAATTGAAAAATGTTTATTTCCCTTCCCTTCCTGAATGTTCTTCAGTTCAAGGAACTTTAGGAAAACCATCAAGACTTAGCTAATTAAGGTTGATAAATGGAAAATTGAATAAATGAGCATGTGATCTGTTTATTTCCTCATTTTCTTCCAAAATAATTTTGAGATGGTGTCTTTACAGAATTTTTTAAATAACTATAGCTTTATTACTTTCAGATAGATACAGTAATTCATACTAACTGCAGCAAAGAGTTTTCGATTAGACACCCTGCTGGGTTTGCTTTAATGAATGCCTAAAATCACTTCCTTCATTTGAATACAAATAGAAAATATGTCAAATTTGTGCAAACCCTTCTCTTAAAGTAGGGGAAAATTGGCTTTTAACTTTGTTTACATTATCAACCTGCTTAGCAAGCACTATCTTTATACATAGATAATTTCTATACCAATGAATATGTCATAGGATACCTATAAATATTCACATATATCTTATATAATTATAAACAACTATCCATATATATATCTATGGACTGTGTATTCACATACATACATTTATATTATTTTAAAAGTTAATGCAAGATAATAGACACACTCATTTGTAATTTAAGAAAATTAAGTGACTCTAGGTCAGTTCTGGACATAATGTGGAAATCACCTGGCTTCAGCCCCCAAGTAAGCCGTGCTCCCACCCTCTACCTCCATCCTACTGGACTCATCTTGGCCTCACAACCATTCAAACCATTCAAAACTATTCTCACACTAGCTATTATGGAAAGAGAGCCCCAGTAAGGGGCGATGAACTGTATTACAAAGGGCAAAGTCCTGGTGTTGGACAGATAGAAATTTGATGCAGTTTAGGTTCGATGGTTTCTCCGTGAAGAATCTCATTTCCATGCTCCATAAATGTCTATGTGTGTCTGAAGAACTTGCCAGCAACCCCCAACAGGGCTCTTTTTCTGTCTAAAATACAAATTTTAGCTCCATGCACAGTACTGATTAAGGTGAATGTTGGATTTTTGTGATTTAGCCTCAACTTGGCATTTTGATCCTTAATCAGTTCAGGAGCTAGCATGATCTAACCACCAGTGTATCTGTTGGCAAATCAGAAAGCTGAACTGTGAGTTCAACTCTATTGTTAATTCAGTATGGGAAATTCAGCCAGTTAGGGCTCTGTTTCCCAGTTGCTATTAGCCTGCTCCAGCCAACCGCACGTGTGTGTGTGTGTGTGTGTGTGTGTGTGTGTGTGTGTGTTATTCATAACCTGAGTTCAGAAAGACATTTTGTCAGAATCATTAATATTTTTCAAACTCAAGAAATGCACTTAATGGCCATGGCATTTTATCAGAAAGCTGCTGCCTAGAAAATAACAGAAAATTGTAACAATGACAATCAAAACAGGACCTATCAGTGTTTTTATTATTATTATTATATTTGAGCTAGAATTTTTTCCCACACATAAACTGAAGGCATAGAATTAATGGAGGTGAATCTACTGGCCAATAAGAATGTAAATGAATGTAGATATATAAATTTATGTATCTCCTGTGGTTTATGTGTTTAAAATGATGATTAATCAACATCCTGAGGGTCAAACATGAACTACTTAGCTTTGTAATAAGACCATAGATATGATTTCAATAATAGGAACTGAAAATATCAATGTCAATAAATAATAATATATCTAAGAGACTATGCTAACTGCTTCACATGGACTTTTCTCATTTAAACTTTACTGCATCTATGCAGATGAGGAAATAAGCCTAAAAGAAATTAGGTAACTTGACTAAGGCTGTATAGGTAATCAATGGTATAGACAGGAGGCATATTCAACAATATCTGACTGAATTATTCCTTTCCTGTATTTGTTATACATGCAGTAAGAATGTCCTCCACAGCTTGATTTATTCCAACCAGCCTTTTCCACACCCCTGGACTTTTAGTCTAGAAAGACTGCTCACACAGAGAGATGATTCAAGGGCAGGGACTGCTGCTGAGGCCATGACATTTGGATTTGTGCACATACACTCTATGGTTGAGTATGGAATGGAGAAATGAGAGAAACACAGATCAATTCTTACCCCACCCTCACCGTCATCATCACTTCTATCCTACTAGGGAAGTGTTACAGCAAGAATACGCCCTTCCAGATATTTCAAAAAACTAATAAAAATGAGTAGTTTATCGTCACAGTGTCTTTCATCCACCTCCATTGTGTGGCACACTGTCACAGCCTCAGATGATGCCCTGCTCCCTTGCCACCACTCCCTGTGAAATAGCAGCTTCTCTGGGCTTGCATTTCGAAATCTTCAAATGAAGCTGTAGTGTCTGAGTATGAACTGGTGCTGATTCACCTCCCCAGTGCTAAATCCTCATTCCACCTTCAGCACCACTCATCCAACATATACTTTGCTCAGAGAAGACAGAGCCCAAATCAGTCTCTGTTCATCAAGATGTTGTTTGTACTATGGAGAAGCTAGACATAGTCTATAGTCATTAAGAGGAGATTGGAACATACTGTTGCTATTAAGAAAAAAAATTGAGCTAGATATAGTCAAGTAAAAAAAGTATATAAAATAGTCTTTAAAAACTTCCTTCTAACATTTTTTTTTTGCTGAATTGACAATCATAGAAAAGGGTTGCTAACCATTAGAATCTATGATATGAGGGGTACTTCAAATCTTTCTTCTTGCCACAGGTCCTAAAATTCTCCCAACAGCCATTTCTTTGTGTTAAGAAATTTTCTTCCAGAAGGCCCTATATAAACTGCATGTGTTTCAAAATAAGACAAATATTCCCTGAAAATAAAGTATTCTGTTTCCTATATGGATTATTAATTAAGACTAGATGATTCTGCTTACATAGAGATCACTGGATAGTTCCATGAATTTTAGGGAGAAGATACCAACCATAAGATTTGCAGAAGAGATCAAAGGAAGAGGCAGCCAGCATAGCTTCCTGCTAAGATTCAGCCTCGTCTCACTTTCTACTCCTCATTGCTGAGGCCACTTCCTCACATTCAGGCACAGCCTACTTCCTAACCTTTCCTTCAGCCAGCCTCAGGAAGCAATCCTATTCTTATTCAGGGATAATTTAAGATGCCCTGTCCAGATTCTTTCTTCCCACAAGTGTAGGCCAAGAACCAGAAGTTTTAACATCTCCAGGAGCTTGTTAGAAATGCAGAACCTTAGGCCCGACTCCAGACCTGTTGAATCAGAATCTGCATTTTAGCAAGATCCCTGTGTGTTTCATTTGTACAATACAATTGGAGAATCAGTGCTTTAGCTTAGTTCTCACATGGCCCAGCATCAAGCCACCTTGCTGCTGGCCCCATTCTTACCTTTACTCTTGAATCAGTGACATGTTCCAGGATTAAACTTTACTTCCATCTCATAATTGTTATCATGCCCTATTAACAGCTTCAAGGTCCCAGTGACTTCCATATTGTGGTTCTGCTTAGTTCTGGTCCTCTCCCAGCATCCGGGAGATGCTTTGACTCAGAGTCCTAGCCTAGCAGCTACCACTTTAACCCAACTAGTAGACATCTTGGATAATGGATCTTTATGTTTTTGCTCATTTTTCACCCAGAATTCTCCCTACCCCACTATCAAATTGATCTATATTACTTCGGTTCCTTCTAGCCAAAACCAGCAATACACCAGTCCCTCCTCTAAAGAATTTCAGAAAAGCATCCCTGGTCTTTATTACTGGTCCACCCTTACTGAAAAGAAGTTTTCCTCTCTCTTGCTTTGTAAGCCTTTTTACTCTTGCTCTTTTCTTTGTGGGGATCGTTACCAGCTTATAAGCTTCTTTTTTGAATTATTGTTATTTCTCACCCTGCTCGTCACATCTTATAACAAATCATTGCACCCAGCTTGTCCAGAGGAATGAAAGGTGCTGCCCCTGTACTCACAAAGTGTTTCCATCAGCTTGCTCCTGCACAGGTTCTTATCTACAACTGAATACTGAAAGAAAAAAAAATGTTTCACCTATAGGAAATCAAGCTTTGATCCTGATTCAGTGATTTTCTTTTAATTTCTACATGCTTTTAGAAAATGATCATTTTGCTTCATTAATATGGCAAATAATGACACAAACCATTTGTAAAGCACTCCATTACTTCCCAAAAGCTTTCAATCTCACACCTCAGTTTATCCCCTACATTTGGTGGCAGAAAAAGCATTTAATAGAAGACTGAGGCTCAGAGAAGTTAAGTGATTTTTCCAAAGTTCAGACTGATACCTAAACTCAAGCTTCTTAATTTCAGATCCATCACAATTTTCAGTACAATGCGCTACCTGATATTAAACTGCACTAAAAATGCTTACTAAGCATACAAGGATAAGAATGCTCATGGCTCCCAAAGCTTTGCTCAGCATTTCAGGAAGGTAATTTGAGAAAAAGAATTATCAGAAAAAAATAATAAATTCATAATATGTCCATTTAATCACTGCTTGGCATACATCTAGTACTCGTGAATTACTTTAGGTTTTTAGATGGTTTAAACTTTCAGGGAGCTGGCCATTTTGCAGGTCAAATATCAAACCAAGCTGCCAATATACTGAGAGCCAAACTCAAGTCCAAAAATGAAGAATATATTTTGCTTTGTGTCATGTAACAAATGACTAATAGGCAGCAAGGGCTTTCAGGGTTATAATTTTAGTCCAAGGTTCTGATAACTACATGAAATCTTTGAGTGGTTTATGATATCATAAGGTGAAATTATAGCTCCCTATGGGCAAAAGTTGTTGAAAATACTTTTGACCATTGAGTACTATAACTAGCTTGTCCTTTATAGCAATCACAGGGAAACCTATATTAAATGCCTAGTCATTTTGACAAATGACTTTAAATGTAGAAATTATTTTTTAAAATGGAAATGGCAGGCAGGCGATTTATTAATCCATTCCATTCCATAAATATATATAAGTCACCATATGTCCACCACTAAGATAAGGGCTGGAGTTGCAACAACAGATAAATCAGATCCCTAACCCTGCCCTCAAAGAACTTTCATTTTAGCAGGGGAAATAGACATTAAATGACCATAATCATAATATATGTGTTATGATGATGAACAGAATGCTACGCCAATGTATTAACAGGAATCTGACCAACTTGGAAGGGTGGGGTAGACACACAGCCAGAAGAGGCCTCCTTGAAGACATAATCATAGCGCTGAACTCTGAATGATGAATCAGAATTAAAAAGGGTAAGAGGAGGAGAAAGCTCATTCTTAACAAATGGATAATAAAAGTGAGAGAGAAAAAAAGAGACTTTGGAAAAACACAGAGATGTAACTTCCCTTCAAATGACAGGAACAGCTATATGGATATGCTAGAGGAAAAAGCAGGAAAGAATCAGAAAATAATGTAACCTAGACATTAACAAGAAATATACATATATACATACATATGTAGGCATATTTTATATGTATATGTGATGTGTATATCTCATATACATATTTATAACATTACATACATATATTATATATAAGATATATGCATATAACATAATATATGCATATAATATATGTATACAAATAATACAGTCTATAATATACATATATTTTATATATGTGTATACAGATATATATATGTACATATGTAGACCAGATCAGAATTTGAAATGAGAAAACACTAAGCCATTTTCTATAAAATGCCTTATCTCCAGCGACAAAAGAAAAGAATAATTTAAGATTCAAAGACTCATAGAGATAACACTCAAAGAGCAACTAATTAGGGTGACAAAATCAGATAAGATCATAAAATATTGTGTTGAATGAAACTATAGGTACAAGATTCTAAAAGATACTAAGGTTATTTAATTACATTAAATGAAACATTTACCTAGTGAAAATATCATTCATTTTGGAGGAGAATATGAAGGTCACCACCAAATGGAAAAGCCCAGAAGGAGTTACTGATCACACAAATCATCTCAACAATACTTCAATATCATTTCAAACAAGTTATTATTTTCAGTGATATTACAATTTTTAATGTATCACACTTTACAATATACGTAATCTCATCTTAGTGACTAGGTACACTAACAATAGAGTTTAAGCATAGTTAAATACAAAGAAATCATCTAAAATCATGCACATAAAACGAAAAACAGACACAAGAAAGATTACATTTCAGAATATCAAACTACACCAATAAGAGGTGGAGGAAAAAAAGAAATTGAAAACACAAATCAATAGAACATAACAGTGACATACATACCCTACATTCTAAATAAAGATCCTTAGACATAGGAAGAATTGGTTTTAGTTTTATATTTATAAGTACTTCTGCTCCCCGAAAGTAGGTTTCACTAAGAAAACAACAATTTTAGGAAAAATCTCAATAATGTGCCATGTACAAAAGACTCACATAAAAGAGATCTAAGCTAAAAAATTAAAAATTTGATTACTATAATTCAAAAAATGTAGAAATTACTTTTAAATGTATTTTTCTACTTTAGAGTTCACCATAAATTCAAAAGTCATAAAAATAACCTAAATGTTTGTTTCCTCTCTGCAAAGCTGTGTGCTAGCCAAGCATTGCAATCAAATGCTAAAAATAATGAAATATTTTAACTATTTTTGCATTAAATACTATAATATAGTCACATAAAAAGAGAATCTAGCCTTTGGGATGAATTATAATTTTTTTAAAATCTTACTCAGATGTCATTCCTGAGACAAGTGGCATGTAATGACTAAAGTTTTAATAACCATTCATACTTGAAATTTTTTTATGCATTAATAATACTTGGAGTAAAAACGAACGGCATTTTCCAAATACAATAACTCAAAAATAAATGGCGACATTTGTGCAAATGTTTCATTTTTGAAAATCACCTCGGGCTGAGTCAAACCATGGAAAATTTTAGCTCAAAGGAAAATTCTTTCTCCTCCCCCGCCCCCAAAAAAATCAGAAGGATGTGAAAACGGGATTATAATGAAAGCTGTCTTGCAACATTAACTGCAATGTTCTTTCCCCTAAAAGCCATAATTCATGGCTGTTCTACAGCCTCTTCCTTTCAGAATTATGCATATTAGAGGAAAGTTTGAATACATAAAAACTAAATGCTGATAGAAAACCAAACCTCATAAAAGACAAATTTACTTGACCAGTTTGCACTGAAGGAAAATATGAAAGCTCACTAGCCTGCCCAAGTCCAAGGTGTCCCTGGTCCAAGGAGGTCAGGAAAAGCATGAAAATTCCAATTTCAGAGCACTGCACAGTGCTTACTGCCTGAGATCCTTGCTCGACCTGTGGCGGTCAGTCCATCCCTAGGGGATAGTGCCTTCAGTGGGAGGAGGATCTGAGAACTACTGGCTCTCCAGGGAATTCAGTGCTGGAGGTTGGCCTTCTAAATAGACAAACTGCTACATAGAATACTCAAACTCACTCTTCTTTCCTTCATTTTTCTCTTTTCACTCTCTTCTTCTGAGGTTCATGGAAAGCATCTCATGAAAACTGTCTCAGGCCATTTCAATCATCTTTATAATTCCCAGAACCTAGTACGAGCCTAGCACTGGATAAACATTTGGTGGGGAGGGAGTGGGGGCAATGAAAGATCTTTAAATCCTGTTTCAAGTCAGAAAACTTGTGTTTGATCTTGTCTGCTACATAACTGGGCTTTGTGATCCTGGACAAGGTACTTAAACGCCAAACCTTGGATTCCTCACCTGGGAAATAGAAGTGAAAATAATAACTACTCATATACCACTATCCTTAGGCAATTATGAGATAATGTATATAAATACCTGAGCACAGGCTGGCTTGTATCAGTGTTATGTAATTATTTGTTAAATCTCAATTCTCCGGAGTTGTAGATGACCAGATGAGTGAAGAACAGATTATAATTAATATAAGGGCTAAGGATCCACTCTAGTTGTTTTTCTCATACCTCTGACAATAGGCCGAGACCAAATGCATCTGTGACTTCTCCAGGAAGAATTATAGCCAATGTTCTTGACATTCAAGATTTATGCTTTGACATACATCTTTAAAATAAAGCCTGTGACCATTTTTAAATGGGAAATCTCTGAAGGAGCCCAGAAGTATTACCAAGGAATATGAAATTTATTTGTATAATTTACAGACTTATAATAACCCTTCAAGTAAGTAGCATAAATTTTAAAATCTGAAAAGACACTACACACACACACACACGCACACACACACACACACTGAACTTATTGTGCCCTTCATTAGCAGAATAAGAAATCAGCCAGCAAGTTATGCTCTGTGCCTAGAGTCTATGGAAGACATAAAACACAATGAATACAATTTTGTCCTCAAAAAATGTATAATCAAGTGAAGATTAAAACACTGCAGTAAAACTAAGAAACGGAATATGTTCACCATCAAGTACCCAGTATCTCGACTGCCCTATCAAAAGTGGCCTCCCCACTTTTCTATCTCTTCATAGCATTTTTTCTTTACCCTTTTTTCATTTTTTCACTTCTTTTCTTTAATTTATCACTATCTGTATGTAATTATCTGATTTGCCTTTTGTTAATTGTTTTTCTCCATGGGAGTAGAGACCTTTTCTCTGTGATTCATAGGGATTATCAACTGGTGCAGAGTGTGTGTGTGAGGTGTGGTGTGTGTGTATGTGTGTGTGTGTACACAGTACTGAATTAATGGATTCTTTGTCCTTAAACCTATCAGCTGACCCAAAGATCCTAACTAGGTGACAGACAAAACCAAATCAGAAATATGCTTGAAACCTTTCAGCAAGAAATCATTCATTTCTCCTTCCATGTTCTTCTTTTAGCAGTTAATATGATTCCAGAAATATTAATGAGGCATTGTGATTGTTTATAGGAGTTCAAAGGAACTCATATTCCCTTCAGAAATACATTCAAGTAAACAACTAACTATACTACACTGAGATTAGTGAAATAATAAAAATATATAAAAAGGAGAGGTGGCACCCACAAGGATAGTTATCCCTTTCTTGGGAAGATCAGAAAAGGTTTCTAAAAGGAGAATAGTACTTAATCTGGATTTTAAAGAAAGAATAAGAAGGACCAACAGAAGTAGGAATCCAGGCAAAGGTAATAAATAACATGTACACGTGCAAAAAAGGGCAAAATTAGGTCAAATGATGTGAACGCTGGGTTTAGAGACAGAAGATCTTTGTTAAATTTCTGGATTCTTATTTATAGTTGTTACCACTGTATCAGTTACATGTTACTATAATAGTGCCACGTAACTAACAACCACAAATATCAATGATATACAACAAAAAGCATTTATGTAGCTCAGAAACTTGCCAAGTTCAGCTGACCCAGTCTGAGCTCACTTATATATTTGGGGCTCGGCTAGCTATTGGCTGACCTAGGGTGGAATCAATACTTTCTGGGGTGATGTGGCTCTGCTCCACACAGCTCATCTTCCAGCAGGCTAACCCAGTCATGTCCCTTCTCATGGTGATACCAGAGGGAAATAGCACAAGCAGAAATGTGCAAGCACTTTCCTAAGACTATGCTTACATCATGTCTGCTAACATTCCAGTAACAAGAGTAAGTCACCTGGCTAGAACCAGAGTCAGAGAGGGAGGGCACTCTCCATGACTTGGCAATGGTTGTGAATCAAGGAGGGAAGAAGAATTGGACCCATTAATATAATCGATCGGCTGCACCTGCTTCATCTCTCTAGGGTTGGGTATCCTATTCCATAAACGGAGAACACGACAATTCTTTCATCTTGATATCCCAGGGTTATTGGGAGGAAATGTATAGAAGGTGTTTCTGAAGTTCTTTAGCTGAGAAAAAATAGACAAAAAGTTGTTATGGAAATCTAAGAGATTGGCATCACTGTGTTTGTGGTTTGCATACCAGCTAGCCAGACCTTTAAACTTAAACTCCTATTTCATGTTCTTCAGACAAAACAATAGTCTCAAATAAGGCTAGTATATTTTCCTGGCTCTAATCAAAAAGGGACATCTAAATACCAAATTTGGCCCCTGAGATAGTGAGGTCAGTTCAATAGTACTCATGAAAACCACTGAAATATCATCAATGGCTACTTCTAGAATCAGGGAAGAAAAAGAGGTATGCCATAAAACTTGTTTATATTTTACAATGAGAATAGATTCATATATTACTTACATTAAATAAATATGTTTTGAAAATTCTTCATAAAGTTAAACTAGGTAAACTTTTCTATAATTTCCTTTTCAACCATTCAAACGCTGATCGAGATCTTCAGGGTGGCTTCTGTTCAATTTTCATCCTTAAATAACTATGTATTCATAGACTTTTAAATTTTACTTTATTTTTATTTACATGACTTAAGTAATTTCAACAGTCTGGAAAACTAGGTTCTGGTCCCAACTTTGCCCTTAAGCAAGTCTTTGGCCATGGACAAGTCATTTAATCGTGGTCACCTCTAGTTTATCTGAAAATTAAGGGTTATGAATTAAATAGTTCTAGCATAACCAGGTCTAACATTCTATAAGCCCAAGGAGAAATGCTCCTTTTGAGCCAGCTTCTCTGAAAATTATCAATCTGAATATGAACAAAGAAAAGAGGAAGAAGGAATTAATTTAGGGTTTAATAAGTAAACAAATTCTTAAATCAATTTTTAGTTAAAAATATTTCATTATTTTTAATGTATACTGGTGTAACAAATGATTTAAAACAGTAGCTTCTACTTACAATTTTTTTATACCAATTAGATACATTTATTTTAAAAAAATGCAAACTTTTAAACTTGGTATAAATTAATTAACATTATGAGTTTTTAGGCTCTGGGTCAATTTTCACTTTTTCTTTCTCTACACTGTAGGTGTATTCATTCATCAAACACTAAGTTAGCATTTACTGCTACTCTCTAGTCACTAGAGACAGTTCATAGATCTGCTCTTCCAGATTGCACCAAGCCAGTTGCTGCATATGAATTATGAACTCATTTTGTGCTCCTAGTTTGTTTGTCATGAGGATTACTCAAGATAGTGGAATCAGAACTTACATTTAGGTTAAGTTCCAGAGGCAGCATGTAAGTTCGATATGTTAAATGTGTGTATGGCATAGCTCCACTTAGCTGTCTAATCTTGGCCAAATTGCTGTATCTTGCTGACCCTCGTTTTTCTCAACTACAATCTTTATGAATCATTGCATGTTTTTTTATTGCTGCATGAAAATTTTCTCAAATTTGCAAAAGAAGTAGAAAGAAAATGCCTTTTTAACTCAGCTGACTGCTGGGCTGCCCTTATATGCTTGGCTCACAAAGCAAAATGCTACTTTAGTTGTACTGCTCTTGTGAATCATTTAACACGTACTGAACAGAACAGAAGGATAAGCAAACACGAGCCCAGTCATAAACTGGGAGATGGTCTCAAGTGGAAAAACTGGGAGCAATGCTATAGACAAGCCCTGGGGGAGGAGTAAGGGGCAGCATCTTCTTCTTCTGGACACATTGATTCAAAACAGATGTTTGAATCTTTGATCTCCTCTCCCCTGAATAATGGCTGTATCACTGATTTCCTGAGTATACCAAGGCAAAGGCAGACTGACCGTTCATCCATGGCAAATAAAACACACAGCCCAAGGGTTAGCCTAAGAGGAAAGCAAAGCAAGAAAGGATTTCTCTTCTTATTGTTATTCAGTAGGTTGTCTGTCTTTCTGTTGGTCTGATGTTTTCCTTTAGCAGCTTCACTAAGAGGCTGGCTTCCTGGGGTCCATGCTGTGGGATTATTGATCTTTAGACTAAACTTCCTACTGTATTTTGCACCCAATCCACCCTGAATGAAGGCCACATTGGACTTGCTTTGATATTTAATTCTTCTGAGTTACATAATTAAATAAAAACTGGCATTAAAACAAGTTCCTCTGCCACGGGGATTTTAGTAGTTGTGCCAAAAAGATTACATCACTAAACCTAAGGTAAATTTATAACTGTTTTCATTCATTTACATTTAATCAGCCCAGAATTGGTGACTCTGGTTTAGACAAGGACGTTACTGCCTGCTCAGTCTGCGGGGGACAGTACTGCTGGTGATGGGCAATGATTTGAATGAGAAGTTTGAGGTCCACAGTCCACAGATCACTTTTCACCTTGAAGTTTGACTGGATGGCAAGTCAGTTATATAACCATAAACCCAGGGTTATTCTGATGCCATGAGCTTAAAGGAATCCTCTCTTTTTTCTCAAAAAGGCATCACTCCTGGCCTCAGCTGACCAAGTTCAGGCCCCAGTTCTGCTGCTTATAGTGAATCACATCCTTAGAGGGATCGCAGTTCTAATGTAATTATGTTATAATCATAATCACTGTTGAAAATCCCAGTAAGACTATACACACACACACACACACACACACACACACACACACACACACACACATTTAGTTGTGTTCTAGAGTCAGCTGATAGGTGTATAACAACTAACTCCAACGATGTGGGCTGAAGAACCTGAGGAAAGTTATTTCATGTCTTCAAACATCATTTCCCTTATCTATGAAGAAGTTATTAACAGAACCTACCTCACAGGGGTATAGAAACTCTGAAATGAAACAATGAATGTGGAGGGCTATCCCTATCATCAGCACAATAAATGATAGCTACTAGTATTAACAGATCATTAAGGGTTAATACGCTCCCACTATTGGCTTTTGGGCTACACATACAATGGCCAAACTCTTTCAATTAGCCATTTTACTGATAAGAGAACTGAGTTAGTCTCACAGCAGTTAAGGAAATAACTGGTAAAGACAAAATACTTTTGTACTGTCTACTATAGTTGTCAGGAGCATAAATAATAGAGCCACACAGTCTGTCCAATTCTGTCATTTACTGGCTCCATAAATGACATAACTTAGACTAGTTAGTTGCTTTATACCTCAGGGTGCTCATCTAAAAAAAATGAGTGTAATGATAGAATAAGCCTCATAGAATTGTTGTAAGGATTTAAAAAGTTAATATGTCTAAAGCATTTAAACAAAGCCTGGTACATGGTGAGCTACATCATCACCATCATCACCACCAAGCCCACCATTGCGATTACTCTTGTTCTATACTTCTTTGTTTGGAAACACCAATAGCATTGGTAGTATCAGGAGTAAAATACTTAGTCTGACATATAAGAGAAATGGACTTAGCACCATGAGATCATTCAATGTAAAATGGGATTTGAAGGGGATTTTTGAATAAATCAGTTGGAAGAGTCTCAGTGAACTAAAAAGGATAGGCTGCTTGAGATGAATGGAAAAAAACACTGAGACTAGAGTCAGAGAAGAAGCAAAAAAAAATTATATACACACATATACACACACACACACACAAACACACACACACACATACATATATGTGTATATGTATACAAATATATATATTACTTACATGGAAAAAAAAAGGAGGAGGGGAGGAAACAAAGACATAGAACATTTGTAGAAGAGTGGCAGTAATCCCCCTATAAAATTCTGTAATTCTTTGATTTGTTCTATTCTATAGTGTCTAAAGGCTAGACACTATAAGACCATGATAACAGGCCCTACCCTTGTGTTACTATGCATGAGACAGAAATATACCAAGGACTTTCAGAGGCCGGGTAAACGAGTACTGCAGGGCCATTTCATGGACAGGATGTTGTTGAACAAATTTAATTCAGGAAATTATTTTTTAAAGAAGGAAATAAAAACTGGAAACTTATGGTTTCATAAATGGGGAAGTAAATGGGGAAGTGTTGTTAAACATAGCATACTAAAAAGAAGAAATAAAGAACAATGATTTCTATCAGCCATACTCATTTGAGGAGGGGATTATACATTCAACAGGACTATATTTGAGCCTGAGTGAGGGTTTTTTAAGCTCACCCTCCTATTATTTGTGTGACCTGGGACAAGTGCCTTCTTAACTTTTCTGATCATGGGCCTAAACCTGGACTCTAAGTTTAGAAACTTCCTACATGCTTATTGGCTGAGTGATCTTTGGCAAATTATTTAAACGCAAGCCTTAGTTTCTTGTGTGAAAATTAGAAATGATAATAAATACTTCCTAGGGAAGCTTAAATTTTATAATTCATGTTAAAATTTTAGCATAATGTCGGACACATAGGGAGTGCTTAATGAATAAAAGCTACCTCTATCAGCATCTATAAAAATAAACAAATGGATGAAATGATCTCTAGCATCTCCTCTAGCTATTCATCTTTCCTCTAGTCTGGACTCCCCAATTTTACAGCCTCCCCGGCTTTAACATCTCTCTTCAGGTTCAGTCCCTATCCCCCACCTGTAAGCCAAGAAGAGTGGGGAAAAAAGAAACATTAAGATGACCAGTGTGCCAACAGAGGTGTGTGTGAAGATGTGGTGAGGCTGGCAAAGGATAAGGAAGCAGAGCTCAGTCCTCCTACAGCCAGCCCCAAGACTGCTGGATTTTGAATACAAGTATTTGACCCCCATGGGTTACAAGATGAATGTGCTTGTTTTAGGGAGCTTGGCTGATCCATCTAGCTTGCTTTTTTTACCTTTAATAAATAGAACACAGAAACTATCAGACTGCTAGTGCTTGGTGAATGGAATAAAATGCATGAATGAGTTTTGTAAACAGCACAGTTCATATATTGCTGTTTTTGCTGCTGTTGCTATAACTGATAAATACTTTGTTTAAAAACCCAAAGGATATGGATGGATTCTTTGTCTTATTTCTTTAAGCTGGCACTAGTTGTTTGGATTAAATTGACCCTTAGGCTTGAGGAATGCCTATCTTATGTGTAGCTTCTTAAAGAAAAAGAATCTTTCCCTAAGGCAGAAATTAATAGTACAAGTTCTCAGGTTTCTGGGTTCAGTTCCTTGATCTACCTCTTTCTGGTTGTGTGGCCTTGGGCAAGAAGACGCTTAACCGCTTCAAGCTTCAGTTCCCTCATCTTTAAAATGAGGGTAATGATTCTGTAAACCTCAAAAGGATGCTGTGAGAATTAAATGAAGTGAGGAATTTAAGATCTTGTCACAGTGCCTGGAATGAATAGCTACTACTATTATTAAAATAAGAGAGAAAATATTATGGAAGAAATAATATAGAAAATAATAAATAACTCCAGCTTTGATGAGATGGCAGATACACAAAGTCTGCATCAAAATGATGAGGAATGGACGAAAGTGGCAAGGAAAAGGAGGAGATAAAGAAATAACTCAGCCAGAATGAGTATGTCTATCACTGGCCAACTCTCATAACCTCAGGCTTGTGGTTTAAAATTAACGTGCTCCTGAGATTTAAAATGAAATTTTAACTTAGTCCAAGCATCATACTAATGCTTCATTTTGAAATTTTATAACTGAGTTTTCCTATTACCCTTCCTAGAAAGAAACAAAGAATGATAATAGTCAGGACCTTCTGTTGGGGAACTGCATATTCTATGCAGCTAGAAATGTGTCATACTAGAGCCTAAATCCGGGCAGTGGCAGGAAGCCTGCTGAGATTTATCAAACCTACCTCTGCTCATTTACCTGCAGAGGCATATCTTAAGTGACCGATGGTGTTTTACAATAGAGAGGAAAATTTGAAATATGGGAGTCAAGGAGATAGTTTAATCGATATTGTTTATACTCAAGGCCAGCAAACATTTTCTGCTTGGGCCAGATAGTAAATATTTTAGGCTTCATGAAACCAGATAAACCTACTCTGTTGTATTATAAAAGCAGCCATAGACAATATGTAAATGAACGGGCATCACTGTGTTCCGGTAAAACTTGATTTACAAAAACAGGTGGCAGGCTGGACTTGGCCCATGGCACATACATAATTTGCTGAGCCTTAACCTATGCAAGGGATTTAATACAGTGACTCAAGTTGTCAGAATGACCTGGGCTAAAGCTCATATAAATCAAACATGATGTGAAAGAATGTTGTTGACTAGAGATTAGCTGACCTAACATACAGGGCTTCAGATTGAAAAAGAAGAGTCAGTAAAATGCTTAAGTTTAAATGGAGAACTTAGCTTCTGTAGAAGAAAATAGGAATAACATGGAGAAAAGAATTGCAGCATAAATGACTGAGTAATTCACATTAGAAACTGGATAGGGCCCAGAAACATTACTTACAGCCTCATTTTTCTGTATTCTTATGTTCAGAGCATGAGTAATAACTCAGTGAACACACATTTCTCTTTGCTAAGGACCATCCTAGTGGGCCTATTGTTCTTGTTAATTTTCAGTAGCAACTCCTTTTAAAGAAGTGTCCTAGTTTGCAGTATAAATTATATAGCCAAACTTATAATGACCAAAATGATTTTGAAATTGTAGTGCAGACAGGTATGTTATTTAAAGTTATCATGAAAACTTGGACAACACACACTATAAAATCCAAAAATAGTGCTAGATAAGAATAAGAGCTTCAAGTTAGACAGAGTCAGATTCAGATCTTAATTTATCTGTTCCTGCTGGTCTTAAGCAATGTGCTGAACATCCTTGAATTTCAATTCTTTACATGTAATAATAAATAATAAAAATAAATAATAAAAATAGCAAACTTGTTAGACTTAAATGTGTTAGCATATAGTAAATATTTGAAAATATTAGCTGTTATTATTATTACTGTTATTATTATATATTCACGTAGATAGATTGGTTGGGATGGAACAAAAAGTCATTTTCCATATATAGAAGCTATGCCTCAAGAGAAGTGATTTCCTTATCACTGGAGACATTCAAGCAGAGACTTGATTGGCACTTAATAGTGATATTATAGATAAAGCCTTGCTACTCAAGTCTGGCCCATGAACCAAGGTATCAGCATCAATTGGGAGCTTGTTAGAAGTGCAGACTTTCAGGCTCCAACCTAGACCTAATAATTAATCGGAATCTACATTTTGAAGAAACTCCAGGTGGTATATTTAGCTTTGCTCTAACGGTCTGAGGCATCAGTGGACAATTTGAGCAGATGCCTTTTTAAGCCCCTTTGAACCCTGAGGCCACCTCATATTATAGAATGCATAGCTTTTAAGTGAGTAAGTAATGGGTGGGGAGAAGCTATGGTCTCAACACTGAATATACCCCATTCCGTTGGGCGAGTTAAGAATGGCCCTCCCCATCCTTTTTCAAATGACATTATACCAGGTTCAGCGACTACATTCCATTTATTATTTAAGTACCAATCTCAGATAAAAACAAATGTAGACCTTAAATGAACATATTCAACACTGAGATTGTTTTTTAATCTAAAACATCACATTTACCTTGGACATAGCAGTTGTTTGGTTATTTCTTGAATTTGCTTTCATTTTGTTTTGAGCCTTTTCTCTCTGCTTCCAGCGAAATGTCTGATTCTCTGTGTAGGTGTTCTGGGTAGAGTTCAGCATTCTATTAATACTGAACAATTCACATACAAGGAGATAGCTTAACCTTACATATTTCCTCCAAGGCCTGAAGAGGTTGATACAAATATAAACAGAATTGGAAGAGGTGGTGAAATATTTAGCTGAGACTTTAAAGAAATTCTCTCTGGGACTTCCTAGTGATGGCTATAATCCAGCTTAAACGCTTTAGCTCTTTGTGTACTTTTATCCTCCCTCCTTGAGTCAGGCTTTCTGACATCCCTGGCTGTTTGAATTACACACCACGTGGACACACAGGAGAGACTATGCCAATCCATCGGGTTGCATCAACTGTTTCTTAGATCTCTTTTTCTGATTCTATTATTCTGTGACTGCTGAATAGCTCATTGTCTTTTTTCCATTAGATTCTCACATGCAGAAATATTATTCTGAATTAATTACGATAAGAATTAAAGGAAAAAATTTAATTTTTGACCAGAAAGACAACATGAAGTATGACAAAAGTATCAAATTAGTAAGGTGTCTAACCTAAGAGAACTCTGTGTAAATAATGATGACTTATTTATTAAGCCAATATTTATCAAGACTCTACTATGCACCAAGCACTGTATTTGTTGCATGATGATGATGATGATGGAGACAACAATGACTACAAAGACAATGATGACAGTAATAGCAACTTACATTTGTTGAGGACTTAGGACCACACAAATGGGGTAGGCATGGGCCTTCTTCTCATGGAAACTTCTGAGCTAGCAGGTAAAGCAGACATTCAACAAACAATTCTAAGTATGATCAATATTATGTGAAATTGCAGGGTACAGTGGAGTCACTGATGGCTTTTCCGAAGAAGTAACATTTAGGAATTAGCTACACAAAGGAAAAGTAAGGTCGAGGAGAAAGCATTCCAAGCAGAATGAAGACTATAGGGGAACAGCTCTGATCAAGCAAAAAATATACATTGGAAGAACTGAGAGAACTAGCCAAAGATTAGAGGGCCACAGGGAGAGTGGGGAGATAAGGCTGAAGAGAAGGAGGCAGGAGCAAAATCATGCTGAAACTTAGAGGCCACATGAAGAGTTTCAACTTTATCCCAAGAGCAGCGTGGAGCCAGGTGTTAAGAAAGTGAGTGACATGATCGGATTTGGGCTTTAAGATTATTTTGATCAGATTGGAGGGGAAGAGAGGGCATGTACAGAAAGCAGACATGATGGTGGCTGGGATTAGAGAGGTGGCAGTTTTGTAAAATATCTCCAAGTTAGAGTGCGGTTCCAGTCGGGCTTAACAAAGTGCTTCCTCTCATGGAGTCTGGTTACTTATGTTAGTACTTGAAGAACTTTTCATTCTCGAAACTGTTTCCTTCACAGGCATTAGAGCCATGCAAGGCAGATGTGGGAACCCACAAGCAAAAGGCAGCGGCAGCCATGAAAAGCACAAAGGGCCAGTCCCCCACTGGGATTCTGAGCCTGGGTCTGCTGGTTCCTGACTCCTTCCAGTGTCTGGGGAGGGAGTGATGTACTGATACACTCAGCAGGGAAAAGAGGCCCAGAGTGCCTAGAAATAGTTCATAGGCCATAAAAGTATTGGCACAGCATAATGTGAGGAAATGGACTTCTGAAAGAAATTATTCTCATATACAACACAAAAGTGTTTTAATTACTGATCTAAAACCCTTTTACCTTAAAAGGAGGGTCCACTTCGAAAGTTTGAGTTATAAGCTAAATTTTTAGCTTCCTCTGTACAAAGTAGAATGGCAAAGCTCTCATCTCCCTCTGGATTCAAAGAATAGTTATGTCAATTATTTATCAAGTACCTTATTGAACAACTACACAATGAAAGTAATTGGAATGCAATGGTTAAATAGTTTACATTGAGCTTCCAGTCCACCGAATAAACTGAAAGTCTAGACATTAAACGATTACACAATTAAAATTTAAAAATGCTGCTGTGCTAAGAAAGGTATCTGTGCTCTGAGGGCTTTATGAGGGGAGGATCTGGCATAAACAGCAAGTTAGGGAAGGGATGACTAAGCTGAGAGTAAAGAGGTAAATGGAAGTTAAACAGATGAAGGGAGGATGGAAGAATAGCAGTATAATTCGTTAATCTGATAAACATGTATAGAGCATCTGTCAGGCATCAAGTGTCCTAATAGTAACTGTGACACACACACAAATGAAACTCGGTCTGCATGTCAGGACAAAGGACAGTGGGCTGAATCTTGCTAATCACTAGCTGTGAGCATTTGATTGTTACTTTACTCAACCCTCAGCATCTTAATCTGTAAAAGAGAAAATAACATCTATCTTACAGGATTATTGTGAGAACTGAAAATGTTTCAAATGCCTAGTTCACTGCCTGGACCATAAATACCAAATTTTGTGATGACCAGATCAAAAGTCAGTATGACATAGTATCAGAAGCAGTGTTCACAGTGGTCAAAAATTCACTATTTTCAGTCAGACTATCTGAGTTTGAATCCCAGGTCTAAAGTTTACTAGTTCTGTGACCTTGAACAAATGACAAACACTCAAATCTTTAGTTTCTTCTTCTAGAAAAGGAAGATAATAGAAATACTTCATAAGTTTCTTAGAAGGATTGAAGAAGATAATACAGGAGAAGTATGAGAGATTGTTAAATAAATCCCTAGACTATATATTATGTGTGTACAAGATTCTGTATCATAAGTAGCAAATACACAAGTAGCAAATTATTTTTGTGCTTGTTTATCTGGAGAGGAGGGTGGAGCTAGACAAGTGCAAAGACTTCCTATAGAAAGTCTCGATCTAGGCCTTAATAAATGAGTAGGTGTTGGGCAGACAGAATGCTGATTAATTTGCCTTGCTCCAGCCATAGTGCTGCCAATTGCTATTGTGAGAATTCCAAGACTTAAGGAGAATGTTTTAAGAGTCTAGTGAGTTCCTTCTGATAAACCTCTCTCCAGTTGCTGCCATGAGCTAGAAGGCAGCATGATGTGTTCAATGATAGCAGTGGCTTTGAAATCAGACAGACTTGGGCCCTGATCCAATCTCTACTACTTCCAGCTGTGTGATTTTATGCCAGTTACTTCACTTCTCTGATCTTCAGTTTACTAATCTTTAAAAAGGGAAATGATTATAGTGCCCTCTTCATGAAGGGGTTATGAGGATTAAACAAGATAATGCATGTAAAGCACTAAGCACCATGCTTGTGGCACATAATAAGTATTTAATAAATGTTAGCTGTTGTTATTGTTGAGGCCTGATTAAGGTTATGCTGGCATAAAATATTAGAATGTGTTCAGTGTATGGAACGATTACCTTAAACACAAGGTATGTCATATCACATGCTGAACACTGGAGTATCCAAAGAAATATCATGAAAAACCAGGTGGTGTGTAGCTATGGGGCAGTGACTGCAAGTATTTACCTTTGTGGCCCCAGTAACTCTGAGAGCTATACACAGTAGGTCCTCAATAAATTGTGAATAAATTAATGAGTGATTTATTTTGCTGATTGTAAAATAAACATTTATTCTACTTAAAACATGAGGCATGTTTCTGTAGGCAATATGTAAATAAATTAATTCACCTATAATTTCAACACTAATGAGACAATCATTGCAGATATCTTGATATATTTTCTTCCAAGGTATGTTGCTGTCTACACATATGCTACATATATGTGGGGATCACAGCATTTATAATAACCATACGTATTTAATTTCGATTATATCATATAAAAGCTTTTTCTTCATTTGTCATATGAGCATTTGCCTTGTTTTATTAAATATATTTCACATATTTAAATGTGTTAAATATGTTTCACAAACATATTTATACATTGCATAACATTTTGTAAGGGTGTAAACTATTGCCGTATTGTTGGACCTTTAGTGTGTGTCAAAACTAATTCATCTTCAAATATAAGTTGCTACCATATTCTGTGAGTTCTTAACCTTTTAGGGTTGTAAACAACTTGAAAGCCTAATTATTAAAAAAAAAAAACAAAAACTCTGTGCTCTCTCCCTCATAAAAGAATATTACTAACACCTATTTACATAAAATGTTGCCTGCAATTTCAGGAGCTTTATTAACTCCATGAAGCCCATCCATAGATTCCTGTCCCCAGGGCTTCAGGTCAGAACCAGTGATGTCAAATATGTTAACATGAGATAGAACAAAAAAAAATGCAAAACCTTTACTGTAATAATTGTGGAGAAGTATAATCTTAAAAATACTGCTGTCTACAGAATATTTGACTATTTTCAGAATACGGCCCAATCTCAGTTTAATCCTATATTTGAAATCATCTAAGCCTAAATTCCACATGAAAACTTCTCTACAACTTTCATGAATAATAATGTTTCATGTGCTCTATCTTGACTGTTCTTAGTGATGGAAAGCCTCTGCGGGACTTGCAGTGCACCCCCTCTCCTCACTGTGAGGTTTTGTACCTGGAGAACTATGACATTCTGGGTCTACTGCTACCCTTCTTCTCTGTTGTTTTTAATTGTCTTACATGCTATTTCATTTGAGCAAGTATATGGCATGACTCAGCATTGGATAACACAGTTACTTAAATGAAACAGATTCATTTTCAAAAACATCAAAAATAAATTCAACAGATTTAAAATATGATACAATAAGTCCTCATATAATGTCATCTATAGGTTCTTGGAACTGCAACACAACAATGTCTAACAAAACCAATTTTACATAGGCTAACTTGATATAGATAAGAGTCAAGTTACTAGGGCATCTCATCAATGTTATAACTAAATGATGTTGAAACGACATTATTCAAGGACTTCTGTATAGCATAAAGACAGAGAAACATAAAAGAGATGTATTCACTGCTTTGAGTCAAGGGTATTTGAATCTCAGGATGCAAGGTTTTAGGTTGGCCTTTGTATAGTTCTAACCAAGGAGGAGAGGAGCACAATCTTTAATTTATTACCTTAACTGTACACACTTGGTCTGACATGCAATTTATAATAACAAGGCTTATTCTACATGCCAATTTATACAGTTTCTAAAGGATTCTGATAGGTTCTCTATATACGCAGAAAATTGTTTTTTGTTTGTTTGTTTGTGGTTCTATCTGTTTGCTTCTGAAGATGGAATGATTATCGATGTGAAAGCTGGGATATGAAAGAGCACCTACCTACGCCTATACATTTCTGTGTGCACATTTACGCATGTGGCATAAAATTCTACGTTACTTGCTACCAAAGCATGGTAGAATGAGGAAAATTTTGAATACACTTCTAAGACTAATTTACATTAAAGACATTTCTTTTTCTGCCTCACAGCTACATCATCCCTCCCAGGGCTTCCGCTTTGGAACTGTCCGGGAAAGCAGTGCTGAAGATTATGTGAGGCAAAGCTTCCCAGAGATGCATGAGTACATGAGAAGGTACAATGTACCAGCCACACCTGATGGAGTGCAATATCTGAAGTGAGTGTCAACCTCTTGGGTCCAATAACTTCTCACTGAAATAAGTCATTTATCTACTGATGTAGTTTTTGTTGCTGTTTTTTGAAAACAACAACTAAATATACCCAGTAATACCTCACACTGTGTGAGATCCAGGAGTCAGTATGAAATAGTGTACACTTAATTATGTGATCTAGATTACTAGTTACCTACATAGTCCCAACTTAGCAGTAGCTTTGCTCAAAGTGTTGGTGGGATCATTAGTGTAGCAAATGGTGGAGGAAGTAAATGTTGGCTTGACAACGCTTGAGAAAACAATGATGCAGAAATGATCAAACACTTAAGGAATGTGACCAGAGGATAAAGTGTCCCAAAGCAACCCCTTCCATCACAGTGAATCTCTAATCCCATGGACTGTCTCCTCTTGCCACAAGGAAGTAGGATTTATCTTAGAGATTTCCTGTAGATAAGATAAAAGGCAATGATCCTATGCCTGCATCCTTCTCATCAGAATTTATGAGAAACAGTCAAGAGCAATCACATTGCTATGGCAGATTATAAGACCCTGTAATTCATTGAGGCTGAATGCAAAGGAAGATGATGCAGTTATGGATCAGCTCACCTATTGGCCTGGATGAAAGAAAGGAATGTCTCCTAATAAGCACTACAGCACGAGAGTGAGTAGCCCTCTCCCTCCTGCCTAATAGTCTCAGGACAATGACATGTATTCAAACCTTTAATCCCTAGAATTGTGCAGTATCAGGAAACTGGTGTCTCTATGGCCAACCAGATAATCTTTCCATTGGATAGCAGGACTTGCCACCTCAAATTCTTCTTTAAGAAAGAAGGGAAAATAAATAATTTCATGAGACATAAGGGCTCTGTGTTTCTCAAGAGCTTTCGTAATAGGTCCGTAAAACAACTTTGTAGAATTTTAACCAGAGGCCAGAGAGAAAGCCTTGTGCTCTTCAAGTTATATATGGTGTTTACATACTAAGAGATGACACTTTTAATTTTGCAAGAACATTAAAACATTAGAGTGTCTCTCCAACACAGTGTTTAGACTCCCTTAACCCCAAGCTGCTCTTCTTTGCTTCCCATCTCTTCTTCAGGCAAATTCATGGCTGAGAGAGAGAATAAGATGGCTCCAGATAGTAATAGCTCATAAATTAGGCTCTTCTGGCAAAGGAAGAGATGAGTCACTGCTACAGTCTCCAGTTCCACTTCACTCAGGGTATTATTAATTTATTCTGGAGGCTTCATCTAAGAAGGCCCCAGTGCTCAGAGCTGGTTCTACTTTAACCTGGAAAGAAGAAATAGAAAAGCAGGCACAAATGAAGAAACTGAGGCCCAAAAGAAGCAGTGTGTCCATGGTAATACAGCTAGCAGGTGGCAGAGTCAGGATTAGAATCAGGTCTCCAACCCCTGCTTTTGGCTAGTCTAGGAACCGTAACAGAAAAGTAGGTCCTTAATGTCCGTGATGTTCAGTGGCAGAGTCAGGTAGAATAGTCCATGTTCCAGCAGCATTCATATTTCAGTTAGCACCTGGGGGCTTGTGAGAAATGCACCATCTCAGGCCCCATCCCAGAATCTGCATTTTAACAAGCTCCCAGGGTGATTCACTGATCAAGGTGAAATTGGAATATAGGCAGAGCTTATCATTAATGCATTCTCACTTCTTATCTCTGGGCTCTCTCCACTTTTGGCCTCGTCACTGCCTAAGCTGCAAGCAACCACAGTCCTCGTGTTAGCTCCCTGACATCCCAGAGCCCAGACCTGCAGAACACAACCCCTGCAGTCATCTGTATGAGACAAGATTCTCCCCTCTCCTATCGAAATTCCCCTGGTCTTGATCCTACTCACTTAGGTCCCTGCTTTCTGAGGTGATGGTTTTCCAATAAATTAATCTCGATTAAAGTGTTAATTTATTTTAGTATGTTTATATATGACTGTGTTTTGTGTTTTATGTATTGTGAAATGAGTGCTCAAAAAGACATCATGAGTCTGTAATGAGAGAAACAACTGGAGGCTCTGCCAACTATAAGGTTGACTCAGACAGTTCAGAAGCTACTTATACCTGGATCACACCCAGCCATTTCCTCACCAGTGACTCAGGGCCCCATGAAAGTCTGTGAGCTGATTGCTCATTGCCTTCCTATGCAGTGCAGACCTGTCATAGCTAGCTGTACTTTGTAGTCCAAAATCAGGAGTAGTTATTTAAGAATACCACTGAGACTAGACTTCAGGAATTATTTATTAGAAAAACTGAACCCCAATTTTTTCTATTGTTATTGTAACCACAAATATTTGCAGAGTATTGGTAAACAGTAACTTGTTGCTATGTAGCTCCCAAGGTACATTCTGCTACTGTAGCAGTAAGACTTCAATCGGATGAACATCTTGCAGTTTGATTTTGATTTTATTGCCAAGGTCTGTTAAGGTTCCTCATCATCAGCTCCCAGGAGACAATTCATATCCCCATACTTTCTGAAGCTTCCCACAGCCATGGAGCTAGATGTTCTTCATTTTGGTTAAAGTTAAACATAGGTCTTGTCATAACTTAAATCCAATACACCAGGGGGAAGAGAATGTATTTTGAATTGGCTATTTTACTTTCTGGAAAAGTAAAAGGAGGAGGCAATGGTTATTGGCCTGGAGAAGAGATACACAAGGCATCTGTTGACATTTTGAGCCCAGCCCACAGCCAATTCACTGATACCATCCAGGGACACCTCCTTAAGTGATTCTTGCCTGAACTGCCTCCTGAAATGAAAGTGAAACATAAATGTCTAGAGATAAATTAATAAATCACTAAGATCTATTACATATGCTTCCTATTCCATTTATTGAATGTTAGCCTATAGACTTTAAAGAGACCTTAACTCTCTTTGGCCCAGGAGTGCTAGATCTCTTATTTTCATTTCCTTATATCTAGTGATCATGACAGAAAGAAATAAGAATTTCCATATACCGATTAACGAGCCCACCTGGCTCTAACACTTATTAGCTGTATAACCTGGATCAAGTTACTTCAACTCTCTGAGCTTCAATTTTCTCATCTATTAAAACAGCATAAATACCACCCACCTCACAGTTCTTATGAGTGATAAAATGCATAGTGAACAATAAATACAATGCCTAGCACAAAGAAGTCACTCAGTTAATGTAAGAGACATGAACCTTCCCATGCAATTCAGAGCCACGCTGGCTTGATTGTTAGATTTAGCAGTAATGAAGGAACTGTAGACAAACCCATTAGAAAGAGGTCATGCTCTCTCATAAAAGTAGCTGTTTCCCCTGCTCTGTTCTCCACAGGTCAGTGAGATGTCAACAGGGCTGAGTCAGCAGCTAGCTAGCTTGTGCTGCCCTTCATGTCCAGGTTTCTGTCCCCTAAACAAAAGCCAGCTGTCAGGCTTAGTGCTCCCTGTCCATTAATGAATCATTTTTTGCTTTTCTTCTCTTGGCCTTAAATACAGGAATGATCCAGAGAAACTAGACGCCTTCATCATGGACAAAGCCCTTCTGGATTATGAAGTGTCAATAGATGCTGACTGCAAACTTCTTACTGTGGGGAAGCCGTTTGCCATAGAAGGTATTAATCAGTCATTCTTAATTCACTTTTACTCAGGATGCACTCATTTTGCCAACATAGCAAGTCACAGATGCCAAAGTCAGAGGCAAAATACTATTCATCTTCCCTTGTTTTCATTTTCAACACATAAGCATTTAGCTATTAAGTTGCTGAAGTTAGGAATTTATTTTTCACCTACTCCACAAACATTTATTTACCCAACTGTTAGAAGGGAAAAAAACATTTATTTACCCAACATTTTTTGTTGTTGCCCAAATGATGATGCTTCAGATATCTGGGAGGGGTGGCATAGTGTAATAAATGGGGAGCCCAATTTTAAATTAATCTGTATTTTCTAATGACCAAGTCCTATAATGAATCTGATTCAAAAATGCAAAAACTAGAATGACTGCATTTTACAGCTGGAAGAAATGTTGATCTAATTGAATCTACTCGCTTTATACACAAGAAAGCCCAGGGTCATTACTTCACTTTTCCATAATCACACAATTAGATGATAATACTGGAATTAGAATCCAATTCCCATGGTTCTTAAATAAATGTTTTTCTACTAGTTGGAAAATAAGTAGGAAAAAATATCTCATACTATATCATAGTAACCTTTAAGAATCCTAAACAATACCTTGTTTGGGACCTCAGGTTTGCCTTTCTCTCCACTAGCAGCAAATTTTTGCTTCCAATTTGATCAACCAATCAATCAAACTTCAGGACCAGAGAAAGATTGCTTTGTCTATAGCTGCTTTCATTCTGGACAACAGTTGATATATAGAGCTGGTGGTATGAACCAGCAAATTTCATGTCTCCCAGTTCCCAGCTTCCATTTTCTGACAGTATATGTTGGTTCTTGAGACAATCATGTTCACTTGTCAGAAAACACTTTGACATGAAACAATCCCGTGGGCATGCTCAAGTCCTGTTTCCAGAAAATTGTACTTTCCTGCATGTTAAGTAGTGTATCAAGACTACTCTGATTCCAATTTTCCAACCATGGTTGGTCTCTGTCTCCCCTAAACACATGGCAAATTCTGTACTTAAGTCTTTGCTTTTGTGATTAATGAGATTATAGCAGCTGATGCTGTTTCTTTGCACTTTCTCCTAAGAGAAATCAATTTCCTTTCCAGGCAAAGTGACCTCCACCTGAACCAGGAAGAGAGGGATTTAGTGGTAGTGGTCTTCTATTTAGACTATAGTCTGAGCTAGCAAAAGCACAAAAACAAAACCAAAAAAGCTTGAAAACCAAAAGAACATTTATTATATAACCCCATTTTGATGTAACAGTGGAAAAATTCCAGTTTTTGTTGTTGTTGTTGTTGTTGTTGTTGTTGTTGTTATTGTTGTTGTTTTGAGGCATTTGGAGATATGGAAGGGATGTTACATTTTTTTCTGTCCTAGATTCACTGGGTAATTGAGGTCCCTTCTGCCATTAGCAGCTACTAACAATGAATCACTGGTAGTGGGCATAAGAATGAGGGACTCCATTTTCCACCTTTGTCTTCAGGGGGCAACCCTCTCTTGTCAAAAGACAGTGGTGAGATGGCTTATTTGCCTCTGCTAGACCCCAGTGCCAGATGCTACACAATTAACTTCCCACTGGTTTCCTGTTTACATTTCCATCTGTGCTCCTGAGACTTAGTGTCTTGCATTTCACATCATATCCAGACACCACATTGTTTTCAAAGAGGATAAGCACAAAATGGCCGATGGAAGAACTCTTCATGCAAGAGAGCAGAAAGAGAACATTCTCATCATTATTGGTTTATTGTAAAACAACAACAAAACATTGCTAGTTTAATCCGAGTGTGGTGCAAATCAGAAAATTTATGTTAATACTGCCCTTTATAACAAGTTTACGGCCTAAAGACAGAATTCGGTAAAACACAAAGGGAGGTTACTTACAAGTTACAAACAATGTGATAGAAATACTAGAAAAGGTCTTGATTGCTGCTTTTTTTAAAAAAAAAAAATGTTAGCCTCATAGATTTTTAGGAAATATTTCTCTCTTAATGAAATTTTTTTAAATATTACATGCTTTCCTTTAATAACGCTTAGGTTTCTCAAACTTATGTGGACTTTATTATTCATTAATTAGATTTTATAGGCATAAAAATATCATCAAAGCAATTTATGAATACTTCCTACTTACAGGAATGCTTCATATGTCTATCTATATGCTTTCACAAGATTTAGTATAATGTTAGGCACATAACGGTTATGTAAAATGATGTATTACCTATTAATATAACTCATTAGGTTAGATTTGAAATAAGTACTTCATGCACTTACTAATGTAGTCAGTCAAAAGCACCCTGATAGTCTGCATATACTTTACCAAGTCCTTAAATGACTTCAGGAACTTAGGAGGGAAAATGGAGTCCATTGATTCCTTCATGCTCAATATACATTTACTCTATATAGTACTGATATCCTACCAACTCAGTGTGACTACTGAATACCTCTCCCAACTTCATCATTCTGCATTTATTTAGGCTTAAAAGATAAAAGGTGAGGCAAATGAGAGACAGTGGCTCCATGATGAGCTTGAAACCTTTTCATGAGTACTTGGCACAGCAAACCAAAACTATTAAGAATTCAGTAGCATGTGGGAAGTCTTTGGTCATTAAATACTATATACACCAGGGGCACAAAGACATATTGCATGCTCCGGAAAAAAAGAAAGTGTTGAGATAAATGAATACATGTCCCAAATTAATGCATTAGAGTTAGCTGACAATAAAGGTCAAATGAGAAAGAAGAGTAATGGAACTGCACAGTAATGATTTGTGACCTTTCTGCCGAAGACCTTTGCCTGTTTTTGTGTTTGTTCTTTTACTTGCTTTACACTAATAATTTAATACAGTGCTTGGAGAAGTAGCTGTAGAGCCTGAGTGTTTGGAATAGAATAGAATTGCTATTACTAATTGCTACATTAGGCAAATCACTTAATCTGTTCTTCAGGTTCCTCATCTGCATAATGGGTTTATGAATAATACATCTGTAATAGAGTTGTTATACAGATTAAGTAAAATAATACATGTAAAGCATATACAAGCACATAGTAAGTGCCTAATAAATTCTTATTCAGCATATTGAATTAATAGAGATCCATTCACCATAAAATTATCCCAGGATACATAGCCTTCATATATCTCAGTTTCTCCCACATACTTCTCTCTCCATTTTGAGGTTCTAGAGGTAAAGGAAACCTATTTTTAATGTCTCCTTTATAATTTAGACTATTACAATATGTTCTTAACCATTGCTCCAGCATAGCTAAATACAGTATTTCAAGGACAGACTACAAAACTGAATTTGTCTGTCTTCCGGAAGCATTTTTAATGCTGAGATCTTATTTTCAAAATATCCATTTTCCAACCACATTTCAGGAAGTTCTTTTAGCCTATGAATTTCTAACTTATACATTGCTGGCCAAAATACATTTCTACCACTCTTAGCTAAGTAAAGCTGATTTATCCATGGGGAAAAGATCAGAATTCTCTTCTGAAAATTGTTCTCTTGGGCTATTAAGCTGTAGCCAATTTCCAGGGTGCCTTCATCTTTAGGGTTGAAGGATTCCATTTTGCTTCATCCATCAACTACAAAACAGTCAACCTCGTCTTTATTGCACAGCCATGTTTCTAATGATAATGAAAGCAACTCGGGCTGCTAAGTTGAGTCAGCAATTTAAAAATAAGAATTCTTTGACCAATGAACACAATCAAATTTGAAAAGCAACCAATAAAAAGAAGGTAGAAATGAAACCTTCAGGGTTTTACTATTTTATGTTTCTGAGTAAAATGGAGTTGTATGTTTTTTTTAACATATACCTCTTCTCATTGCCACATAATGTTTTTCTTATTTCTCTCCTTGTTCTGTATGCTGAGTTTGTTTTAGTTAGCTAATAATGTTTATTAAAGCTAAAAATCATTAAAATGTCAATACTCAATATATGCATTAAAATAGAAAATTAAAAAGGACAGTAATCTATTTTTAGCAGTCAATTGCAAATTAAACTTGACATGATGGAGTGGAGTGATTTAATATTTATTATTTCCTATGTAGCAATCTTTCATAAATGTCTGCAACTTCAACATAGATTTTCCCTAAGGCATTTTTTCTACTTTTTGTTGCAGTGCCAAAATTCTATTCTTAGAATATGTAGATTTATTATAAGTATTAACTTCAAATTTTTAAACTTTCTCATCATGTATTTTTGTCTCACCTGCCCAAAATACCACTAACAAGAATCAATCTAAGACATCTTCTCTCACCCTCTCATCTGGTAGCAATCTGTTATTCCTCTGAACTCCACAGAGTTTTATTCATCTTCCTCATTGCATCCTAGTTATTATGCTTTTACCTTTATTGAATTTATGCCTCGCTTATCTTTCTTTCCCAAGAAAAGTCCTGTAACTTCGCACCATGTTGTGTACTTATTTATGTATCTCATCTCCCTTGTGCTACCATGAGCTCTTTGTGTGTGTGTGTTTTCTTTTCTTTTTCTGTTTTCTATTAAATTTATTGGGGTGACATTGGTTAATAAAATTATATAGGTCTCAAGTGTACAATTCACCACCCAAAGTCAAATCTTTTTCTGTCACCATGTATTTGACCCCCTTTACCCTTATGTCTACATCCCCACTCTCCTCTTTCCATCTGGTAACCTAAACTGTTTGTGTCTATGAGGGTTTTTTTTAATTAGCCATGTTGAGGAAACTGGCATTTGGGTTCTTTTTTATTTTTATTTTATATTGGTTAGACATTTATATAATTTATGAAGTGATTCCCCCCAATTACTCTAGCACACATCTGGCTTTACATATAGCCATTATGATGCTACTGGCTATATTCGCCGTGCTGTACTCTCCATCCCT
This sequence comes from Eidolon dupreanum, assembly GCA_028627145.1. Classification (NCBI taxonomy): domain Eukaryota; kingdom Metazoa; phylum Chordata; class Mammalia; order Chiroptera; family Pteropodidae; genus Eidolon; species Eidolon dupreanum. Next base: position 140,251,617 of record CM053509.1, on the reverse strand, counting down.
GTGACTATTTTGTAACTACTAATTTGTACTTCTTCATCCCTTTGCATTTTTCACCCAGCTCCCCAACCTCCCTCCCCTCTGGCCATCACCAGATTGTCCTCTGTATCTTTGAGTCTGTTTTCATTTAGTTCGTTTCTTTTGTTCCTTAATTCCACATATAAGTGAAATCATATGGTATTTATCTTTCTCTGTCTGACTTATTTCACTCAGCATAATACTGTCTAGGCCCATCCATGCCATTGCAAGTGGTAAGATTTTTTTTTTATGGCTGAGTAATATTCCATTGTATATATGAACCATGACATCTTTATTCAATCATCCATCAGTGGGCATTTAGATTCCTTCCATATCTTGCCTATTGTGAATAGTGCTGCCGTGAACATAGGGGTACATAGATCTTTATGAAGATATAGAGTCCAAGTGAGGACATAGAGTCCAAACTTATTAGTGTTGTGTTGTGTTGTGTTGTGTTGTGTTGTGTTGTGTTTTGTTTTGTTTTGTTTTGTTTTGTTTTGTTTTGTTTTGTTTTGTTAGATAAATACCCAGAAGTACAATTGCTGGATCAAAAGGTAGTTCTACATTTAATTTTTTGAGGAACCTCCAAACTGGTTTCCTTAGAGGCCATGCCAATTTACAATCCCACCAACAGTGTACAAAGATTCCCTTTTCTCAACATTTTCACCAATACTTGTTGTTTTATTGATAGCCATTTTGAGAGGTGTGAGGTGATATCTCATTATAGTTTTAATTTGCATTTCTATGATATTAGTGATCCTGAGCATCTTTTCATATGTCTATTGGCCATCTGTATTTCCTCCTTGGAGAAATACCTATTCAGGTCTTCTCCTCATTTTTTAATTGGGTTGTTTGTTTTTTTGTTGTTGAGTTATATGAGTTCTTTATAAATTTTGGATATCAACCCCTTATAAGATGTCTCACAGGCGACTATCCTCTCCCATTCAGTAGGCTTTCTTTTTGTTCTGTTACTCTGAGTTTTGTTTGTTTGTCTTGTTCATTTCTTGCTTTCAGTTTTATATTTCACATGAGTGAAATCACGTGGTTCTGAACTCTTTCCGTCTGACTTATTTTGCTTAGCATGAGTATCTAAAGATCCATCCATGTTGTCAAAATCCATGAGCTTCTTATGATTAGACTCAATGTCTGATTTTACTTCATAACATCCACAGCACTTGGCAGAGTGTCTGGAACAATATGAGCATTCAATACATGTTTGTGAGATTAATGAATAGGTGAATAGTAGTGCAACAAATGCTTATCAATTGAAAAATGAAAACAAGTCTGTCATTATCACACTATTGTGAGCTGAAATCATTTAAGAGGACTTTTTGGAGGAACAACATAATCAAGGAGCATCCTTGCTAGTTAATTTTCTCATATATATATATATGGTATATATGTGTATGTATACAGAAATATACCAATTAGGGCTGTACTTACACTGTACGTATAAAATTTAAAGAAATGATTTATAAACAAAATCTGCCCATGAATATTATATATTTGTGTCTGCTATTGAAAACAAACCACCAGTTTAAATGATTGTGATTTTTTACTGAACTGTCTAGTTTGGGGTGGTTATATCAATAGGATTGTAGTGATAGGGCCTGCATTGAAGGGGTGAAAATAAGTCAAGTATTACCTTGTCTTGGTCTCACGCTATACTAGATACAGTGGAAATAGCACTGGCTTTAGACTCAAATGTATCTACTTTCAAGTACCAGCTTTGTCAACTATGAGCTGTGTGGTGACCATGGCTGGTTTACTTATTCAGTCTTTAACACTGTAAGTAATACATATTCATATGGGTTCATATGGGGATTAGACACATGTGGAATAGTGTCTGGCACACAGTAGGGCTCAGTATCTTCTAGTTATTAATAGAATCCCAGAGTGACTTAACTGAACTGTATGCCACAATCTAGTACAAAATCTTGGTCTAGTGTATGATCTATAAAATGGGGTAAGATATGTAAAAGTTTATTACAGAATTGGTACATAGTAAGGACTTGGTATATAGTAAGCCCTTGATAAATGTTAGAAGTTACTGTTGTTGTTGTTGTTGTTGTTGTTATTGTTGTTGTTGTTGAAAACTATTGCCTCAGGGGTTGAATATTATTGTATTTTTTACAATATTTTTATAATACAGAGTTTATTGTATTGTATTGTATTGTCTTGTTTTGTTTTATATTATATAGTATTGTAAAAAATACAGTATTATTCAACAAACCTAGCCTAATTATTCTAACCACCAACCCAGTTAGTTCCAAGTCCTCCTACAATATGTTTGTATATGTCCCAGTTCTTCTCCCTCATGGATTTATCTTATTTATAATGAAATAATCATTATGTGGTACATTATTTAATATCTGTCTTCTTTATAGAGTGAATGCACTGCAACAGCAGGGACAATATCTACCTCGCTCACTGCTAAATCCCAACCACTTAACACAGTGCCTATTCACTCAGTATATTTGTTGAATGAACTGAATGAATGAATGAATGTGTGACTAAATCTGTAAGTTGGTGAATATTATTATATAAGTGCCTAGGATTGTGCCTGGCATGTAAATAAGTACTGAATGAATGTATGTGCAACTGAACTGTCAATAGCATTCATTATAATAAGCATTTCTAAAGAAAATTGCTTACTTCCTTATAGTTACTCATTATAAAAAATGTTATTTAATGATAACATCAGCAGCAGAACAGGCTGCCGGTGTAAAGCCTTTTATTGTCAGTCTTGCTTTTCAAACCTAAAAACTACTAAGCACAAAACAGGCACTCAAAATAGCTTTTTGTACAGAAAATTCTAATCGTGCTCTTGACATTGTCATCATTTCCTTGACTTGTCATTGTTAAGGAACAAACAAAATTATCAGGGAACAGAAAACATACAGCTCTTTAAAACTCAAAATTTTTTTCTGCATTATTTATATCTTTTCTTTTATTGGTTATACATGCATCTCAGGCAGGCCTCATCTTTAAAAAGGATGTGTATAATTTGTGTATCTGCAATAAAAAAAGGAACAAAAACTAATTTCCTTGGAAATAAATTGTAAAATACAATAATTATAGCAGGTATTTGTTTTCAGTAAATATCTTTGGAATCATGACAGCCTTTTAGTTTTTCTGTGAAAAAAGAAAGTAACTGTAATTTTAATGTTTCTTCCTCAGTCATCTTGGGGGCAAAGCGTTTTTTGTTTGTGTGTTTGTTTGTTTGTTTGTTTGTTTGTTTGTTTTGACTCTGCTATCCCATAGCTAAAGATAAAATGTAGGTAATTAGCTCTTTCACATGGCTCATCAAAGAGATTAACAGTGAAGGTACAGTTTGGAAAGCAAATAAAGTCACACAGAGTGAGGATGGAAAGTCCAAGCTCATTAATAAAACTGGCAACAAATTACATCTACCTTTGTGTTTCTCTCTCTCTGACTCTCTTGCCTTGAGTAACTACTATCCCGGATTTTTGGTTTATTATATCCTTGATTTTTTTCTAACTATACTTTAGTCATATACATATGAATTCCTACACATCAATTGTTTTGTCTTAAATATTTTTACACTTACGCAATGAATTCGTGCTGTAATCTTCAGGAACCGACCTTTTTCACACAATATCATACTGCTAAGAGTCATCCATATTATTGCACATAGTTCTAGCTCATATATTTCACACCGTATAATATTCCAATTGTGTGATTATTCCACAATTTATTTACTTGTTCTCTTGTCAAGGAGCATTTGAGTTGTTTCCAATTTTTTGCTGTTAGGAGCAGTGGCTATAAGAACATTCTTATACATATCTCTTGATATGCTGTAGAAGAGTTCTTTGGGGATGTACTTAGAATTGCTGGTCTTAGAGTTTATAAATGTTCAGCTCTACAAAATAATAACAAGCTGTTTTCCAAAGTGGTTATATCAATTTCACAACCACGGCAATGTGTAAGTAATCTTATTGATCTTCTCCAACACTTGGTATTATCATTTTTTAAAATAATTGAAGTTAATTATTACAGCTCTTGTTGATATTTTAGTTCTCATGCTTTGTCATATGTTCGGGTGGTCTTATATTATTTAAAAATAAAATGAAAGCAAAAGTGGGTCATGTATGACCAATGTTGACAGTATGTCATAAATCAAAGATTATGATTAACCCACTTTTGTGTATTTAAGTTTCAGAGAAGGGGTTCTAGGAGAGGTGGATAGGGAATCCTAACCCTGGTAAAGACCTTAAAGATTGCTTCTAAGAAATATCTTGAAAGGAAGGGCAGAAGGCCTTGGAATACAATGGGCCACCTGTATACTGTGCACAGCCCATTCCTCTCTTTTCCAGACTCATCTCATCTACTCAGAGAGGCAGCAGATCTAAGGTAATCATACCTTGGATATCTTTGAGTCCTTTGAAGGCAAGACAGTGACAGTTCACCATACCTTTGTTACCAGGCCTGATGCCAATATCGCACAAGTGTAGCAGCACCCCTTAGGAAACCTCAGGTGAAAAACTCATCTGAGATTATATTTTTCTTGTAGGATATGGCATTGGTCTCCCGCCCAACTCTCCATTGACCTCCAACATATCAGAACTAATCAGTCAATACAAGTCACATGGGTTTATGGATGTGCTGCATGACAAGTGGTACAAGGTGGTTCCCTGTGGCAAGAGAAGTTTCGCTGTCACCGAGGTAAGGAAAAACTGATAAAATTGACACTTCGTATAGCTTTACTTTGAAGAATGTGAGGAAGTGCTGTTCCCTGTGCCTGGTCAATAATCCAGGCTATTACATCCACTAGGACTTAACTATGATTTTTGGATTACTCTTTTCATTCCTGTAGAAATTTGCAATGAGACTTGTTTTTCTTGAATTTAAATGTGATGCTATTTTTATGAGTACATGTCTGAATTTTGATTTTTCCCCTATATGCTATATCCACAAGTGCAAAAGAAATGCTGTTCTGAAAATGACATTAACAGTGTTTGGTTTAACCATTAGTTGCTGGTCATGATGTGGACTTCAGATTATGCTTCAAGATCTAATCAGAGATAACTTCCCAGGGCTCCAATGATGAATCCTTTGTGAGTTTAGAAAAACACACATACCTTAACCTGTAATTCTTAGATTACAGAATCATAGTTTTCCTTTTTAAGTGAAAACAACCGATTCTCTTCTTTTACAGATGGGAAACTAATACCCAGAGATCCTAAGTGATTTGCCCAAGGCACACAAATAGTCAGAATCTACTTCTTTTTATTGGAATGCTCTGCCTTTACGATATAATTATAAAGAAACCTGCAAAGTGAGCCAGAAATTGGATGACTAAGATAAGAGACTAAAAGGTTTAATAAGAGCCACAGGAGCTCAGGTATTTAAAAGAGAAGCCAAATAAAACAGTACAAGGTCAGCCAGACATTTAAAAGAAAAAAAATCTAAAGCTAACAATAATGGCTTTCATATAGCTTGTATGAAACAACTTGTATATAGCCAACAACTCCCAAATATGCATTTTAACAGAGACCTTTCTTTTGAGTTCCAGAACCATATATCCAATTTCCTATTTGATATCTTACTCGAATATCCCACAGACATCTCACATTTACCTTTCGAAAACTGAACCCTTGATCTTCCCTCCTAAATCTGATCTTCCTCCTGTGCTTCATGTCTTGGCAATGGAACCTCTGTCCATCCAGTTACTCATTCCAAAAACCAGCAGGGACCCTTAATGCTTCCCCCATCTTACCTTCTATATCCATCAACAGGCTGTAACTTCTCACACTATAAAATGTGTCTCAAATATGTCCATTTACTGCCATTTCCACTGTCATCACTTTAGTCCAAGCCATTATCCCTCACCAGGACCACTGTAAAAATCTCCTAACTAGTCTCTGTCTCCTTCTCTCTGTTTTCATTCCTGCCTTTCCTCAATTTGTTTTTCATATGGTAGAGCACTCTTCTGCTTAGAAGCCCACAACGGCCTCTCATGTTAATTGGGAAACAATCTGAAATACTGAACATGGCCTGTATACAATGCCTTATGGCATGTGGCCCTGCCTGCTTCTTCAGCCTCATCTCATGCCATTTTCTTCCTGACTCATTACAGTCCCCACCACAATGGTCTTTTTAGAATAGAGATACCCAGTGGTTTCCCTACCTTAGGGGTATCTGCACATGCTATTCCCTCCTCCTCCTCCTCCTCCTCCTCCTCCTCCTCCTCTTCAAATATTCTTTCCCCTGATACTTATTCAGCTATGCTTTCTCATTATAAACTCCCAGCTGAAATTCCCTTTTTTCTGAGCCTGCCATTGTCTGTGATTCAATCTGAATCATATCTTCCTTTAAAATCTTATATCTCACATTGTTTCATAGCACTTCTCATAATTCATAAATTTTACTATTTGTTAACATCTATTCAATCAGATTATTATTTGTTAGTATATTTCTCCATTAGACTGTAAGTCTTCTGGGGGGCAAAAATTTTGTTTACTATTTTATTCTCTATGCCTGGTACGTAGTAAGCATCTAGTAAATAATTGTGGGATAAATGAATCAGAGAAACTGGAGAACATACCTGAGAAGAACTTGGGGAGCAAAAAGTAAGAGCATAAAGCAAGAGTGATATTGGTAGTGTACTGGTTTGAATAGTGTTGACCCAAAAGTTCATGTCTACCCAGAACTTCAGAAAGTAACCATATTTGGAAATAGAGTCTTTTCAGAGAGAATTATTTAAGATAAAATGAGACCATACTGGATTAAGATGGGCCCTAAATCTAATGGGCCATGTGTAGAGAAATACAGAGAAGAAGCCCATGTTATGAGAGAGGCAGGGGCTGTGGTATTATAGCTACAAGCCAAGGAATGCCAAAGATTGGCAGCAACCACCAGAAGCTAAAAGAGACACATGGAATGTATTCTGCCTCAGAGTCTTCAGGAGGACTAGCTCTGCTGATTCCTTGATTTAAGACTTTCGACTTTCTGAAGTGTGAGAGAAAAAAATTTCTGTTGTTTTAAGCCACCCAGTTAGTGTAATTCATTACAGCAGCTATATGAACCTAGTATAAGTAGATGATAGATAGATGATGATAGATAGATGAGACAGATAGATGATAGATAGATAGATAGATAGATAGATAGATAGATAGATAGATAGATATTGATTTTACTTAAATAACAGAAGTGTGCTTTTTCCTAAATCAGATATCAAAAACCTAGAAGAGTAAATAACTATAACTATAAACAGAGGCAAGCCGGTCAATGCCCTTGACAATTAAATTGTCAGTTTTCCTGGCAGCCATGTCGAAAAGGAATATAAAATGAATTAGAAAGATTTTTAATCAAAAAAAGAAGAGGAAGTTAGTCTGTCTTTAGTACTAAATTCTAAAATAATTCTTTTTTTTTTTTAATGGCATTGAATAACAGAATTGGCAACATTTGCAAGATGTAAATACTTCTCCTCTGGCTAAGTCTTGTATCGATGTTCCATAGACATTGCATGAATGATGTTATATATGACTCACTGAAAGCCTTTGGGAGGCACTAAACATGTATTTTATATCCTTTGCTTCTTTATGACCTACACAACCTGCTTCCAAGAACTTAGTCCACTTGGAAGAATGGACTTGTCTTGTCTAACAATATTTATCAAGCACCCACTATGGTGCCAGACACAGTTCTAGATTCTTTGGGTATATCCTTGAACAGAAGAGACAAAGGTGTCTGCCTTTGATGAGTTTGCATTGTAGCAGGAGGAGACAATACACAATAGACGTATTACATGAACAACTTAAATGCTATGTACAAGATGAGAAGGATCAGGGTGGTAACAGCAGTCATGGAAGTCCTCATTGAGAAGATAATCACTGAGCAAAGATTTGAAGGAAACAAAGAAGAACATGGAGCATTAGAGAACTAGCATGTTCTTTTTCTTACCATATGACAGAAAATACACTACCGACATTAACTCATTGGTTCTCACTACAACCCTATAAGGCAGACATTTTTATCTTTGTTTGGAGAGATTTACATAGGTTTTCATAAAAGAAATACTCGAACTTACACTGGTCAGCTGAGTCAATTCAGCCAAGAAAGAAACAAACCAATTGCTGGAATTGTGCAAAGCAACAATCACTTGATGTTTTCTACCATTTATTTGACCATGATTAACTCAAGTAAAAATCTCCAAGTGATTCAAAATTGACAGCAAGACATTAGACAAGACAAAAGGAGACTCCCAGTCATGTTCCCAAAGCCAGCATTACAGAATGATTTGCATTTCCCCTGTCCACAGGCACACCTCTAGGCTACTGCCATTTCAGAGGACAATCAAACTAAGATGTAAGCTGTAGGGACCATCTGACTCCTGGGGCTAGCCTCTGTGGGCACAGGGCTCTGCGGACTCAGAATCTAACTCCACTGGGCACACAGAGGGGAGCAGACTTTTAGCAGACAACCACTAACATAAATCTGTTTATTCAAATATGAAAATATGTAACACAAAGCACAGTGCAGCAAAAGCAAGTGTGTGCTAGAGGATACCCCACCCAACCAGTGCTCTCTAGGAAGATGTTCTTCTCTTTATTTCTGACCTTACTTCCCAACTGCCAGGTACAGTCCAAGTCTGTGTCTATTAACACAGAGAAATCAACACCTTTTCACTCCAAAAATATATTCTAGCTCAGCTAAAGAATTATATGCTCACCTAATAATAAGACATGAAAGACGCCTTTTCCCCTCTATTTTTGACAGTTGGACTTTAATACTTGGTCCCCTGTGAGAACCTTGATCTATTCACCTCTCATCTCTTGGCAACCCTAGAACTGTCTAGCTGCAGTTTTTCTGGAGATAAACTCATTTTTTTTTAAATTCCAGGGTTTTATCTGCTCCCCAGAGTCACTTAGGAAATTGCAGGTCCAATTCTGCAGACCAGACTCCAGCAGTTTTCAGAGAGGAATTTTAAATTGACCTCAGATGTTTCCCATGATCCTCCTAGCACACCTGGGCCTCTGCCCACCATAGACTCATTGTAGATCAATTCCCCTGGGGAAAACATATGGCAAGCTTTAAATTTCCTTCATTTCCTTTGACTCAGAAAAAAAAAAAAAAAAAAAGTTTTTTTTTTCACGTCACTGACTGAATTTAAGAGCTCTAGGACAATAATTTTGTGAAATCTGTTATTTACAAATCAGGAAAAGGAAGGCAACAGATCACAGGTTAGCAAACTTAAAATTCTTTAAGGAATTATTAAGATATATGATGATACTTCTCTTTGAAAATCTACTCTAAATAATAGCTTGAATAACACACCTTTTAACCAACAGTGAATAGTCAAAAAGGAAAAGCAAACAGTGGTCTTGGCAGGGAATAGAGAGCACACTCAAACAGTCTGAGGAGGGTTTTCAAGAAATTATTTACAAAGTAAACTGACAGAAATAGTACAGTCTCCCAGGGCAGGTAAAGTGAAGGAGCTGTTACCATGCCCAGTCTCAAGGGAAAAAACGGAGAGCACTATTCCTAGAACTCACCTGGGAACAGGAGAGGGCTTTCTAACAGGAGCTGTAGCCTGTGGTTAGGGACAACCCACAGCAACCTGGCTGAGAGAGAACCAGGGAATGAAAACCTAACCTCAGTCTCCTCCTACCTTCCCAGTTTCCACCACTGCCTTAGGTCAAGGAAGCCAGTGATGGGGTCCATAGAGGAACTTCCTAGGACACAAAGCAGGATCGAGAAAGGTGGAGGGTGTATCTGAAAGGGCAAACAAATGTTCAGCACAGCCCCTCATGGCAGATGAAAGTGGGGCTGAGGGCCAGCTAGAGAAAGTACCCACAGCCTGACCATCTGCGAATGTGCATCTTCTGCACACACGGACAGAGGTCCAGTGGGCAGGGAGAGAGATCATGCCATGTGCTGGTCAAGAAGGAGAGAGAAGTACAGCCAGCGCCACTGAACGACCCTGGTCTTAGGAGTCAGACCACCCTGGCTCTATCATTACTGTGAGGACACAGCTTTATGTCCTTGGGGAAATTACTTAACCTCTCAGAGCCCCGGTCTAATTCCTACCCTGCTGTGTTGTTACAAGGTTTTCTGTCTATGAATCTAAGGGTCTCATGATGTTATTGAGTGCTGAGGAAAACAAATACTAAACAAGAGGTCAAATGTCCTTGTGAAAGGAGCTCTCTCTCAGGAGTCTAGAGAGCTCGATTACACAGGTAGGGAAAAAGAGAAGTAAATTTTGAAACAGTCTAAAAGTAAATCATTACATTTTCAGTGTGTGTTTTTTTTTTTGTCATCAAGGAAAGTGCACAATAGGAAACTTTTCCCCATTCCATCCCTGACCTCACCCTCAACTTGACTTTCACCCCATCCTTGAACTTACTCTATCCTTGACCTCACCCCATTCCTAACCACCAACCCCAACCTGACCTTTAATCCACTCTTGACCCTTCCCATCCTTGGCTTCCCCAATCCTGAACTTCATCCAATATGGGATAGGGCTACAGGGAAGGGATAGAGTGAAGTTGTCTGTTAAGCTTATTATTAGGTAATTTTTTTTAAAGCTGAAGTTTAAATAGTTTGTTTTTAGGAGCACTGTAGAGGTACAAATGTAAAAATAGCCATGCTGTCAAAATATCCACATCTAAAAGGTGTATAAAAACACCATGAACACAAATTACCTAACCTTTCTGAGTTTCCTCCTCTGCAAAATGGAAATAGCAATACCTGAGGTTTTTGATATGCCGTAAGGAACAGAGATAATGTACATAAAAGTGCTGTACACCTACCAATAGGTGCTAAATGGATGGTAGTTATCATATTCATCTTGACCCTGCCATGTACCAACTGAGTGACCTTCAGCAAATCACTTAATCTCTCTTAAGCTTACTTGCTCACCTTGAGATTGAGCCCTGCAGCATGTCTAGCTTAGAGGGTGCTGTGGTTCTCAAGCAGGTTCATTTAGAGGAACCCTGACCTAACTAGCTGAAGATATTGATCCTGGGACTCAGAGAAGGACAGTGAACTTACTGGCCTCTAGTCTGGGCATTTCATCCCCACCACAGCCCCAGTTCAGCAAAATGGGCATCTAGTATAAAACCTGTTAACATTTGTTCACTGAGAAAATGGAGTTTTGTCATGGCAGATCCATTCTTGCCTTTGTTAATTTTTTTGAGGGGAAAAGGAAGGGTTAGTCAACTATACATTGAAAGTTAAAGAGGTCACATCAAGAAGCTTCAATGCTGGTCAATTTTCTGTACAGTTTATTTTTTAAAACCCAAAGGGAGTGGAGGAAGGGTGAGTTTTAATGAAGTCTCTTCTGCTCTTGACAACTAGGTCTCATCTCAACAGCTTCCTACCCTCACCCCATCTCTATCACTTCCTGTTTCAATTTAAAATGTCACTGCTATTTAATGTGATGAAACTTATGGTGAGGCAAAGAAAGTTAATGACTGTAGATTGCTTTAAATTGAAAACCTGTGTATGTCAAAAGCCACCTTGACAGCTGAGTGCTTCCCTTGGATTAGCCTAAGTAATAAACTTTAATATTTAAGCCAAGCATAAGGTCAAATGGACCCTATCCAGGTAGCGCTTTCTGGAAACCTGAAGAAGCACAAAGCTCTCCATGCATCCTTTTATGATGTGGACTGAAATCGCACTGAAGAAAGGGAGACCAATCTCAAAAAGGCCTCACCTCCTTTCACTCTGCTACCAGAACAAATTCATTTATTCATTCATTCATTCATCATTCAGCAAATATATATTAAACTCCTACATGCCACCCCTGCATGGCAACTGATGGAGAGATGAACACGGAGCTCACAAACAGGGAGAGACTTATAAACAAACCCCCTCCACCATGCCACCACAGGGGCAGCAGTAGAAGATAACAAGGTAAAACAGTGACACAGGCAAGCCCATGATTCATTCATGGAAGAGCAAGAAGGAATCAGAGAAGGCTTCCTGGAGGAGGTAAGCCTTGTAGAGGAGACAACCCTTCAGCTAGAGCATAAGCAAGACACTGAAGCATTATAGATTATAGATGGCCACCCTCCCTGGTCCACTTTTTATGCAGCTACAGCTAGAACCAGGAGTAATTTATAGGCATTGTACTTTTCCTGTGTTCTGCCTGTAGCCTCCCTATTACCTCCACAAGATCAAGGACATCTTTCCTAGTCTCCCTATGGAAAACAGTCTGGAATAACTGAAAGAATTTCAGCTCTGGAAGTGGACATACCTGTCTCTTGTCTCCATCACTGTGTGACTATGCAAGCCATGCAACTTCTAAAACTTCAGATCCTCACCCCAAAACCAGGGATAATAAGAGTCTACTTTGTAGGTAGTGAAATATATTTAATGAGCCAGTTTATGGAGAACACCTAGCTTAACAAGTGTTCCCGCCTTCTTCCCTGAGTATAGAGTTATGCGTACAGAAGAAAAAAATTGGTAAATAAAAAGGGCATGCAAGAAATTAGAGTTGGTGTACCCTCCTTCATGGACCCATCTGCAAAAAAGCAGGAGCGTTTTATAATTACAAGCATCTCAGATGCCAAATAAATGTTCTTTTATTTATTACTTACATTATACACGAAAGATTTTTTTTTTTTTTTGCAGAAATACATGTTCTGGAATTTCCTATTTTGCAAAGTGCTGGATTAACCAGTTTTTATAGTATCCTATTATTCCTTTCTTCCAACTCGGCTTCAACATTTGAGTGGGAAAACATGAAGATGGTTTATACAAGCCACAGGCTGCTCTTAAAACATATCTTTAAAGAAACAACAGTTAACTATTTTCTTTAACTGTGGTCAACGGTATTTCGAGTAGGGTTGCTGGGTCGGTAGGCAGGAACAATTCTCCAGTCTTGTTTTCTCCTCACCCCATATCATCACAAAGCTAGGGCTTCTTCTCTGTTGCTCTCAGCTTACTATAAATGACAGAAGTTTAAATTCTGATACAAGGAAATCTAATTCCAGCAAGTGCCCCCATCACCCTTGCTAATGATCATATAAACAGATCTCATGGAATAAGGGTCTCCTCTTTTATGTACTGGAAATGCTTGGAGCATAAATTATACCTAAGACCACATACTGTTAATAGCTCTTGCTTTTCTCCTAGTTAAATTCAATGAACTTATGAATATTTATGAACGTTATTTACCATGCAACGAAAGGTGTGAACAGTGCTCAAACTGATTAGGACTATTGTGAAAGAGTCTTCTAATTTTTTTAGATTTCCATACACTGAAATTTATGGGGGACTCACAAAAAAACAGGACTCCTCCCTCATTATTCTGTGCTAAGTAGTTGCCTCCCGGCTCTGGAGAGCCTGGCTTGAAGTAAACAGATAAAGTATGGAAATGCGTGAAGATTGCCATCTAGTGGCTATGATGCGAGATGTCACAAAATAGCAGAAAAGCCGTCTTTTTTTGTTCGTCACAAAGGGCGTTAACGAAGCCTAGTGATATGAGAAATTGCCTCGACATTTCCTCTGTTGTCTCCAAGGCTTCTGAAGACACTTCCTCGTCAAACAACTGTGAGCGCTGGTGGAATTTCAGCACATGGTTGAGAAGGCAGCATCGTAGGGGAGCCCTCAATGCCTTACGTGTCCTCGACCCTTTACATGTCGTAACACAATTGCATAAATTACATCCTGAATGGAGTGATTGAATAAACTCTGCCCTTTCTTCAGTGTCCAGGGAGGGTATGGTCAAACCATCCCTTTACTTTATCAAGTACCATGCTCTGCCTTGACCCCCCTGTTCCAGCCACAATGGCCTTCTTTAAGGTCTTCCTGCCTGATGTGCTCTTTCTGCTCCAGTGCCTTTGCACATGGAGTTCCTTCTTTCTGGAACACTCACCCCTGCCCAGAACATCCTGTTAACTTCTCCTTGAGATTTCAGCTCAATTATCACTTCCCCAATAAAGGTTTTGCGATTCTTTTTGACTAGATCAAATTCCTACTGTGCTTATTTGTGACACCCACCACAGTGCTTCTTTAACATTTATGGGCATGATAATGTAGTTAATGTGCATCTTCCCTAAAGCTCCATGAGGACAGACACAGCTGGGAAAGTATCTGATTTAGATCCCTATTGTATCCCTCTCATACATTAGATGCTCAATAAATATTTGTGGAGAAAACGAATAGTTGAGTATATCTGCATATGAATTTTCTAGGTGAGCCTAAAGTAGGCAAGGATGATGACATCTACCAGTTCTGTACCTACTATGTTCTAAGCATTGAGTCTAATTCTTATGTATTCTATCTCATTTAATCCTGAAAATGATGCTTTGAGTTAGCATTTGTGTCCTTATTTTACAGATGAGCAAACAGTGACTCAAGTAACTCTGCCCAAGATCACAGAGTTATTAAATAGAAAACTGTGATTGAAAACCATACACTCCAAAGCACATATTAAAAACCATCCCAGAATTACAAAAGAAATCAAATCAAGCATAATACTTTTGATCCTTTTAACTATACATGATAAACATAAAAGACTGAACAAATAAATCCTTAAAGCCATACTGCTTATTAATGTGTAGATTTCTCGGGGGCAAAACTGTGTATTTCTGAAGGAACTCTGTCTTGTTCACCACACACACAAAAAAAACATTACCCGGCACGGGGCCTGGCCCATAGTAGATGCTCAATGTATTTTTGTGAAGTGGTTTTAAACTTAAAACAAGATTGGTCACATCCAAAGAAGGTAAAACACATATAGCCAGAGTCAAATTTCTGCTTAGGAAAAAAGCAAATAAAGGAGTAGGAAGTAAAAGAGACAGGGTACGAAACATATAGAGCACCTACTATGTGCTGGCATGCTATTTTAGATACTTTTTTAAATTACTACTTTAGGTATTACCCCCACTTAAACTTACGATAACACTATGACATCATATTATTCCTGCTTTGCAGATGAGAAATCTGATGCTCATGAAAGGTTTTAAACTCAGTGCTACGTGGTTCCACAGTCTACCTGGTGACTAACCTCAATTAAGATAGATGTTAAATGCAGCAACTGGTAACATCATAAAAGGGGAGGACTTCCACTAAAGGTCAAGGGTCGCCTGTAAAGCTCCCAGCATGGCCTTACGTGGGCCTCGAGTCTCACCACTTACATTTCTATTAGTTTTATTTTCCAATGTCAGTTATTTTTGCACATGACCATCTAATAGTTCTTCATCTGAAAACTCCTGAGTAAGAAAAAAAATGACTTATTAAAATCAAAGTGTCATTGGGCTCCTAATTTCTTCCAAAACAATCTGCCAACCCTTTTAATTTACTTACTACAGTGAATGTCCAATTCTTCAGATCCCTCCACAGTTTTAAATGGGAATAGTAACAAATACTGTTTTCCATAGAAACGACTAAGAATAATGGCCAGAGAAAATGGAAACAATGGCATCGAGTCCCAAAACAAGGCTGAACTACATCGTTTATACAAAGGGGAATTCAACTTCACGTTGACTAAAACTTCCAACCCAGCATAACATTACATCCTCTACAAGGCTATTTAGGAGTAAAGCAATTCTGGCTGCACACTTGAGTTATTTCAGTGAAGTTGTACCATCTTCCCGGTGTTGTCTGTTCAACCATTAAATTAGTTAACTCTTGTGACAATATTTCTCCTCTTACATAACATTTCTATATGCACTCCCCCATCTCACTCTTAGAATAACCACACACAGTAGATGAAGCAGGTATAATCATTCTCACCTTTTACCAATGAGGACACTGCACCTAGGACAGAGACAGCTCCTCTAAGGGCTCACAGCTAACAGAGGCAGAGCAGGGCCCTGGAACCTGATCTATCTAATTCTTATGCTCTCTCCACTATCCCCTCGATACCTCCTACATACTCCAACAGAGGAATACACTTACTAAGAGTTTTCACACTGGTGAAATGACAACCATCAAGGTGTTACTCAGGAGAAAGTCAGTGAGGATTCCCGTAAAAGTGCCGATGGGCCAGTGAAGTCAATCACTGGATCCCTCAAGCCTGTGATGGAAAGTCTGCCATTAGTCCCAAAGAATGCTGAACTGGAGGAGCCAGCGCTAATGCTGGTAAAGTGCATAGGGCAGTGAGTGGCACACTGTAAACAGTATGTGAGGTGTGTTCGTTAAATGGACAATTATGCACTTGAGTGCCCAGGCTGCCAAGTATTCTTTCTTTATGAATTAATCTCCACCAGCAGGATAAATAGTAATAAAATTAGCAATAACAGCAATAAGGATAATGATTTATCACATTTATCATAATCCTCCTATGACTGTGCAATATATATTAGTAGCCCCCTTTTACAGATGGGAAAACCGCTGTTAAGCAACTTGTCCACGGCCTTATTGTTCTAAGTGGACAGTTAAGATTTGATGCTGAGTCATCCTATTTTAAATTTTTTTCTATCCTATAATACTTCTTTAAGATCTAATTAATTCAGTCAGTCAGAATAAAAATTCGGCCAGCAAATAATTTAGACTTCAAACCTTTTCCCTTTAACTGTCTAGATCTAGAGCTAAGGTATCCATGGCCTTGTGCCAGTTTTAGCATGGCTACCTTTAGACAAATATTTTGGCTGAACTAAAACACAGAGGATGTGCCAACATTTTTTTAAATAAGGGAGTTTTTGCCTCCATTGGTTTGACTTTGTGGCCTGGGGTTCCCCCAAGTCCCTTAAGACTGTATTGTTCTTGAACCCAATTTATTTCTTATGTATTTGGAGTAACTAATGTGCTCCCAAAGGAAGAAGGAATATGGGGGCATGTGGGATTAAGCTCCAACAAAAAGGACAAATCCAGTTGAAGCAAAGGGGAAAAGAGTGAGGTAAACTAGGAGCCACCATCCTCTCCACACACTCAGAAGGCTTCACTGGGCACATGGCAGCCATTCTCCAAAGTGCCCTGCAGGACAGCCACCCACAAAGATAAGGACTGTGCATGAGATGATGGATTCGAAGTCGTAGGCGGGCAGAAGCTATCCTCTTAGAACCCATTTCTTCTTTAAAAAATGCCCCCAATCCAGCATTGTGAGTATTCCTCAGGAATGTTACTACTGGTAGGTGATCCATGTGAGAAATTCTGTGTGATATCTGGGCAGTCTCTTATTCCCTGTACCAAAAGGATGCCAATCCTGGATTCTCCTCCCAGAGAATTTAGGAAATATATAACATCAATGCTTCGGTCTATTATCTCTCTTAGTCCTTACATTAGGCCTGCAAAGTAAGCATAAGGAGCCCTTGATTGCAGTCCACCGAGTCATCGATACACGTTCATTAAGCACATAACTGCGTTTCGGGCACTGTGCTGGGGATATTGCGATGACTAATATAAATGCAGCCCCTGCTCCCTCGTAGTTTATTGAATAAGGGGGACGGAGAGTGAGAACGTGAGAAGATAAAATAATAGCAAAGGGGGTAGGGGTTATAATGGAAACATATAAGGGGCTGAGAGAAGGAAGAGGAGAGTAGCCCAGCCCTCAGTCTTTTCCCCTCCTATCTTCCTTCCTATCTCTTCCGCCCTGCAAGCCCCTCCCTACCACCCTGGCCCCATTCCTTCTCCCGCATCCACTGCCCCGCCCTGCTCCCAGCGCCGCGTATTTCCCGGCTGGGGGTGGTGGCCGCGCTAGCCCGCCCCCAGGTCCCCGCCCCCACCGCCACCGAGCAACAGTCTCGGCGCGAGCCTGGCCGCGCCCAGCTCCGGTGCCGGCGTCCACAATGGGGAATGAGGCCAGTTACCCGGAGGAGATGTGCTCCCACTTCGACAACGATGAAATTAAAAGGTTAAGCAAGAGTTTTAAGAAGCTGGACTTGGACTCTTCGGGGACTCTGAGCGTGGACGAGTTCTTGTCCCTATCCGAGCTGCAGCAGAACCCGTTGGTGCAGCGAGTGATCGAGGTCTTTGACACCGACGGCAACGGAGAAGTGGATTTCAAGGAATTCATCTTGGGGACCTCGCAGTTCAGTGTCAAGGGGGATAAGGAGCAGAAGCTAAGGTTTGCTTTCAACATTTACGACATAGATAAAGACGGCTACATTTCCAACGGGGAGCTCTTCCAGGTGCTGAAGATGATGGTGGGGGGCAACCTGAAAGACTGGCAGTTACAGCAGCTGGTGGACAAAACCATCATCACCCTGGATACGGACGGCGATGGGAAAATATCCTTCGAGGAATTCAGTGCTGTAGTCGGAGGCCTGGAGATCCACAAGCAGCTGGTGTTAATTGTGTGAGCTTTCTATAAAGAGCACCACCCAACAACTTTTACTTTCTTCTCTTATCCCTTTCAAGATCAGCTCAAGATGTCCAGCAACTGTCTTTCTGACTATAAAGCCGCGTGTTCTGACACAAAATTTATGATCAACTCAGAGCTATTCTTCTCTCAATGATTCAGACTAACACCCAAAGGAGCCTGGTGGGGAAAGACAAGGAAATGGCTTTTATAAATGTCTTTTTCTTTGTTTTGATTCAGAGACCAAACTGTAAAGAGTGAAGAACTTCTAAAGTTCAAAAATAAGAAAATATACATCTCTGCCTTACTTCTCATGGGTTTTATATATGGGGGGAGGGGATGTACAATTCAAATCAGGTGTCAGGTGAACAGTTTTCATTTACTTGTGTTCAGGTATATTTCGACAAATTGTTAACTTCTCACTATAGCAACAGGGAAAAATATATTTCTTTTGGCTGAGCACCTTTTAATCACCTCTCTCTGGGCAGCAAAAACCCATCTTTCCCTTTTCCAGGCTGCAGCCCACTTCCCATGATGCACCCTGAAATCTCTCAGAGGGTTAGGAATCCAGGCAGGCTCCTTCTGTCTCCTTGCCCCAGCTTCTGAACAGAAACTGGTCTCAGAGCTCTTGTAAGAAATGCTAAGACTGGACTAAGTGCTCAACCCAGCTGTCAGCCTCAGTGGCCAGTGGGTTTTCAGGGTTGGCTGCTCACTCAACTGTTAAGTTCAGTTAAGAGGGCTTCTATCCAAACAGAGCAGGTACTTTCCAGAAAGCTCTCTCACCTCCAATACTCAGCCCCACCCCAGCTAGAGAGAATGGGGCAGATTCAGAGTCTTTCCTCCCATGGCAGAGGCAGTGAAGATTCTGGTGGCAGTGGACTCGCCCCAGGATGCTGAAGTGGCTTTGTTCCTAGTAGTCAAAAGATGCAGAGATAGGTAAGCACACCACTGTAAGAGGAGATGAATGCTGTCCATAGTAAGCTTAGTTTTGAAAATCAGACCTGGGGCCTGGCAGGGAAGCTGAGAGCTCCCTCACTGCGGGAAGCTGTTTGTCAAATGCAACATTCAGCCGAGAGTTCCTCACATCCTAGTAAACCTTCAGCCAAGGGGTATGCTGGATGAGAGCCCATACATACTGGGTGAAGGCCAATGTGTGCACATCTCTCTTCAGCTCTGTGTTCAGTGACATCATGTGGATCGCTTGAAATAGGCCATGGTGGGAGTAGTTCGTCACAGAGAAAAGGCAAAAGTTTTGGTTGGTTTGGTTTTGTTTGTTTGAGAGAGCCAGTGTAACAGTAAGTACACCGCTACCTGCACCCTAAATTTTACCAGCTCTCCGAGGTCCCACTTCACACCGGTGCCTGCCATGTCACACCAGCCCTGCTTCTCCCAGTGGACAGTTCCCCATAGAATGTGCTGAAGACTCTAAAACACCAGGACAGTAGAACATACTCTCCCTACACAGTCTTAGCCAAGAGATAAAACAGGTGATTTTCCTCAGGACAAGAAAGATCTATTTCAAGATTTATTACCCTTATATTTTGAAAAAGCTGGTAGCTAGTCTTCACACACACACACACACACACACACACACACACACTCCCTCCACATGCCCCTCAAAAGTAGGAAAAATAACTCCACAGATTTAATCACTCTCAGGACACCCATCTATCAAGGCACCCTGCCGTACTTGTTATTTAATAGATTACTTAGGAGCCACAAAGAATCGGAGTCCCTGTCCTTTTAATTCCTGTGCAGTTTTTTAAAAATGTATTAATAATCAGTAAAGGACCATACCCCTGTAGTGCTATGATTCATAACCCCATTGCAGAGCAACATAGCTTTCTGGCTCAAAGACACCCAGGTTTGGATTCAGTTACAACTGGGTTATTATCATAGTCAATTTTTACAAGCTGTGTGAGCATGAGCAAGTTACTTAACCTCTCTGTGTCATTCCTCCTAATTAAATGAGGATCCATCCAAGGGTTATTTTAAGGATTCAAAAAGGTAAAACATGTAAAGTGCCTAGAGCACAGTTGATTCATTCTACTAATTTTCTTCCCCTTCCCCACCTTCCCCTTCTATTATATAAATATATTAAGGGAGACGGGGCCTATTGATTCCTTCTGAACCCTTAGTACTCAGCCACACTCACTCTAAACTTAACTGGACATTTGTGTAATTCTAATCCAGAAAGAAAACAATGTCAGGGGTCTCCCACCTCCTCATTGCAGAGGGGACAACAGACTTCTTGACTGGAGAAAGTGTAAAAGAGAGAGACTCTCTCACTGTTGCCCCAACTGGTTGACTTTACAGAGAAAACTTCGCATGAGGAAAGTGAGCATGTGTAATGCTAGCCAGCGTGACCTCTAAAAAAGAGACATTATATGTATACTCTGCAATGTGCACAGTAAAATATGGAAATTTTAAAATTATGACCCAGGGTTTGAAACATTTTGGATTACATGTTCGAATTTAACAATATTTCAGCTCTGGAGTGGTTGGAATTAACAAGCTAATTGCTCGATCGGTCTACTTACTATAGCTATATCCAAGGCTCTGTGGCAATAACCTAGAACTAAGAGCCTGTTTCTAGCTTGAGCAACTGGAAAGATCTGATTATATGGCTTTTGGGGAAGAAAGATCACATTTACTGCCAAGTTAGAATGCTTTGATTTTTCTCTCTGTTGCTGGACGCCAACAAATCTAGTTCTGTACAACTTTTGGGGATGACAAATAATAGTTAACATTTCTCGAACAACTGTCCCAGATACTGTTACATTTGTTGTATCATTTAATCATCATAACAATAGTGTGAGATGGGTGCCATCATCTCAGTTTTGTAGATGATGCTGTATAAAATCTAAAATCTTCGAAGGTCTAAAATCTTCGTCAAGGTCTTCTGTCTGGTAAGTGGCAAAGCGAGAACTTGAATCAAATTTTCTGACCCCAAATGCTGAGCCTTTCCACCTCACTGCAAGGCCTCCTATTTTTATGGTTCTTATATTTGCCCGCATAAAATTATTTCTCATATTCTTATTAATGTAATTAAATCACGCCTCAATTTTTACAAAGGAAAATTGATTGTCAAGTGGCCTCACCTCTTTGGGTCTATGCACTGCAAAAAAAAAAAAAACATATTAAGCAAGGCAGTCTTAAATCATCTTCCACTTTTTATCTCATCTTGAAAAATAAGTGACAGTATTTAGATTAAACCGATAACAACAACTAATATCCTGTGAGGCTATAGAGATCAATAACAATATGTTGTAGAGAATCCTTTATTAATGGGTTGTGTCTGCTTTCTACCATATGTTCCAATCCGAAAACAACTAAACACCTCTTTTTTTGAAACATAGAAAAAATATGGCATCAGAACAGTTGGTTTATGCTCTATCATGCTTCAGAAGAATTCTCAAAGAAAAACCTTCCAGGGATTTTTTAAAATTACAAATTCCATTCTTATGCTACTGGTTCTCTCTGTTAGGATGTAAAGTAGGTAGTTTTTCTGGCTACGGTGTTTTATCTATTTTGCATGCCTTGGAGAGGCTTGAATGTTTTTTAAGACAAGGTAACATTGTGAAGGAGAAATCAGGCAATTAGGCTGAGAATCTGAACTGGACCCCTTTCCTTTTGTATTGGCTACCATAGCTATCCCAGTGGCTGGTGACTATGTGAATAATAGCAAATCATACATCAGCTTTTAAAGGCACTGGCTGAATTGTAATGAAAAACCATAACACTTAAGGAACACTAGCAGCAGTAAAGCTATGTAAGTCAAAGGGTACAGTCCGATAGTTTATAAGCTAAATCTAATCCACAAATACATTGTTTTGTTGTTAGTTTTACATGGTATTTGTTCTCACAGTTCTTTTATTTGCCAATATTTTTTAAATCTGAAGACTTTTCAAAAATAAAAGTAAAAATCAGCATAAAGGAACACAGGCCACCCCAGTAAGGGGTGGACTTTATTGCTAAAGTACCTCCGAAGCATGGGGCTGAATTAAGTCAGCAAAGAGAGACTAATGTGTTCCACTCCACTTTTTAGGACAAAAGCTCAAGATAGACTCAAGTGTTCATTATTTTTCAAAAATAAAGCCACTAGTCATAAAACATTTATCCCAATAAATGATATTTTCTAACAACTGAAACAACGGAAGTTTACAATAACACAAGCAGAGCTGTATAAAATTCCAAACTGCTGTATAAAAACATCTAACAAAACAAAGTTAACAGAAAAAGTGAAAAACGGAGACACAGGTAACACATTAGGAAAGGGGTCATTAATTTTTTTCTAAACTTTTCTGAGATGTGTAATTGGGCAAAGGATATAAATATATGATTCATACAAAAGGAGATTGGGAAAAGAAGCATCGAAAACTAGCCTCACTAATTGAATAAATACAAATGAAAACATTTTAAAAAGGAAAAAAATGATTAATGATAAAACGAGGTTGCTGAGGATGTGAGCATCCTGTGTCTCTGGGAGCATCAGGAATGGCTTTCACACTTTCAACGGCTTTTTTACATACCATGAGGTGTCACAATGGTTACATCATCTGACCTGGTAATCCCAGCCCTTGCAATATATGTCACAAAGAAAGACTCAAAAATTATTTTTTAAAAAAGTGCTATACACACTTTTTTTTCAGTTATATTTATGACATATATGTAAATAAATAATATTAAAGAAAAATACCTGGCAGTTTGGAAGTAGTTAAGTCAATTATGGTAAAAGACTAAGGGATAATATGAAGTCATTAAAATTAATAAATAAAATGTATAAACCCATAAATTTTTAGAAAGTAATGTTAAATGTTTTTAAAAACATAACTTTTATGTTTACAACTCTGGAAAATAGATAAGCATATGATCATAATTCAGAATAGAAAATGAAGAATTTAAAGTAATTGTTTATATAGTAAAAGGGTTATGGTTCAAGACTAAAAGATGGTTGCCCAAGCCTACCAGGGGCCAGGGGTCAGGGAGCAAGAGGAACAGAAAGTGAATCATCTCCTCACCAACAGGGACAGTGCCAAGCTGATGAGCCATTAAACTGATTCCAGGTTCAAGAACATGGAGGGGCCCCAGCCCCCAGGGCCTGGATGTGATGGGCAATTCCCTGATGGCAGACTCTGATTGCTGTCTATCTGGATGATTTTGCTCATCCTGATAAATGTGTGAGCACTGTTAACTTTACCCGTGTAGTGTCTCCCTGGATTTTGCAAATCATCCATCTCCTCTTTTGCTTCTTTGGTTCAATGTGATCTTTCAATCTGTCTTCATTGATGAGAAAATTCTAGATTCTCTGAGTGACTATCTTTTTTTCTCCCATTTTACAATTGCTGTTAATTCCCTCTCCCCCTCCCCCGCAGAAATCCCAAATGATTACACCACACAATCTTACCTCACTCTTTCCAGCCAGACAGAGTCACTCCCCTTGGTACCTAGAAATATCACACCTGATCTGACGCAGGTCTCCATCTATCCCTCCCCAGCAAAGGGCTCTGTATATAGATACAATAATGAATCTGCAAATATCATTGAGCTACTGCTCTTCCGGGCAGAATAGTGAGGTGGCAAAAAGAAAGTAGAAATCAGGTCTTCAAAATTAGAAACAGCATTTGCTGCTGCTGCTTCTTCCTGCTAAGTATTAGGAGTTATCGAAATTTTAGAAGCTCCATAGCCTTTCTTTTCTCTACCTCTCTCTCACTGAAAACATTATTCCTTCCCCCACTCCAGCTCTCTAATTAAAAAGGAAATTGTTTAGAACACCAGGATTTGGCTTTGCAGACTTAGAGAAGAGGTCACACAAAGTTTAAAACACACTAGATCGCTGAAAAATAAAATGATTTCCCATGGTTCTTGTAGTCATTTTGCTCTGGGGGAAAATACTTAAATAGGGGCTAGAAATCTTGAGAGTAATTGTAACTAAGTTCTTTTACGGTATGCACTTCAATTAATAAGCATTTATTGAACACCTGCTATGGGCCAAGAGTCTGGAAGCACACAAAGAAAGGCAGAGCCTCACCTGCCAGAGAAATCTTCCTAGAACATCACAAACATCCATTTCAGAGTTCTGCATGAGAAATGAAGTCAATCTCAAAAGCGGTTATATTCACACCTCACTTTAATCCTTTAAAGCAGTCTATCAGGCCAGATTCTTTGGTTGCAAGCAACAGATTAATTTAAGCAAGAAAAGTGGGATTATCAAAAGAATAATGGGAAGTTCACCATTCTGATGTCAGAAGGTGAGTAACTGATGCCTCAGGAACCACAGGACTCCAGGGATGTTAGTAGCAGGAAGTAAGGGACTATGTCCTTGAGACATTTGCATTGGAAATGACTCAGCTCCAAGCATTTTCAATGCCAAATGTCTCTGATTCAATGCAAATTGGCTTACGTTTGGTCACATGCTTAACCTGGTGTGACCTAGCAGTGTGGAGTCTGTGACTGATAGATGCACCAAAGCCACACAAAACGGGGAAGGGCAGTTCCCCAAGGAAAGACCCTGAGCAAGTAAAATCAATACAATACACTTTTAGCACACGCCAGCCAGAATTACTACATCCAATCTTCACATTATTACTTTATTAATTGTAAATATATTTTTCCTCCCGGTTCCCACATTAAGTCCTCAGATTGATGGTGTAAGTTTCCTGAGTTCTTTGAGCCTCAACTTTCTCATCTATCAGTTGAGAATATCCATCTCTATCTTTTTCCCTCACAGAATTATTCTAAAAATCTCCTGAC
>CM053509.1:140030753-140226135 GCA_028627145.1 Eidolon dupreanum | reverse complement strand
CCATTTTTTAATGGTTACTTATTGATTAAATAGTTAACTGAGATTGGGCAGGCTAAAGTAAGCTCACAAATGACTAAGTGAAGTAATAAATGACTGAGATTTGTCCTGGCTATATCCTGGGACAGTCTTCTCTCCTTGGCACTTGAACCGCCAAAAGCATGTGGCTGTGAGCTATCAGATAAAGCTGCAGGTGAAGCAACAGAATGAAGAAAAGAAAAATTTAACGTTTGTTTGCATTTCATTTATGCGGCTTTTGAAAACATGAGATGAGGCTGTGATCGCATTTCTGAATGTGATGTTTCTACTTATGTCACTTGCAACTGCAATTATCATATTTTCTGCATCACTTAAATTTATTTTAAAGATTCGACATTGAATATTCATTGCTCCTCTTCTTCCTCTGACCAGTGATACATGTCAAGTTGAGCCAGTTCCACCACATTAGAAAACAAGTTGTCATGTGACAATGTGGGGCGGATGCACATATCCAATGCATAGCACATCTACTCCGCGTGGTCCTAGGGGACGAGCAGCCAAATTACAGCTGCAGCTGTACATCTTATCACTCAGGCTCAGACACAATTTAAACATTTCCATTGGAGCTCACAGGCAGATTAGAGTGGGTTTTCAATTCCAATGATGAGTTTTGAATAAAAATTTTTGCAAGTTGTTATAGGAAATAGAGTTCAGATAACAAGTGATCTGTAAATGGTTTCGCTTGAAAAGCAATGCGGGCTTTGGCATCAGACACAAACTGGACCCAAAACCTGGCTCCCCCATTTATTAGCTGTGTGATTTTGGGTAAGGTAATCTCTCTGAGCTTCAACTTCCTCAAATATGAAATTAAGATAATAATATTTAACTTGGTCATTATAAGATCATACTATGCATGTATGGTGTCTGGTACACAGATACCTAATTTAAAAAAAAAAACAGTGACTACTTCTATTTGTCTATTAGTATGTGGGTATAAGCAATAGAAAATTAAAGGAAGAGGTTCTTTCCTTGACAACTATTCAATGTTTTAATATATTAAATTGTTTCAATTCTTGGGCTCTATCTCTCGGTCTCTCTCCAGTGACTGTAGCATGGTCCAGACTGAGGGCCTCTGCACAAATCCAGGGACCACATCAACATGTGAGCAGCATCCCAGGAACTGTGTTCCACAGCAGCCCTCAGTCCTGGCTGGATTCCTCTCACAGTGTAGTATACAGTGAGGTTTGCAGAGCACACAGGGAGGGATATTCTCCCACTTTCTTTGGGGACAGAAAAAAAAAAAAAAGAATCTGCGTCTAAGAATGAATAAGTGTGGGGCCAGGTGGAGCATCACATTCATGGGCATTCCTTTCCTGTTTTGCCACAGACATTACAAATGGGCATCAAACACTTCTCTGGACTCTTCGTGCTGCTGTGCATCGGATTTGGTCTGTCCATCTTGACAACCATTGGTGAGCACATAGTGTACAGGCTGCTGCTACCACGAATCAAGAACAAATCTAGGCTGCAATACTGGCTCCACACCAGTCAGGTGCGTGCCACAGGCATATTGCTTCAACATTCTCAAACGTCAGAATTCCCCGTAATGGAAGAATCCAGAGCCCCAAGTCAAACTGACAAATGACAAGTTACCAAAACCAGGGCTGTGTAGATGTACTCAAGATCCACATAGACACCCTCAGTGTTGAAGATGGAGTTCTCTCTATCCCATTAATTCACTTTCCCCTTAAATTAAGCTATCTTATAATGCCCTTTCCTTTCATATAACCCTCCACTGCTGCCCACAACGTAATTAATAAAATTGCTTTTAACCTAGTTTCCCTTAATAGTGACAATCTGAAGAGAGAGTGTTCAAGATTTGTTTCCTACAGATTCTTTTCTTGCAAAAATTGAAATCCATTAAATGAGCTCGAAGTCCCCAACGACCCCCATTCTCTCTACATTGTTGATGGTCCAAAAAACGGGGCCGTTTTTGCTCCTTCATCTGTAATGCTGCCCTCTTCTTTTGTTGTCACAGTACTTTTTTCCTAGGTAGGTGGCAATCATTGATTTGGGTACACTTGAACCCTGTTTTTCTTACTTCGATACTAGAAAGTATTTGGTCTCCTAAGGAGAACTCTGCAGACAACTGATCTTCTCCATAGTATGTTTTGGCCACTAAGAAGTTCAGACTTAAGTTTTTGACCCCATTTGCAATTGTACAAGGCCCTTTGCCATACATTCGTCATGATAGCTCTTCTTTATGTCACATACGTTTTTACGACCCTGAGCATCTCTAAGTTTCCTGTCAAATTGCTTGTTTTCTCATTAGGTAGAGTAATAATTTATAATTAGAATTCTTGTTCTCTTGGAATTTGGGGCTGCATGTCGATCTGTTTTCAGGTGTCCCTGGAAGTATGTTAATAGTGGACAAGGTTTGCCGCGGCGAGATGCACTGTTAAATCTCAGGCGGTACTTTGTCCCCGACTGTGTTTTCTAATGATCTCTATGTGTGAATCTGTTCTTTCCACCAGAGATTACACAGAGCACTCAACACATCATTTGTAGAGGAAAAGCAGCCACGTTTCAAGACTAAACGTGTGGAAAAGAGGTAAGAAGAGGCCAGTACCAAGCTTCTTCAGATGTGTTAATATAAAAGTTTAGAGATGTAACTGAGACTCTGCTCAAGAGGGAAATTATGTGTAAATAATTCAGATTGAATTAGAACCAAACTGCTGATAAACACAATCAGTAAAAAATAGATGTGGTTTCAAACAGAAATAGAACAGACAAAAAAAAAAAAAAACATATCTGCACATATATGAACACTGACATGCAGTCTAGGCAATCTCCACCATGGTCAAAAGTGCAGCTATCTCTCCAGAGTCAAGCTGCTCGGTCCAAAACCTGTCTCTGACACTTACACCGGGCGTGGCCAGGGTGAGTTATTTACCTAACGTCTCCATGCCTTGATTTCCTCATTTATGAAATTAAGATAAAAAGAGTACCTATTTCCTAGAACTGCTGTAAGGATTAAAGAAGATAATACATGTAAAGCCCTGAAAACAAAGCTACTTTAGCGATTACTCTTGTGTGCAAAATACAGGTAAGAACCAATGAATACTGCAGGTAATTAATTTCATGCGGTATTGCGTTTTTGGCATGTTCCCATTCCCCACTCCATTCCAGCACTCCTAGGAATAGTTGAAATATGCAACAGATACGTTCTGTTTAATCCATTTGCTGGCACTCTTACTACATCATGCCTTCCCCACATCCAGACTGTGGGTAACTGTTGCATGTTCATTCATGGAGGCTAAAGATGTCAGAAGCATTTGGATCCGGTTCCTGGCTGGCCTCTACTGCATGCTGCCTAAGGCGGCCCTCCTGGTTCTTTCACATGCTCAGAAGCCTCAGTTTAGGGCATTATCTCCAAGCAACTCTGTCATCTACGGCAGATCCCCAGCTCAAAGCTTGGCTTTCTGGGTGATTTTGAACCTGACACTCATACTTCTCATTCATAACAGAGGAAAAGGAAAAAGGAGTGAAAACCATGATTCGTTTTTATTGTTTGAAACTCCCCTGGGACTGCTGCTGTCCCCTTCTCTCCAGTCTGCATCTGGCTTGTCAGAATCATTTCCTATCTCTCTTTAAAGCCTCTCTCTCCAGGCCATGAGCACTCACCCTCTCCCTCGCAGTCTGTGGTCTCCCTGTACTGCACTGCAGAGCTGTCAGCAATAAGCTATCAATTAATCAGGCCACAGCTGTTCTCCATCATGTTGCATATATTTTTTTATGTAATTATTTTTGACATAAATTTTTAACCATAGGAACACCAGAAGACATAGCAGCAAAGACATCATCGCATAATGACAAAGCACTTGTTTTCCAGCCGTAATAAAAACAGGAAGCCTAGTAATCCCACTTCCACCTGTGATGTAATTCCTATTCACATCTCTCTTGCCCAAATTGAGAACCAAATGTGTCTTTCACTCAACTTATCCACTTCTCTTGGGCGAATTTGTTTCTGGAAGCTCTTACTTTGAGGAGGAGCTAAGGCAAAACATGCCCTCATGGCTTAACTCGGGCCCACATTTCCTGTGCCATCTCCCTACAACTCAACACCCACCTGTAACCTTTCAAACACAGCAAGTGTTTTGGTCCCACAGCTGTCATGTCTCTTCTGGAAGGTCTAGTGGAACACTGAAACTTTATGTTGCATAACTGCTCTGGGGAAGCTTGTTTTGCTCATTTTTAGTGTTAAGTACGGTTCACACACTGGTCACATTACACTCTAAGCCTGAGGAAGGGTTTGATACAAAATGCGACCTAAACACTGTAGAGGCCAGCAACATAACACACTCATTCCTTCCAATTAGACAGCAAGTCTGACACTCAGCATCTGCCATCTTGCATTCATGGGTGGTCCAGAGCCACCTGTCAAGTATTAGAGCAATTGTGATGCTAGTAATTAGAGTTTGACATGGAGTCCACTTTTTGCTTATTCTTCTGTATTATATTCCCAGATACATGTACAAAGTTCTGGAGAAAACAAGATTGGCTCTTTCTACTTACCTGATTGCTGTGGTTGCCTGGAAAGTCTAGGAAACTGTGTAGATGCCCCACTTCCAGGCTTTCCCCTCTATGAATCATTCTGTGGTAATAGAGTTAGTTCTGTTTACTTGAAAACTCCCTCTCCCTCTTTCTGGAGAAAATCTATACAAATGCCTATGTTTGCTACAACTTGGCATCCCACCTGTGTGCTCCATATTTATTGAATAAATAAAGCAATAGATGAATGAATTACTAACATATAGATTTGAGGAAAGGCTTGGAGAAATTTTGGGCCATGGTATAAAAGTAGATGTTGCTCCCTTTTTATTTAAAGCAGAGAAAAAAGTAGATATCCCAAGAGAATTTATAGATAGTCCTTTGTTTATTCACCACATGATTTCACATAACTTTTGGTCTATCTTTCATCCCACTGGGTTTCCAATACACCACCTTTCCTCTTTCCCCCAAATACACAAAAATTGTAAACCACATAATACACACCACAAATAAGATCATTTTGAAATTATTGAAACTCAATAGGAAATGATTTGAAGGAAAAATTAAAGGGAAGTGTAAGGCTAGAAGGAAAATTCTAACCACATCTCTGATCCAGGTATAAGGCCAGTGGAGCTATAGAATTTTTACCCATCCCAGAGCATAGGAAAGCTGAGTTCTGGTGACCCATGCTCATTTATATGAGACTTAAACTATGAGACATATTAAAGAACTACAGGGTGGTTTGGAATGTGTTTGTATGTTTTAGTGGCCTGGGGCATGTATCAGTTAGTTTTTTCTGTGTGAGGAATTCTCTCAGTATTTAATGTTTAAAACAACAGTGAGTTGCTTATGAGTCTGTGGGTCAGCTATGCAGTTTACTGATCTGGCCCAAAGTTGGCTGATCTTGGCTACCTTTGCTCCTATGTCTGCAGCCAGCTTGCGGGGAGGGAGAAAGCAGCTAAAGGCTGGCTGGTCTATGATGGCCTCGGCAGGGTCAACTGGGAAGACTGGAGACTCTGTCCCCATGGTCTGTTGTCATCCAGCAGACTAGTCTGGCCTTGTTCACATCTCAGCAGTAGAATTCTGAGCGAGACAGTGGAAATGTCTGAGGCTTTGTAAAAGTTTAGGCTTGGAACTGTCGCCTGCCACTTCTGCCACTTTCTATTGGCCAAAACAAGTCATGGGACCAGACTAAATTCAAAGGGGAGGAAAAGTAGGCTTCCCCACCCCTCTTGAATCTCCCTTGATAAGGATGAGCTGCAAAGTCACATTACAGAGGGGGATGGATGAAAGGAAGAACAAAGGATTATGACCACTTTTGCAATCTACCACAGGGAAAAATGAAACAGAATCATCCTATTAAGTTCTTGTGTTTTTGTTCTCATCCATGTAACTGAATCAAGACTTTATTATTCCTCCTTTTTCCCCTCCCCCTTCTCTTCCTGGCAAGTAAAAATTCAGGAATAAAGTCTTTACGTAGTTATATGGACAGGAACAAAGGCACAAGGACTTAATAGAGTGTTTCTATTTTGTTTTGCCCTGTGGTAGATTCCAAAAGTGGTCATAATCCTTCTCATCTTCCTTCTCCTTCAACAAGGCTAGAAGAAATCAGTAGCTATGCTGCTTAGGGCTCTAATCTGTTCTTGTAGCAAGAAGCTCTTCTCATTGCATCCAGCTGTCAGAGTGTATTTCGGAAACCAGATCCCGCCCCCCTTCCTGTGCCTGGCCAGCAATAACTCTCTGGCTGTCTGTAGCCATCTCTCTAAGATAGTGGTATCTGGTTCAATGCAAGCCTGAAAGAGGATTGTGAATCTATTTCTATTTGGCTTTCATTACCCCGGCAAGAACTTGAGGCTTTCTTGGTTTATTGTTGTCATTGTTGTTGTTGTTGCTGTTGTTGTTATTGTTAAGCTTCAGAACTGAGCTGTCTCAACCCACATGAAGTCATCCCTATAATGGGAAACTTTTTGCTGAAATCTGCAGCTTGTATGCTTTTATTCTCCTCAAACTTAAGTAGTAAACATCGGGTGGTCCTGCAGAAGTCAGGATGAGCCATCTTATAGTGTCTGTCATCGGGCTCATGCTTGGAGTTTAACAGCTAAATAAACGGATTCTCACTTTTACTAAAGCACCATCTTTCTAGCCATGGAATGTTTCAAGGCAGTGCTGATTTCTGGGCCTCATCAGCAGGAAGATAATAAAAAGGGATCTAACACTCTTCATAAAAGAATGTGCCACACTTTGGTCTATCAGCCCTCCAGATGATACACCCATTCCAGTTTCAGAGCAGCATAAGATTTGATAAGACCTTGAACTTCAGTTGAGAAGAATTGTAATCGCTCCTTTTATCCCCATGATACTATCTAGCAGGCAGTCTGTCCATGGCTTTGTTACTCATCTCTGAATGCGTGTACGCAGCTCCATATTATTCACACAGGAAATGGTTTAACAGATTGGAAACAACACTTTGAGAGGTGCAGAGTGGAGGGTCAATCTAAAGTGCCTCTTTGTTTCCTAGGTCCATTGTGGGACCCCGTCAGCTCGCCGTGTGGAATACTTCCAATCTGAGTCATGACAACCGACGAAAATACATCTTCAGTGATGAGGGAGGACAAAACCAGCTGGGCATCAGGACCCACCAGGACATCCCTCTCCCTCCAAGGAGGAGAGAGCTCCCTGCCTCGCTGACCACCAACGGGAAAGCGGACTCCCTGAACGGAGCTCGGAACTCAGTGATGCAGGAGCTCTCGGAGCTCGAGAAGCAGATCCAGGTGATCCGGCAGGAGCTGCAGCTGGCTGTGAGCAGGAAAACGGAGCTGGAAGAGTATCAAAGGATAAACCGGACTTGTGAGTCCTAGGTGACCACGCTGCTCCCCTTTCTCAGTTCCTGGCATTCCTCCGACACTTTGTGATGCGTTTTTGTAACTACTGACAAAGCTGTGGGGAACCTGAGGTCTAGGTCTTCTTAGAGGTCAAGTTCACTCTCCCCAGCCTAAAAAGCATCAGCAGCTCTTCCCAAGCTCACTCTCCAGGCCTTCAGGGTAGCAGTCTTTCCAAGAAGAACCTTAGTCAGGAGTGAACTCCATGCAAGGGATCTGTGAATAACCACACAACCCCAGTTCTTGTTAACCTTTTCACCAGGTGCCACAGTAATATTTCTGGTTTTTAGCCCTTTCTCTGCACTATCAACAAGAGATAAAAAAAAAATTGTTACTCGTACCTGGTTGTTGGTTTTATTCTTAGTACAGAACAGGATTATCCAGAGTTGTGGTTTTTGATACAACCTGTCAATCTAGATATCTTCCTGGGTTCTGAATGGGGAACAGGGTCAGAGCTAGAGAAACTTAGAAACAGGGAGGTGGGTGCTTAAAATGTTAATTGACCTAATTAGTGTCACAGCAGGCCAAGGATAGATTGGATCTGGCGAGAGCCATGTGTTTGAGAAGGTCCTGGTTCTCCACATTTAGTAGGAACAAGTTTACATGACACTGTGAAAGGGGACAGGGATGTGGTGAGTGGGAACAGAGGACAGGCTGAAGAGGCATTAAAAATATATGCAGTGTGTTTTAGAACAAAAGCTCTGGGGCCAGAAAAGCAATTTAGCTAAGGAATGAATAGCACTATACTTCTAATCTAACTAAGCATCTCCACTCTAGTGTGTGCCTTTTGTAAAGGAGAAAGAGAGAAAAGCAGGCAAGGTGGCCTTAGGATGAAACTGGAATATCCCTACTTATTGCCTGTACAGGATATGTGAGCTGGCACTGTGAGTTAACTGAAAACATTCTGCAAACCACAGACGAGGCCATTTTCAAATCAGCAGTCACCTGTCTCTTAGCTCTGAGAATCCCAAAGTGAATGTCAAGTTTGTGAACATCACGAGCTTCACCATTCAGGAACGTGCCCCCCCACCCCCGCTTTTCATATCTGTATTCGTAACTACCAAGTCAGTGTCTCAGACTCATACCTACTGCCCTCTCAGGAGCTATGAACAGGTTTGGTCTCTCCAATTCTCCCTGGGCTCCATTAATGCCCCATGAGGTTAATATCAGCAACCTGGTTTCCCTCTGCCTAGTGTACAACTTTCCCAGTGTGCAACTGCTCAGACATGCAGAAAGGGAAGGGAATATGGCCACTATTGAACTTCAGTTCTCAGTGTCAATATAGATCGGAGTCAACCAGGAGCTTGTTAAAATGCCGATTGTCAGGACCCTTCCCCAGAGGGTGGGATAGAGACCTCTTGTTAACCAACACCCCCAGGTGACTGACACATGGGGTCCAGTCACTGCTCTAGAACTGTGACTGCCCCAAGCATAGGGATGAATGAGCAGAGCCTTTGGGAGAGTTTCTAGACGTGGGCACACACCTGCTGATTCACCTTCGCACAGCCCCTCCCACCCCAGAGCACCGTTTAGGACTAGACTTCCTTGTTTATCAGTTATTTGCTTTATCTTCGCAGTACTTTCTGTGGAACCTCAATCCATGTGAATGCCTACAATGAGTTTGCGGTGCTGTGCCAAGCCCTGGAGCTCTGTCACGGCCACGGATCACTGGAAAGGCACAACGGTACTTTTGGATGGAATTCCTCCATTTCCACCAAGAGCCACCCAGTCTCCCAGGGAAAGATAACACCCTAAGCTGTAATTAGATAAAACAAGCAATTAGTTAATTGTCTGAGAAAACCCAGGGGTGGACGTAGGCACTGAGATACTAAAGAGGGAGGTGGGAGAGTTCTAAAGTTAGACTTCATCAACCTCACAGGTGACACAGTTCCACAGTGAGGGAACAGGTGAGCCCTGGAAAGGGAAAGGACAGATCTCCTATGAAATGCCCTATCCTCCCATGTTCTCACCCCGGGCCCACAAGTAGGTTTGCAGCTGCCTGTGGGAAATCATATCCCTTAGCCATCTCCACCCATCTGCAGCAGCTGAGGATGCTGTGCAGACTGTGCCATCATGCTCTGTGCACCCCTGAACCTCTGTGCAGCCGGAAAGGCCGACGTATAGGCGTACCTCAACTCACATGACAGCCATGCTCCCGATGTTGTACATGGACGCTTTTATAACTCATTTCCTGACTGTACTTGAGAAGCTGGCGATTTAAAGGAACCCAGAGGTGAATTCTTTTGTAAAGAATCCTTTTGTAATGCAATTAATTATCCCTTAATGTATCTGTTTTGTAAGTTTGGATTTTTGTATATCGGGTTTACCTTAACTTAGGCTTCTCTACCAAGGCATTCTGAGCAGTGGTGGTAACAGGCCAGACCGCCCTGCCTCTTCACAAAGCGGATGACCAGTGCACAGCTCCTCACCTGGCCAAAACCATAGCCAGGATATGGCAAGCAGCTGCTGGGACTGAAAGCAGACTTACTGCTGTCAGCACTGCTTGAAATGCCTCCACGTTCTGGATAAAGAAAACAAAGCATAATTGCTTGTGGTGAAATGAAGCAGTCTTCATGTTAAGTAGTGATGGTTATTTTTATTGGTAGTGATTGAACAGTGTTTTGCAATTTGTGAAAAAGTACGTTGTGTTTTGTAAAAAGGTTTCATGAAATGGTGAGTCCTTTGAAAATCCTCCTTCTGTTCTACTCCACCTCTGTTCTCTCAATTCCCCTCAGGCTCAAAAAATGCAAAGATCAGAAGTCCTCAGGTGGATGGTGGTACTTTGGTAAAGAAGAAAGACTTAAGGGATGTTACCATGCCTCCTTTTGTGGGCTCCTATTTCATGAGGTCAGGAAGGCCATTCTCTTCCAAGCTCTGGTGCTGGGAAACCTGGAATATGATGGCCTAATTATGTCACCCACCCCCAAACCTGTTTTCTTAGGGGTAATTCCTGGCACAGGAAGCACACAATAAAGTATGACCAGATAAGTTAGAACAGATCAGTTCGTGTAAATAATAATGGCCCCAATGTATGGATGTATCAAGGTAGAGTAGCCAAGGGGATTCCTCCAACAATTAAAGACAGGTTGAAGAAGGACTGGGACCCAATCAGTAGAGGTCTTTAATGTGCCTGGAGGTGACTCTCCATTATTCATGGATCTTGTTGCACAAGCCCTATACCGGAAGCAGCTCCGAGCCAACCAGAGAAGTGAAAGTGCGGAGCAGAGCAGAGCAGTGTCATGGGGCAACAGGCTGCTGCTCCGTGTTGGTGCTGGTGGGCACTTCCTTGGTGTGGATAGAGAAGGAAGGGGAAAGAACCTGCTTTAGAGCCTCTCTTCCTCCCAACTCAGATTTTTGATAAGAAAACCAGAAAATCCAACCAGTCTTCAGAAGGAACTGCTTTCTAGTCATCAAAAACACTTCACTATCTTCACTGTTATTCTTTTCTTCACCCACCGACCCCAGTCCTCTAATCCAGGAGTCCCTCACTCTTTTGTTTAGTTTCTAATCATTTTATGAAAATAATGTACTTAAAAGTATTTTCTTAAGGTTTGTAAAGAGTGTTTGTTTGCATTGTGTCTTCATTTTAATGTGTTTGCAATCGCTCCGCTCCAGGAAGAACTGAAATGCTGTCTTGTGAGCATGAAGTGAACAGGCTGTTTTGATCCAGCCACTTTTCTTGTACAACCATGCGGATGGACTAGATGTCCTCAGGTCTTTTCCATCTTCAGTTTCTATGACTGTGGAATAAATGTTCAGATAGAAACTTCGCTTTCAGATGTACCGCTGCCATTGTCTTTGGGGATTCAAATGTTGACGTGGTACCAGCCCCTTCCTAAACAGGAGACTCACTGATGCGGTGATTTATGCTTATTTCCTTGCTATAGTCCAAAGGGGCACAAAATATGCTGAGAAAACTCAGAACCCTGGCATCATGAAGTAGAACTGAAATGGCTTCATCTGAGAGAAACATTCAGGAAAAGACACAATATTAAGAGATCTCTGGAAAATCTCTGCCCTGACCACCCTCGTTTATTTAATGATTTGACAGACAGCTTGTATGTAAGTGCCAAGTGCTGGAAACATGATGGTGAATAAGATGGGCATGGTCTCCAACCTCAGGGACCTTCTCACAATCTGTCCTTTTCATCATCTATAGACAGACATTACTCTAAAAGCTAGCATTTATTGAGCACTTATTTTATAAACCATGATCTCATTTAATCTTCATTAAAAACCTGAACATATATACTCTAGAGGCTAGACCTAGTCTAGAGTATCTAAACTAGACCTCTAGTTTATACATGGAAAAACTAAGAGTCAGGGAATTGTGTAAGTCGCCCAAGGTCATACAGCTCCTAATAGCAGTAGCAGAGATTCTTATGTAGGGAATGCAATTCCAGAACAACCATACTATATTGTCAGGATTCTGATCAATACGTCTTCCTCTTCTTCCTCTAACCTCCTTTAGACTTCATGTCACACCTCAGCCTGGCCCCCAGCTCCACAGAGAAGAAAGCTGATGTGGTAACTGCACCTGCATTGGTCCACTAAACTCAACACCGTAGCCCCTGAGCCTCACAGAAAGTTTTGGGCATCTGTTAGCTTTCTAGTCCAACCAAGAACTGGTATAAACACAGCTGCAAATCACTCAGCAGCCCTGTAGCCTCAGGCATCTTGCAGTTCTCTGACAACTCAGACAGTTTTAGCTGCTGGCAAACTTGCCGTCATAAATCTGCTAGCTGGATGCGCTCTTCATATACATTCTTTTGAAATATGCCCAAGTCAAATATCATAAAAATATAAACCTACTATAACCTAAGTCAACAGCTGACATACCTAAGCATGTTTTGTATCATTCATTCATTTTTTTTTATTATTGAATGATTTTGAGCCAGGCATTGGACTAGCTGCTGGAGATAGAAAGATGAAAAAGCAGATTCATCTTTATATATAGTTATTACTGCTTTATAGATTAAGAAACTAAAACAGAGAGCTAGCAAGTGGCAGGGTCATACTCATTCAAGTATAACTTCATAAGAAATATGTTTAGCACAATGCCAGGAATCACAATAAGCACTCAATAAATGCATAAACGGAATAGGTGAGCAAGGAGAAATCTATGATCCTTTTGGTTCAACTCTACTCTAGAACAAAGTACTACAGGAACTCTCAATGAATAGGGGAACACTATGCAATGCTAATCTAGGGCCTGGTAAAGAGATCCTTCTCACATTAGAACTATCATGGATAGATATACTAGGTTTATATAAGTCTTCAGAAAGACTTCAAAAAGACTCGTAATTTCATTTATTATCTCTCTGATGACAAGCACTTTACTGGTACAGGAATCCACTCAGGGTAGAAGAACAGTAGACATCTAATTGCCACATTTTGATTCTGCTACTCAAGTGAGTGACCCTGGAGCCTGTTTCCTCATCTCTAATATAAGAACATGGTTTGAGGTCCCTTTCTTAGCTTTCAAATCATTCTACTGCATAGATTTCAGAAATATGAAATCCTCAGACCATATCAGTTCATATTAATGTGAATATGCTATGATTCCAATTTTTTCTAAAATTTGCCTCAAAAAAGGTCAAACTTACAATAAGAGAAGCCCTAGCTATTGTGGGTTGCCTCTAATAGAGGTACTGGTTTTAGAATTCAAAATAATTCCTTTTGTTATCACAAGAGAAATTTACAATGCAGTCATCTATTGTAGATAATACAAATTTGAAGTAACTTTAATACTTGACAAAGTTTCCACTTAGGGAGTGAACAAAATAGGCCTGAATTTACACATTGGTCCAAAAAAAGCAGACTTCTTAAGATTTGTTAGCATAAGCATCAAGCTAAATTAATCACGCAAACCTTTACTGAGTACTGTGTGCCAGGCCTTCTGCTGGATATTAAGGATTAGATTAAGACATTGTCCTTTCAATGTCCTAATTATAGAAACTGTGAAATATGGCATACATAAGGCTTTGATTTCTAATATTAGGAAAAGATCAAACTTGGGCAAAAATCACCAGAGGTAAATTTCAATTTTTATAGTGGGACAATTATATATCTGGGAAATTTTAGTTATTTCCATGCCAGGGTGAACCCGATCTGACATACACACAACCCACCAACTTTCTACTTACTCTCACTAGCTGTCTTAAGTCAGGCAGGTGGACTTTTACAGTAAGAACAAGTCGAAACTTTTCTGCAGATCCACTTGGGTACTTGGATTTATCAACTGACAGTCCACAGGAAAAACCTTAATGACCAAAATTTAAAGGCATTCCACACCAGCAAAAGCCATAGAAATAGATGAGAGCAGCATGTAGCTTTGAGAACTGAGCCTCACCATCCCAGTAGGTCTAATAAAAGATAGATGATCATTTTATTGTCCAGAATCCTTCCACGAATCCCCATGATATCAAATCACACTCGTCACGTACATGGCATGCGCACAGTACCTGCCTTTGAAAACAAAGATGCCTGTGGGGATCTGGACAGAGAATAAAGAAAAAACAAGGAATCCCAATGGAAATTCATGTAAGGATGCAACAGCTAGCAAAAACTGCTGAATACCTTTCAAAAAGATCCCTATAATAGGTAAGAAGGTAAGAGCCAAGCCATGTAGTTAAGATGTGTCCTGGGGCATATCAGCCCTGATTTTGGTCCAGATCACTGAGACAATTTCCAAGATAACAAAAGAAAATAAAGAAAATGGAACTAGAGACCTCAAGAGCTTGGGGGCGGGGCAGGGTGCGCGGGGGCAGGAAGGCTTCTACAATCTTTGAAATTGACATTTACAGGCATTACTTTAAAGAAATTCTCTTTTCAAAATTCTGTATGGATCTAAAGAAGTAATTCTTTTTTTGGATTTTTGAAATTTCAAAATTCCTTTAAGCATCTGAAAAAAAAGCCAATTAACATACATACAACACAAAATTTGGTATACAATTTGTGGGTATTCCTGAAGCTCATTCATTGGCTTCTTCTCTAGTAAGAAGCCAGACTGTCCAAAGATCACCAGTTTGGGGTCTGTATCTGAAAATGACATTAAATGATGTTAAGAGCTCTCCCTGTGTTGCCTGTGACTCAAGCTAGTTGGGACTAGGGCTCTCTGCTCTTCCTAGATAGAGAAACTTCCCCTAAATCCAGCCTCTCATGGGACTCGTCATTTTCCTTTACAACCTTCCACAGGCTCCACTGTCCCCTGCTGCTGGACAGCTAGCTTTCCTAGTCAAGTTATAAACAGTTACTATCCAAATCCAAACCACCTGCTACCCAAGTTGTCTATCTGCCCCCGAGCCAACAAAGTTTTGTCTAAGATTGTCCTATAAGCACAGAGCAGCAAGGGGATTACTAACTGAAAATGCACAGTGCCCAGAAGCAGGGCCTGACCCCATCATGGCTCTGTGTGTTGGGTACGTGGAGTGAGCCAATTGAGGGACTCGTGTCCTCTTTGATGACACTGTAAGATTGCCCAGTTAAACTCGTTTCTTAACCCATACCCATGACTGTGAAATTCATCATAATTCCATCACAAAAGGACATGGAATTTGTCCATACCCATCTCCTAGGACAGGTGGTGATCAAGGAGGGATCCATTTTGCACAACCCCTTACCAGAAACGTAAGACCTCTAGTTTGCTGGTTATAATAAAACTTGTAATTCAAGAACTCTCAACCTAAAGTGCCAGGCAGCCTTATACTCCCTGGCAAACAAATCACAATCTCTTACCCACTAATGGACAATGGAAGAGAACTGAGAAGAGTCAAATAAACCATCATCTTTAGGTATAATCTCTCCCCAAAACAGACTCAATAAACAATTGGGAGAAAAATGCTTTGATAAATCAAAGAAATAAATCATTTAAACACAGTCAGCCTCTTAGCCTGATTATTTCTGTTCAAGAGAATTCAGTTCTAGAACAGCAGGTGTAAAATCAACCAAAAATAATAAATAACAGAAGTTTCAAAGAAAAACACAAAACACAAAACAAACTGGATCCTGCTTTAATTGAAGGTAGTGGAGTATAAAGTCCTACAGAAACATTAAAGAATCTTCTGGAAAAGAAGGATCACAACAACCCCTCTGGAGAGGCTGATGAGAGTAATTCATAGCTCACCAAGGCCTTCCTGTGTCAAGTTCCCAGAGTACCCATAAGATCTCTTTACCCTCAGTCCTGTTCCCAATCCTCTCCAATCCTGATTTTATTTTTACATAAAGGGGGCTATAGTATCTGAAATTATTCTGGCCTCAAGAAATTTAAAGATTTTAATGAGCAGAACATTCAAAACTGAAATAACTTCAACAAGGAAGCCAGCTGAACTTAACAAATTACTCTGCTAGTGAATAAAAAAATGGATTGACTCATCCTGGACATAATTTCATTAAGGCTTTAAACCATCCAGGAAAGAGTAGCACAGTTATACCATTTTATAATCCAAGTTTACAAAAAATTTACTACGAAAATCAAGAAATGTTTGTGCCCATAGCTTATTTCTAAAAGATCAGACCCACCCTCTTCCCCAATAGCCATGTGTCTCTTCTCTTCTTTGTTCCCTTCTCCTTGTCAAAAATACTAACTTCACTTCTTCAGGAGGAATGGACAATGCAAGATTACACAGTGAGCCTGAAGAAGAAAATGTAGAAAAGTCTAAAAGCAGGAAATAAACAAGGCTGGTAAGGAAGACAAATACGAATTATTTGTTTCTAATTCATTCTAAACTCGACTTGCATTTACCAGTCCTTTTCCCTGAAGTCATCTAGCTATTAGAGAGGAGAACCTGAATGGAAAGTCTGTGAAGGGAAGGTAGGTGACAAACTACCCTGTAGGTGACAATCAAGGAGAGAAGAGGTAAAGGTGTGATGGTTAATGAACAGGCGTCTGTCCAGCCAGACCCTCTTCTTCCCCTGGCTTGG
The DNA here is from genome assembly GCA_028627145.1 of Eidolon dupreanum. Classification (NCBI taxonomy): domain Eukaryota; kingdom Metazoa; phylum Chordata; class Mammalia; order Chiroptera; family Pteropodidae; genus Eidolon; species Eidolon dupreanum. Next base: position 140,209,807 of record CM053509.1, on the reverse strand, counting down.
ATCAACCAATGTAGATGCGATGGAAATCATTGGCACCAAAAGCAGCATTACACTTGGGACACTTGCGCTGGCGGGTGTCATAGCGTGTCTTCACACACTCAAAGCAGAAAACATGAAAGCACTTTGTAAGTACAGCATCCTTTTTACGCATGTTGCAACACGGACACGTCAGGCGTGCCTAAAAAAAAAAGTCAGAGTCTGAGCAACCGTATAGGTTTATGATCCAAATGGCTCTCATACATAAGCAAACAAACAAGAAAATGCACTAAGCACTAAGACAAGAGTACCATTTTTCCTCCCCAAATTAAGCCATTCTCTAGTTAGCTTCCTGTAAAGAAATTCAGTATTTATTCTCCCATTCTGTTAGTAGGCCGCTTCAGGCCTTGACAAAATAACACAAAGCAAACACAGAGGCAGTTTTTCTAACCTTGTAATCCTTAATTTCCTCCATCAGAATCTCATCACATTTGGGTACATTGTCTGGTTTCTTTGTGGTCTCCAGCTTCCTTCGAAGTCTAGAGATGTCCTCCTGCAGTAGGACAGCATACCCATTAGACACACTCCCCCATACCTACCATTTTTGAGAAAAATAATTGCTCCAACTTGAATATTCTGTTGTGGAAAAACAGAATTTTCTATCTTGTCATGTCTAATTATCTTTTAGGAATGTAAAGAATTGCAAATGGCAAGATATTTTCTTTTGTTTCAGAACAGGCAACCATAATCATATCAATAAACTAGAGGTGCACTGTCAATTCGGTTATGTGAAAATACAGTCTAAGAGTTTAGAGGGACTGAATTAAAAAAAAAAAGATTAAAAAATTGATGAACCACTTTATTTTAAGGTAATTAGTTTTAAACTGGAGGTAGATTGGATTAAAGTAATTTACAAGATAAGGACAGAAAAGCACCATGAGAAATAGTTGGTATGCCAAAACCTGAAAATTGTGAAACTTTAAAGTCCTCTAAGGTAGGTATGCTGCTATTTCTTCACTGATTTATTCATCTAATAAGTATTTATTTCATGCCCACAGGGTGGTGGGCACCATGACAGACTTTAGGGATATGGCAGTGAAGAAAACAGACCCAGCCTCTTCACTCAAGGAACTTCAGTCAAGAAGGAAATGACATACATTAGACTAATGACTCATTCATAAGATGGGTCATTTCGGAACTCAGAAAACTAGTGAAATGTAAAGAAAAAACTGCTCTTACCTGGGCTCGTTTGAAATTGAACATGTCCTTTTCTTTGGTGACACTGTTCTCCACGATCTCATCCTGAAAATCATGCAGCTTCTTCTGAGCCAACTCCAACTGTGCTTTGAGGTCATCTGCAAGCTGGGCTGCCTCCATTGCCTATGTGGGATGTATGAATAATGTCCCTTCATCACTCCTTATTTCCAATGAGGCAAGGTGTTAACCCAAGGCCAAGGAATAAGGTGAGCCTATGATTTCATCAGTGTCACACTTATTTGTTCCTCAGAGATTAATCATCACTTCAGATGACAGAGTAATCAATCATACCTTGCGTTTATTCATCTCTAAGGCTTGGGTCCTCAGACCCAGCTCCTTCTCCCCTGTGCCAATGTTGCTCTGTAACAGATGCTCCTTCTCCTCCAGTTTTCTTACTACCTGTAACTGGGCATCAACCTTTGAAGAAGAAAATCAGATCTTAACACAAACAGTAAGGAAAAACAACAAACTGACTAGGTTCTGTTCATCCACAGGCCCACAAAAGAGAATCTGTTAGAAATCTCAAGCTATTACTGATTTTACCCGTGAACCCGTCAAAATACATGCAAGATTACAATAATTTAAAAAATACTGCTGATGATTCAAATAAGTCTGGGAAACCACTGAAAAGTTTCTTCTCCAAATTGCCAAGAACAGAGGAAACTACATTTACAGATATTTATCTTCTCTAGCCACACTAATCCTCAAAACCTGGTAACTTATACTAGAACATGTAAACTATAGCTCACACAAAATCTCTTTCAGAATAGCTAGATATTCTAATGTAGTCTTTCTCTTAAAACCCATGCACAAAGTAGAATCAAACAATATTAAGGGGTAAAAAGTGAAATCACACACCCTCAAACTCATCCCAAAACCTAGAGGTAATTTGGTAACCACTCTTACAATTTTTCATGCAACCTTTGAGAAATTTTTGAAATACATAGTACATGCACATGAAGAATTTGTTTTTAACACAAAAGGGATAATAAATCACTTAATGATATATTTTAGACATTTTTCCATGTCAGCAGATCCACATTTGTTTTAACAGCTAAATTGTACTCCTTCGTAGGGATGTATAATTTATCAGAACCCTAATGATATACATTTAGTTTTATTTTTTTCCTATTATAAAAGAATGCCACAATAATCATGCTTTTATGTGTATTTTTATGTAGAAAGTACCCTACTTCAACGGAATTCTGGAAAGCTCTATTCATTCTAATTACCTGAGTCTTCAGAGTCAAGACCTGGTCAGCCAGCTCCTCCTTCTCTTCTTTAAGTAACTTATGGATCTGATTAGACTTGATACGCTCTGACATGAGCTTGAAATTTGCATCATCCTTCTCCCGCAACTGCTGCATCAAACGAATATTTTGTTCCTGCATGTCTTCAAAGGCCTGGCCTGTGACATCCATCTCAGAGAGGAGAGCTTCTTCTTCCTAAAATAAAGAGGAAGAATCTTCATTTTAACAGAATCTTCTAATTCCAAAAAATGAGCACAGGAAACAAACCTTCCCACTGTTCATTCAGAAATAAATAACTTAGTGACAAAGAGAGACTAAGTTTTAAGCTTAGTTTTATCACTAGGTTAGCCCTACGAATACAGAAAAAGCCCTATTATCTGAAGCCACTGGCAGTGATTATTGGTCTGATGCTATTAGTTGATCTGTACTCAAAGTCAGTTAAAACAGATAAAAAGTTATACATACCATAGTCTAGCACACCAATCAAGTAGCAGTTGTTTAAGAGAACTTCTAAAATAAAACTCCATATTTTCTCATACTTTCCCAAAATTATAATACTGAATTTAATCTACAAACTTTCCAACAGTATTGCATAACAATCTGATAGATGAATAACATTATCTAAAATAGTTTTTGATAAAGCAACAAGATAAAATAATCAATAGGCATAAAAATAATTTGAAAAATATGCTTAACACATTTGACCAAATAGACATATTAGAGTATTGCACCAATAGCTGTATAATATACTTTACAAAGTCATGCAGAATATTTACAAAAACTGGCATTATACTGAGTTGTAAAGAAAGTCTTAACAGTTTTAAAAGAACTTAAATCATACAGAATATGTTCTCTAACACGGTGTATTTATGTTAGAAATCGATAACAAAAAGATAAAAATCCCATGTTCAGAATTTAATCAATATGCATCCAAATAACCCATAGGTCTAAGAAGACATGACAATTTTACCTACATAACAGAGAAAATGCTACAACTCAGTTTTAACCTACACATGTGTTATTATAGATGAGCATCTTTGGATATGTTTATGAGCCATTTGTACTCATTTCTGTGAACTATCCACATCCTTTGCCTATTCTTTTATCTGGTTGTTGGGTTTTCTTCCCCATCATTTTCCAGTTTTTTACATATTAGAAAGATAAGCCTTTTTGTGGTAAGAGTAAGAAATAGTTTTTTCCTATTTGTCATTTATCTTTTGACTTTGCTAACAGTGGTTTTTGCCATGTAGAAGTTTTGTGGGTTTTTTACATTAAGTCTATGTTACCAATCTTTTCTTTCATGTTTTTAGACTTTTATTAATAGATAGGCATTGTCCACTCCAAATTTATAAATACATTTACCTGTTTCCTTCTAGTTTATTGGTTTAATTTCTTCAATATTATACCTATAGCTCATTTGGAAATCATCCAAGTATACAATGTTCAAGTATATATACAACTTTTTCCCAATATTATTTTATTTTTGCCCTACCACATTTAATCATTTTCCTTTTCCCCACTGATTTAAAACTATATCTTTAGCACATATTAAATATACATGTGTATTTTGGTCTATTTCTAACTTTCTGTTCAGTCCTAACCTGTTAGTTCCAAGCTATTTTAGCTATTCAAACTTTTACATTTTAATATCTGATAGAGAGAACTGCCACCCCTCAACCTCACTGCTCTTTTTTAGTTTTCCTGGCCATTCTTGTTTACTTTTCCATATGTACTATAAAATCAGTTTATCTAGTACCAAAACAAACAAAAAGAAAATTAGTATTTTTCCTGGGATCACATTAAGTTTATACATTAACTTAGGAAGAATTAACATTTTAAGATAATGAGTTGTCCTGTGTAAGTAGTGTGTCTTTCTACTTGTACTAGAAACTACAGTAGCACAATTTCCTGTTTTTTTAAAAAAAAAAAGCAAGAGAGATAAAAGTGGCAATAAACAGATTTTAGAAAACCCAAAACCCCACTGTTTATAAAAGGAAATGTGTAAGGTTTTAATATAGTTCTTTTCAAGGTACTTAATGATCACATCACTATTAAAACTACTTCATTTCTTTGTCGTTCTGCTATTTCTTGGAAACAGTGAGGGTGTTCCTCACGGTAAACATATACGGCTTTTCCAACCATTTTCAGAATCTTTATTATTAAATATCAATAAAATTCACTGGGAACTTAAACATGCTCATAAGGAGAAGGGGGAGAGTCTCTGTAGTTCTATGACTCACAAACAACCACAGTTAACATACTAGTTATTTACTTATAACATTTGGGGTGCACATTTTTCTTAGTTTCATATGTCTATAATCATAATGTGTATAAAATTTTATATCTTTTTTTCATTTTATATTCATTATACCCCAATTCCAGATCAGCAGAGAAAGGACTGATCCCTCGATAAACAATGTCTGAACAACATGCTATCCAATTAAAAATAAAAGTAAATTTCCTGTCTCACAAATACATAAAATAAAATAACTAATGGATGAAAGACTTAAATGTAAAAACAAACATACATACATATAGGAGAAAATATTTTTTTAGAGGGACTGGAATGAAAGAACAAATTTCACTGTCAATAACTTACTTGTCAAGTAACATTTACTTAAAAAGCTAATTAAAAAAAGTGTGCCCACCTGCTTGGCCATGGCCAGCTTCTTCTGCAGATATTCTATCTGTTCCTCTACTGCCCGGATCTTCCTCAAAGCATCCTCGTCAGCCATTTTCTTGTTCTCTTTTTTCTCCTTATCCTCTAGATCCTTGAGTCTTTGCCTTAGATCTTCCAACTATAGGAGGAAAAGAATCACACAAAAACAAAGACAAAGGTATAATAAAATTTCAAAAATCAATTAATACTATGCACAACTGGAGGGCCCATAACATCAAAAGAACCTTTACAGAATTATGAAAGGAGATAAATAGACCACATCACAACACTGTTTTACCATCACTCCATTCCAACATGACATGCTTCTATAATTGACATTTTTGAGAAGTGTACATGTACCTTTCTCTAAAATAGTTCTTACCCTTTATTCCTAGGTCCCTGAATATTAATAACATTCTTCCCAAAAGTAATCAGAAAAAGAATCACTATGGCAATGATTTATATGGGGAAATGGGGGCTAAAAATTTTGAAAAGACTACTACTATTTCCAGTAATGCTGATTTACCTAGTGGAGAACCTGTAACTCTCTATTTTAGATGGTCTTTGAAAGGGAAGAAAATGTTGTTGAGTTTTAAACACTAACTTTTAAAGAAATTACCCTTCATAAGTGTAAAGGAAAATCCCACAAATGAAGATTTTAACCCAAATGACAGGTAATGGCAGGCTAGATTACCTCTGCCTTGGACTTCTTCTCAGCTGCCATTAGCTGAACTTTGTCCCTCTGTTCCTTTGGGGCAGAGCGGTACATATCCAGCAGTAGTTTCATCTCCTTTTGGCTCTCCTGTGCCTTTCTATGATAAGGATGGCAGAGGAAGGGGAATGACGTAAAGGGAAAAGAAAGGGCGTCAGAGCAAGGGAATTTCAAATTGAGCAAAATATTTTATAACAGTTCTGTTTTACATTTTATATCACACAGCTAAAAGATAAAACTTACGCAGACTATCAAGAGACTTCTAGAAAGAATAAAAAAGTAAGCTGTATAAAGGAATCATTTCTCCCTTCAGATCAAGTTCTCTAACATAAAATTAAAAAAATAAACATTTGTGGCTCTCATTAAATAGGCAAATTTCTGAGATTCAGTAGGTCTGGGATGGGATCCAGGAATGTATTTTAAATAAGTCACCCAGATGATTCTAACACCATACTTAAAAAATATTTGCCTTAAAGAGATCAAGAGAAAAGGAGAAAACTGAAAGTTACAAGTATACTGCTAATCCTAGATTTGATAGTTAAGTAATTAACCACATGCTAAAGACTAAAATTTCACCTCTTACTAAATTATCAAACCTCTTAACTGTACTTTTATATATCAAAGAAATCCAAACATTTTGAGCATACTGGTCCCTCAAATCCAAACGTCACTAAGGCTCAACAATGACCAACAGGGAGCAAGAAGTAATGAGTTCTAACAGAGAAGATACTGTTTTTCCAGGAAGGGGCAACGTGTAAGGTCATGACACTGTTTCATTGACTTAAAGGTCTGTCTTAATGTTTTAATGCCTGTAGGAGTAAACCTCCTAAGAAATCTCTTGAAATGATCTGATAATATACACAAACTAGTTAACTGCCAGGCAAACAGACCACTATTGTTCCAATTACAGTGCTACATACTTTACCTACTATAATTTAAATTACAGAAAATGCCAGCAATCTGCCAGTAGTTAATTTCATTAATTCTCATATTACTTAGATCATGACACTGCTTCCCTTAATTTGGATTCATGAAAAATAAGGCCATAACCACAGGGTTTATTGAGTCTTGACCACTGAAATGGAGTACACAACAGCCAGGCAGGCCATTTTGGCTGTACATCCAATCAAAAATTGAGACCACATCAACTTTGCCTTTGGTTACACTCAAAATAATACAACTGTCAGATAAGCTATGCCATAAACAAAACGTTTCATGCATTATGTCCTAACCTTAGCTTTTTTTCCCCCTTTAATCCCCCCACACACACACTTCCACCCCTGACCCACGGATGTTGCTGTCTCCCCTTAAGAACTGGATCTCTGAAGGTGGGGCGTCTCCTCCTAAACACTGATGGACCACACCCGGAGCCTGGTCCATGGCTCTACTGGGGCGTGAACCCAGGACCTTCTGCATGTAAGGCAGAAGTGCTAACCACTACACTATGAAGCCACCCGCTAACCTTAGCTTTTTGAGTCAGAAAATTACTCTAAAATATTGCTCTTACTTGAGTTCAATCTTCAGTTGTTTGATAATTTCTGCTTCCTTTTTCCTTCCATCATCATGTTTCCCTTTCTCTTTATCCTTAGCAGAATCTCTCTCTTTTTCTGACTCTTTTAGTTTTTGCTTCTCTCGTTCTCTCTCCTTTTCCTTCTCTCGCTCTCTTTCTCGCTCCCTCTCTTTCTCCCTCCTTTCTCGTTCTCGCTCTTCCTCATCCCGTTTGGACTTCATTTCATTGGATTCCTCCTGAGGTGCTTTCGGTGCAGAGGACTGAGCAGGTAAGTCCTCAAGATCTTGTTTCACCTCTGCAGGCTCATCCTTAGCTTCCTCAGTGCTGGACTGAGACTGTAGGAGGGCACTGCCACTGCGCAGACGTGTCTGGGAGGACAAGGGAAGAAAAGCAGCACATCGCTTATGGCAACCACACTGCTTTCCTCGCTAGAAAACAGCTTTACAAACTGAACAGCAAATACTACTTATTCTACTCCTCCTAGTTACCTTGTTCAGGTCGGACTGGGCTTCTCGTAACTTCCGCTTATACCTTAGGACCTCCCCTTTCAGCTGGTGATTGTGATTCTGGAGGCTACTGATGAGGTGGCGCATCTCCCGGTTTATGGGGCCTTAAATACAGCAACAGCAATGTTATGAAGAACTGTGATAAGGGCAAAGGCACAAGGGGAGAAAGTGCAGAACATATCAGAGACCTCTGAGAAACAGGGAGAATTACCTAAAGAGTCCTCAAAAGAGGAAAACAAAACTGGCCAATTTAAGTTAAAAAAACGAGCATTTAGGCTATGAACCAAAATGACTTACAGGATTTGACTTAAGTTTCTTCAGGACTTCTGAGCTCCAGTTAGGACTAACATATCCTGGTGACCACGCTGTCTTTCAAGGAAGCCATTTGTAGCAAACAAACTGCAGGGAGGAGCGAGAATAATTATACCTGCTTGTTCGTTGGCGGCAAGGGTCTGTTCAAATTCTATCCTCAGCATTTCATATTCCTTGCGAACCTGGGCCAGTGTATCTTCTAGCTGGATCACTTCGGTCCTCAGCTTCTTATGAAGACTAACCTCATCTCGCTACACACAGAAAAAGGAACAAATCAAAAATTCTTACCAAAATGTCAAAATATCATCATACTGTTTCCTATATTTGATCTTTTAGGAATATAAGAAGAAAAAAAGAAAATACCAAGAAAAGGATTATTCTGAAAAGTTCCAATTCATTAAAACCTAATGCACACCAGACACTTATAAAACTGATTTGAGAATCAGCAAAATACTAAAGAAAGAAAAGAAATGGCTTTTAACCCTGCGAATGTTATAATTTAGTTGGAAGACTAAAAAATTTAAAAGAGCATATAAACATATATAAAGTACGATTATTAAATTCAATTCATTTCACAGACATATAACAAAAGATCATCTACTATAAACATTATCTTAAAAACTACAGATGATACAGAAGCGAACACATGAATATAAGTTTCTGCCTTTAAAAAAAATTATTTACATATGCAGCAGACACTACACTGGCTTGTAAGCATGGCTTCTACCCACTATTCTGCCCCACGCAGATAAGGCTCCAGCCATATGAACCTATTTTTATATCTGTTGTTCTCATTGCTGGGAATGCCCTTCTCCTATTTCTATATATCTGTAAACTTGCATTTATCATTAAGAATCATATTTCACTTTGACAAGTGGAACCGGGAAGGTTCTACAGTCAAATTAAGATACTCTGTCTCCTTAATCGCTGATCTCTGGAACATGCCCCTAGTGCACCATACTGCATTCTAACGGATCCTAAGTCTCCCCACTAGCCCGTTTGATCCTGGATGGCGGGATACCCATCATCTAACAGAGTAAAGACCTACAGCCACCATATAAATATTTGCTGAATGAACAGGAGATTAACTGCACATGTGAGAATAAAATTATAAAATTTAAGAGGCAGGAAAACATATACAGAAGATAAAGCTAGGCTGTTACCTCAATGAGCTCGACCTGACGCTGGTGGGTCCCCCTGGTGCCATGGAGCAGGGTCCGAGCCTCATCCAAATGTGCTTTCAACTGTAAGCTCTCATTGTACAAGACAGAGAACTGTGACTGCATGCAGCGGTATTCCGGGGTCTCCTTAACCACTTCCTCCACCGCACTCCGCAACTCCACCTAAAGAGGGCCCAAAGAAAAGAAAAGCCAGAAGCAGACTCTAGCATCTGTGCCCTACATGTGACAGCAAATAAATTTTAAACTCACTGATGTCCTGCACACTTGAGATAAGCTTTATGACAATTATGAAGTGGATCTACCCATTCCTCTAGTTACGTAAAATCTATCCCAAATTAAATTAGACCATCCGAGAGGTGGTGCCTGAAACCTGTATTCTTCCATTCAAGAATTGTTTTAATTGATAGATGTTTTATATAATATGTCAACCTAGATCCAAGGACACTAGAAGAGCCCTATGAAATCTGTCAGATCTAGAGACAGAGACAAGCGCTATAAAATTGTCAGGATACTTATTTTAAGAATATAGCTAAGAACCCCACTCACTATCTTGTTCTCTTTATTCATATATTTATCTAGAAATAAATCAAATTACAAAAGACAGGTGGCTATGATGGAAAGAGAGGTGGGAGACTTTCAGAATCCACTTTCTTCCCCCCAAGAACCTGGGGAGAGAAAATTCTAATGGCAGGTTTGAAAACTAACAGGATCACTGACCATGTTTCTTTCCCCATTTTGGCAGCTAGAAACTGCAGAACCAAATTCTGTGGCCCACATGTGGCAATTACTGACTGGTGAGTGGCCTACCCTGCTACTGTGTGCACAAGCTCCATTTTTATAACCATTCTGGATCCTTACCCTAGTTTACCCTACACCTTATTTTTCTCAACAATTCCTAAGTTACAGCACCTTGATTCAGTCTATATATCTTTGTAGGTTGCTTTAAATATTTTCAGAACAAGCCAGGGTACAAGTGTATCATGAGTAAAATAGATATACTAACAAAACTCACATTTTTCTTTTCCCTCATAAATTATGAAGGTTCACAAGTATGTACGTGAGTTGGTCAGCAGAATGTTTCATTTTACGCACCCTCAGAGACGTGTCTCCTACCTTCAGCTTTTCATTCTGCGTAGTGACCTCGTCAAAGTCTTGCCGTAGTTTCTCCAGCTCACAGTGACGGTTCTGAGCCAACTCTTTATTCTCCTCAAGCTCTGCATTCATTTCTTCAAACTGGAGAGAAGCAGAAAAGTAGCCAAATGAGAATAAAGAACAAGAAGTTTTATATCATTCCCATTCCTAAGTTTCCATCTTCACTGATACACACCTCTACCAAAACTCCACTCTGCACTTATGAACATAATCCTAAGTACCCAGCCCAACACGTGATACTGGGTCAAAGCATGTGTCCTGAGAGAGTCACTGATTTTACCTTCCGGGCATTGATAGTGATTGTGCCGCCATAGAGACTGCTCCCTGCTCCATATACCTTATAACCTTTCGAATTCACCTACAGAGAAGACAAAGATTCTTTAATGAGAGACCCGTAATTTAAGATTTCAGTATGATAACCAGTGTACCTTCAAAGGAGTCCGTTTGTCCCAAGTACTACTACCCAAGTCCATCTTTTCTGAGTAGAGTCCTCAAAATGATTCTAGTCTCCAAGCTATGAATAAAACAGCACTTGCCCGTTCTAGAACTTCTGCTAAGTGTCGATTGAGTCGCTGTTCCCTCTTCCGAATTTTGTCAATATCCCACTGCAGGTCATCAATCATGGACTCTAGGACAGACACTCGTGACTCAGCTGTCTCCACTTTACTCTGCAACTTGGAGAACTACATCCCGAAGACAGGTATTCAGAAAAACATAGCAAAAATAAAAAAATAAAATAAAATAAAATAAAAATAAAAGACCAAGTTAGAAAAGAATTGCCTTTTATCAATACCTTCTTCTCAATACAAGAGTATAAAAATAAAATTACAGGTTCATTTAACAATTCTAAGTTAGTTAAAACCACAGAAGTCTATAAGAACTCTCATGCAAGGGAAAAACCACTTAAGATTCAATAATTTATCTACGTCTGAGAAGAACCATTTCCCTAGATAGAACAAAACCCATCAGAAAATGTGTATTTTTTAAGAGACAAAAGATAACATCCTGGATTTTACCAGACAAATATTTTAGGAGACAAAAAGTATATACTCAGAAAAAATAGCCATCTTTACCCCCAACTTTCTCTTCCATTTCCACAAATAATCCAAAGAGAACAAAAAGAAAACTTCCATTCTCTTTTTTAACTGACCCCAGGACAATCTAAAATCAGATACTACAAAGATAAAAAAATAAAATCTTTGTTGTTCTATTTATTTTGGAGCTATGCACTAGCTAATGCTATTTAATACTTTAGTCACAAAGTTGTTAATGTTCACATTAATCTGTACACACACTTTGTGTTGGTTTTAAAATATGGCCCCCAAATTCTTTGACAGTCCTCCCATCAATAGGTGGGGTTGCTGTCTCTTCTTCTCCAATCTTGGTCAACTTTAGTGATTCAGTGGAAAAGATGCTACATAACATTGAGGCTATGTCTGAAATCAGGCCATGAAGGTTCTGCCTGATGTTCTCGGGACACTCAATCTCTGAAAGAATGCCATGTAAGAAGCCTAACTACCCCAAAACTACCCCAAAACTACACCTGCAACATGCAGGTGTTCCAGTGAACAGCTAAGGTGAGCTCCCAGCTGACAGGCAGCATCAACAGCCAGCCACAAATGCCATCTTGGATGCCAGGTCAGCTGAGCAAAACAATGTATCTCTCCAGGTTAGTAATGCTAAGTGAGATTTGAGAAAGGCCTGGAAGATGAGAATTTTTCTCATGTGGTAGCATCTAGTTTATGCCTTAAAACATGACAAAAGTTATTCAACTTTTTTACTACACTCCAATTTATTTATAAGCACTGCTATTCTCTAACTCCTTTGAAGCTTGATGAGAATCCACATGTATTAATAAACTTCCGAGATGACTGTCATGCAACCAACCCAGCATGGACCTTGGCCCTGGAGTTTAGGAAACAAAGGCATAACGAGAAACACAGGCTTTGAAGTTAAACAGATCTACGTCCAAATCACAGTTTAACCACTTTCTGGCTGTGTGCCCTCAGACCAGTCACCAACCTCTTTGAGTTTGTTTCCTTGCCAATAAGATGGGAGTCATTTGACCATTAGAGACAATATTCATAAAATGTCTAAGTGCTAGGCACTAAGTAAATGGTAACTTACTGTAAGCCCAAGAGTTGGGTGGCCACACTAAAGGAGGTCAAATTTCAGCAGAATATACTTTGAACTAAACCAAAATGATAAGAGTGTCAGAAGAGTCTTGTAAGGCCTATCATCACTTTTTCTCAATCATTTTATATAAATAAACAAACAAACAAATCCCCAAATCTTGACATGGTTTGGTCATGGCATTATTTGTGTCCAAGTCTGGACTGAAAGCCCACATTCCTCAAGTTCCTAGCCATCATCAAAGCAGTAGTTCCTACTGCCCTGTTCTCAGATGAATTCTACCAATTGTTCCTCAGTAACATTGCACATGGTCTTTTACACTGGGGATAATTCATGATTTAGGGGTTTGGTGCATTTTTTTGCAAAACCCTGTATGATGAGATTTCTTCCTAAAGACTAAGATTCTAAAATGTCTGTTTAAACAGAGGCATACGCAAGGAGAACTATCCAATGATTTTCTTTCTTTAACCTTTCCTAGATTTTCATTTCTCAGAGCTGGCTGCTTTTGCCTGTCCTGCATGCTCTTCAATATAAAAAATAGATTTTCTAGAGTAAGGTCTTTCTGGTCAAGTACCTCCTGAGACATAGTATGATGCTTCTCCTGAAGGAGGTCTGTCAATTCCTGTAGCCTCATATTCTCTTGTGCAAGGAAGGAATTCAGCTCCTGCACTGCTTCTTCCACTATGAGATTATCTGAGAGAGAAGAACTATACTTTAGTTTAGCAATGACAGTGTTAAACTTTAAAGCTGTATATCCCACCAAGCATTAACATGCTATCTCACTTTATTTTCCTGTAAATAACAAGAATTAGGCTGCTTTTTTATTATCTTCACATGGCAGATTAATTAACAAGATGTTAGATGACTTGCTTAAGGAAATGATCCAACCTTGTGCTCTGCAGGGATAGACACAAAGCCAAAATCATCTAACTCCCATCTCTTTCTATATAAAGTCAAAATGCCTTGAAAAATGAAATGGGAGGTTCTGTAACTTTATTCTGATAAGGCAAATCACCCAAAAAACTGCATTTTAGAATTATAGACAAGACAGAGGTAACTCTAATCTATCACACTTAATAGCAATAAAATAGATTTCATAAGGCTATTACAAATTCCTACTATCTACTAATACTAATATGAAGCATCAGTCTAGAGAGAGAGAAGGGGGGCAGGGAGCAGAAATTTCCTTGTTCAAATGAGCACCTATAAAATCATAAAAAATAAAGATAAGAGATCAGAGTTACTTATGATATTCTGAAATACTATGCTAAGGGTGCTCCTGAAGCTCAAAAAACAAAATGTACAGTGCTATTTACAAATAAAGCAGGTAAATCTATATAACTAATTGTACCAAGTTAATATGTTTAAAATTAAAAGTTACAAATACCATAGCTCAAATCTAAATGTCAGTAAATAAAACCAGACACTCTCAGGATATATACTGCCCTTTAGAGGCACAGTATCAGGCAGCCCTCTTAGAAATGCAATACAGAAGAGCTTGGTCATGTGGTGATTTTCGTGATTTTCTACCAGGAGTGCCCATTGGAATCACTTGTGGAACTTTTAAAATTAGACACTTCTCTAGAATCCATCCTATACCTGCTAAATGAGAATCTCCATAGGCAGGGCCAAAAAAGAGTATGCTCGGAAAACTCTCAAAGTGATTCATAACCCAAGAACTAGGGACCGAATTTTAGTCCTCTTAATAAACTAAAATATTGAGACAACAGAATAAAAGCTCGATCAATATTTAGTGAATTAATAAACAAGATGATAAATGCAATTCTTTTGAATCAAGGACCAAACAAACATGGGGATAAAATAAACTGCCAAAAAGTTATAGTTGATGCTACAATTCATACTTTATATATTTTTCTATCTCTTAGAAAGTTGAGCTTATCAGTGGCAATTGCCTTTTATGTTATGATAGTTTAGCAATTTGAAACTCATGTTTTTATAACTTAAACCCTACCTTAAATGCATGCCATCAAAAGAATAATTTTAAAGTACTGTTTAATATATAACTCATTTTAGTTCCTTTTTAAATATACCAATTATTTTACTTGATAATCATTTATAAAATCAAGTTTAACATTTACATAGCCTCTGCATATAGTATATCATCTGGGTATAATACGCACATGGTATATCTCATAATGCATATGGTATATCCATGTGGCATATTAGTAGGATTTAATAATACCATCTAAGTGTTTAAGTACAGCCAAGGGAGAAATAACACACAGCTCTGTTTACATTAGGTCAGGGAGGATTTGTAGCCATTCGTTCACCATTCACTAAGCACCCACTAAATACAAGGTATAGAGCTAGACACTGAGGAAATAAAGAAGAGTGAGCAAAGGCACTGCACCAAGAGACAATGAGTTCAGCTAGGAATACATAAGCAGATGTAATACGTGAATATAAAAGTCTGGGAGAACACGAACCACATCATTTATAATGGTTATCATTGGAAACTGAGATGAGAGGACTTTCAGAGTCCACTTTTATGTACTTCAGATTTGTATATTTTAAAACAACTATCTTTTATCCAAGTCTTTTAAACATCTCTTCTTTTAATTTTGTCAATAATTTAGCCTAGGTTATCTTCAAAAACAAAATTACAGAGTAATAAAATTCATTTTGCCCACCCAATGGTTCGAATTCCATTATATTCAATATATTTCTTTCAGAAATGAAAGGTTAAACATATTGATGATAATCTGAGAAATTAAAATATTACTACTGAACCCTAATTATTATTGAAAATGTGAAATCATGGCATTTAATAAGATGCAACCTAGCTACACTAATACTTTACAGTACTATACAAACATAACCTTCTGTATTAACACTGAATAGTAACATATTTCAAATAATATTTTTATTTTAAATAGACACTTTTACAACCTTTTAATTTGTTTTATCTTTTTAAACACAAAGATCATCTAACTCTAAAACCTGAGCCAATTCTTTTTAAAAATATTAGAGATAACAAAAACAAAAAACAAGAATATATCAAAACTGACTCTTTGAAGTAAAAAAATCAGTATCTAATAAAGAAAAAAACTTTTTAATATAATTACCAATATTTGAAATACTTATTATCACTAATAAATCAATGGCCAATATCACACAAGAATCCAGAAACAGAGCTATCTCTTAAATAATAAATTAATTCTGCTACTTATAAAACTGTCAAATTAATAGAGTATCGGAATAGGGCTGATAAAATCTTTCCTCAGCTTCTTATGAGACTGTCATATGGCTCAAAATATGAAGCACTCATAAGATGCCACAGTAATGACATTACTGGTAATGTTGGAGGTTAGGATTTCAAGAAATTTAATTAAAAATAAATTCAGAAGCTTGCAAAGTACCAAGTAGCATGCAAAGGTGAGTTCTTATTCCTCTCCCTGTGCTCGCCGTCTCCTGGTTCTTGCCTCACCTCCACTGTTTAGCTTCCGGGATAAGAGCTCCACTTTTTCTTGCAATTTATCGTAGACAGTCACGATCTGGGACACAGCTCGGCGGGAAGACTCCACACGCTCCTGCAGCTGAGATTCTATCTCTTCACTGGAACTGCTGGCCAAAGTAGCAAGGAAAGAGAAAGCTGCCTCTTGACCTTCCCCTGAGGACACAGGGGGAAAAGAGAAGCCCCTCAAATTATTCAACTGGAAATATCAAAGCCATTTTCCCCCTCAAATAGAAAACCTCAAAGCGAGGCTCTTCAAAAAAAAAAAAAGCATGAAGTGGTAAATTCACCACAAACAGTCACCTCTCTCTCGGTCATCTTTCCGTTCCTGATTGCTATCAGAGTCTGGCTCTGGTTCAGGTACAACAAGGGCTTTTCTTTCCGTGAGGAGGTCTCCCAAACCCTGCTCCAGATCGTAACGTTTAAGGATGATACGGATGTTTTCATCGAACTAGAGAAAATCAGGCACAGTTATGGAAAAACAAAAAACACAACTTTGGAAATAAAGAGAGTGCTAAGGGGAACTACAATGCTCAAATAAAAATAAGCAAAGAAACAGTTAGCTACCTGACTCCAGTACCGGTTGACAATCAATAATGAGGCATCATCGGTGGCCTGTCTTCGTTCCAGTTTTTCAATGTGCTCACGGAGTTCATCCTCAATGGCCTGCCGCTGATCCACCATTTCTGCCAGCTTGCGATTTTTGGTTTGCAGTGTTCTAATGTCCAACTCCTCCTGCCCCAGAAAACCAATCTTATTAGTTTCCACAACAAAATTAGACAAATCAACAATTAAACTCAACAAGGCATTATTGCTGAGTTATTTTCTATGAATAAAGCTATTTATTTTTTAAAAAATTACAATAAATAAGAAGTAGAAACAGAAGAAATAAAGGAAAGGGTCTGTGATGATGGGAGGAAAGAATGATATACAAACATACCAGAACCTGGACCTCACTCATCTCACTGTTCTATTTACATGTACGCACACAAAATTCTGCTGTGAGGCTTCCCCACCCAGCTAGATCACCCTCTACCCCAATCAATACTGTCATCTACTTCCTAAGTACTGCCCTTCATTCCTTAATAACTGTGGTACCTGGGTCCTTCTCTACCCCAGTTCCTGCCAATACATCCAGTGACCTCAATATATACGTGGACATGTACACATGTGGACAAACCACATCCTCCAGCATCTAGGCTATATTTTGAACTCCTTAACTCCAATGATGATCTCCACTGTGCTTCAGCCACACATTTCAAAAGCCACATCTTGGACTTTGAGCCCCATCTGAAACCACATCTGAAACCTTAAAATTCTAACCTCCCATTTCCTGAATAAAACCATATCTTTCCAGGTATCTCATCCCCTTATCCCAATACGCAGCTCTCATCTAGATCTCCAAAATTTTGAATTCTCTCTTTTCTCTCTGGCAGCCCCCTTCTGTCTCCACTATCTTCCATACTTAGACTATACCCTATGGTATATTCCTTCAAATTCCTGCCTATCAGGCTCCTCAATTCTCTGCCCTTAAAAATTTTATTCCACCTCTGCAAACAAACCCCAATCTGAATTAATCCACATATCTGACTTCAATTGTTATACCTAGTATGAGACTTCTAGATAGGGTAATTAAAGCAGGGAGGCTGCTGCCTTTCCGAAATAAATTCCTAACCTGAACAGATCTTAGGATTTGTCAGGAAATGTTTCTTTTTTTTTAACAAGTGAGTTATCTCCTATTTTCCATCAAAACAATATCCAACTACCAAGCCCTGCCTCCTCTCACATCACACTAAGCAGATGATTATGCTTCCCATTTTAAAGAGCAAATAGAAAGCATCAGATGGAAAGCTCCTCAATTTCCCATCTCCTTGACCCCTTCACACTACTTACCAACCTATGAACACATTCTTAAAACCTCAACTTGTGCTCAGAATTCTGTTCTCTTCTGTTTCTGCAAAAAATAATTCCATCAGTAATTCTGCACCCTTCTCATTATCTTTAACACCTCTAGGACAAGTGGGGGGAAGAGGGCAGTATCTCAGACAAAGAAACAAGACTGGAAAGGATTACATTTTGACTTTACCTGGAAATTAATGAATATTTTAAAGTAAGAACTATCTATTAGACCGCCAATTCCTTGTTTTACTTCTCTTTCAGTGTGGTTAAACCATTCTTGACATACCAAAAGAGTCAACAGTTTCCCAATGTACCAGTTTATTGCTACTATTAATAAACTATATCCTCAACCTCTTCTCTGAGCACTGCCTTCCCCTTCTTAATTTAATTGAAAACTGGATGAGAATATCATTTCCCTGCAGGCTTCTCCAGTAGTGGTGGCTTCTTTCCCACAACCCTTGAAATTCTAGGCCTGGAGACAGGTAAGCATCCTCCTTGTTCTCCACTGCCACTTCCAGGCTATTAACCCACTTTCACCCCTAAAACCTCCTAGCATTGCAGCTCATGTCACTGGTCTGTACCACCTGTCACCCTGCCTTGCTACACTCATCTCTAAAGGCCCAGGTCCCTTGCCCACATTTCCCAAAGATTCAGCTCCTAGATTAGTAACACTCTCTGCAATACTACTCCCATCAAAGTTATCAATTTCCATATAGATGACCTTTCCTATATATCAGATCATCAAGTCATTGACCTTCCCTCCTCCAACGATCTTGTACTTTACTTCCCTCAGTCACCAAACTCCCAGTTATTCTTAGTTTTAGCTATATCTGCATGTTCCCTAGAAGCTCAATTTCAAACACTCCATTCTCTATTTTTCCAGCTCACTCTCTAGTTTCCTGGCTCCAACAATTCTTCTACTTCTCCATGATCTATAATCTATTGGTCCTATACCTTTCCCTGTTCTTCACTCACTTCCTTCTTTATCGAACTTAAATTCTGTAATCGGTCATTATAATCATGCCCTTTTACAACCCTCTCCTTCCTTGTTCCTTTATCATACTTGTCTAGTAAAACCTTCAATCCTGGTAACATCCAACTCTCCACCTACTCTAGGCCTGTACCCACGCAGGTGAATGTGACCAGAAAAAATAAAGCGCCATGCTGATTGGTCTCACTTTAAACTCATGATCATAAATTCAAGTAAATCCTCAGTGCTGTCCAGCAATCCTACCCCATCTGTGCAGTCCTTTAAGACAACTACTTCATACCTTCTCCTGTCTCTTCAAACCTCCAAAACTGCCTCCCCCATCCTCACTCTCAGATGAGTCTTGCTTCTGATTTCACTGCAAAAAAAATATGAAGCAATCAGAAGATCATCTATCACCCACGACCATAACTACTGACCTGTCTACATCTGAACTCATATCCCCTGCCACCTTCTTTTTGCTATGGATAAACTGTCCCTGCTCTAAATAAGGCTAATTCCCCAACTTGTGCATTGTATTACATTTTCTCTCACCTACTCATGGATATCACACCAGTAACTGTCTCCTTTTTTCTACATCATTAATTTTATCCTCTCTACCAAATCATTTCAATCAACAGATAAACATGCTATAATATCTCCTACTTAAAAACAAAACAAAACAAAACAAAACAAAACAAAACAAAAAAAAACCTTTCATCAATCCCACATTTCCCTCTGACTACTCCCTTGCTTTCTTTTACTTTACATCAATATTTCTCCAAAGCATTGTCTCTATCCACTTTTCCCTAATTCCTCTCCTCTCATAGTCTCTTAAGCTCACTGCAATCAGGCTTCAATCATCACCACCCCACGAACATAGTTCTTGTCAAGTCTCCAGTGAACTTACTCAACCCATCAGCAGCATTCCATCTCGAAACACTTTCTTCATTTGGCTTCTGGGACCCCACTCTCTCTTGTTCTCCTCCTACCTCACTAGCCTCTTTTTTTCTGTCTCTTTGGTTAGTCTCCCCTCATCTCCTTGGTATCAAAATGTTGCAGTGCTCCAGGGCTCTATCCCCAGACCTCTTCTTTATCTATGCTCATTTCTTGGAGGAGAGCCTCTAGTCTCATGGATTTAAATATCGTCTAAAACATGATGATTTCCAAATGTACAGCATTAGCCCAGACCTCTTCCCAGACTGCAGATTGTTATACCCCCTACCTATCTGCTCAGGGGTCTAAAAAATATCTCAAACTTACATGTCCAAAATCAAACTCATGATTCAGCCTCCACAGCTCCCAAAAATCCTGCTCCTCTCATACTCTTCCCTAGCTCAGTAAGTGGAAACACCAAACTTCCAAAATCCTGGGGTCATCTTGCCTCCCCTCTCTCATATACTTCATCCAATAAATCAGCAGATCTTCTCAACACTACTTCCATAGTGATCCAAGCCACCATGATCCCTCATCAAGATTACTGCAACGGCCTCCTGTAGCAGACACTTCTGTGCCCCATGCCATGTCAGCCTGCCAGATTTCAGCACAGCTATGGTGGAGAGCTCAAGTCACACTGTCAGTGCTCCCACTTCAAGCACACTTTGGAGTCTTAGTTTTTTGTTCCACAATCTGAGCTGGCTCACTATAGCAAAATGAAATAGGAGAAAATATTACCTTCAAGGGCAACCCTCAACCAAGTGAGCTGCCCACTCTTAGAGAGGTGGAGTGGGGTGGGGAGAAAGAAGGAATGAGGAAACAATTTTGTTAACTGAACTCTGGCTCCTCTACAGTGTATTCTCCAAACGTAAGTTAAAGTATGTGACTCCCCTGTTTAAAACCTTCCAATGGCTCCTCAATGCCTTCTGGATAAAGTCCAAACTGGAATGTGTACATCCCACTGTAATATAACAGTCTGCTCCCTTGTCAGTGTCACCCTAAAACCTGTAGTTCAGGGGCTGTCCCCAGTGTAAAGCACAGTGTCTAGTAAGTAACAGATGCTCAACAAATATTTACATTTACTGAATGAATAAATGTTCTTGGGATGCATGATGTAACACAGCGCTAAAACAAAATCATCTCTGGCAGTAGAATGGAGTAGCTGAACCCCAGACTCAGAAATGACATTCCATCAACAATTTACTCTGAATATTCCTATTATTCTCTCTGATCCTCAGCCTTAATTCAAATAAGTAACAGATGTGGTTTCATAAGTTATACATATGTAATGTAAAGCATTTTAACACCCTATCCCCATGGCTGAGTTCTAAAACATAGACTCTTGATCTAAATCAAAACCTGTTACATTGAACTTCTGATGTCTAATGGACAAATAACATTACTATAAGCTTTTGCTCTAATGAAACTGTCAACACCAAAAGAGCAAGGACAGTATCTATTTTATTCACCATTATAATCATAATATCTAGCCCAATAATAACTATTAATAGCTCAAATATGTTGAGTACTTACCATGTTAAAGGTAATGTTGTAACCCTTAACAGTGACTCTTTCATTTACCCTTTCAACAACCCAATGAGGTAGTCACTATAATTACAATTTACGGACCAAGAAGCAAGAGGCACAGGGAGGATAATGAGGAAGTGGTGGAGTTGACAGTTAACTCCAGGCAGTCTGCCCTCAGACTCTTCACCATTCCTTCCTTGGTCTTGCTACATTACCTCTCTTAGTAGCTGGCACCTAATTTTTCAGTGAATGAAAAATGAATGTAGTTTTCCCCTGCTAAATAGCTATAATCAATGTATATCAGGCACCAGACTCTCCAAAGAATATAAGGACACTTTCGAATATAAAGATCAAATGTCAATATATCTCTTCTTCAGAAGTGACCATATCACTTTACCTACTTTGGACTGTTTTATTTCTCTTTTCAAACCAACTCCCCTTACTCTAGAAGGCTTCCATAAATTCTTACTTTCAGGTTGCAACTTACAGAAGAAAAGCACACTCTCATAGCATTGTTTCCACATACCGTTGAAGAGACACCTCCCAGCTTAATTGTTTCCACTGTGGTCCCTGAATCCTCAACAGCTGTCTTCTTCTCTGGAGGCACAGATGTGCCAGGATCTCCAGCTGCTCTTTTATTTCCAATTCCTGACATATTGGCACAAGATGACAGCCCTTTTCCTGCAGGGGAAAAAAAGACAAGAGACTTAGGCAAGATATGCAAGGAGAACAACAATAAAGAGAGACCACCTGTGATGTAAAAATTAGTAATTCTTCTGGCTAGCCTTTTAACCTGGATTCATTAATTCCACACCAAGCAACATGATCCCCAAATTCCTCTTTGAAAGAAAGAAGTAAATTGTGGAGTAAGAGTCAGGACTGAATTTACATGATTACAAATTTCTAAATAGGATGCTGATAAGAAATAAGAAAACGGGAAAAGGATGAAGAGACCAAGACAATTTCAGAAATCTCCCTTTTTTAAGTGCTAAAATCAGAAAAATGCAGTTTAATCAGAACAGAAGTAAATTCTACTGCACTGAAAGAATCACAGAGCTGAAAAGAGATCTGGGAGATGTCTGCTAAGTCATAAATATTGGACAAGTCATTTATTATCTCCGAGTGTGTATTTCCTAAACTAGAAATAACAATAGTATACGCTTCCTATGCTCCTTATAAGTAATCAATAAGTATGGAAAGAACTTAGGTTTACGTCTGACATGAAGTATGCACTCAGAAATGCCACCTCTCCTTTATAGATTTGCAGTTCCTTTCCTATTTCCAAACGCTCTCCCCATGATTTTCTGAAACCCTAGTGAAGCTACACCTGGGTGCGAATTCCAGTTCTACCTTGCAGGGAGCCGCGCTGCCTTGAAAGAGTGAGTTCTCCAAGAACTTCGGTTTCCTCATATGTACAATGGAGAAGAACAAATATTTTGTCTGCCTTACCGGTCCCCCAGGGTTTGGAAGCTACAAGGAGGCGGGAAGGATGCTAAAGCGCTTTACTACTTTCAGAAGCAGCCCTGCCATCACCGAGACCACACGTTACTCTGCTTCCAGTTAAAGCTCCATGAGGAGGGGTATCGGTGGCAGCAACCTGAGTCGGCCCTCGCCTAGAGAATGGAGACAGAAGAGGAGACAAGGGCCTCAATCGGACTCGCGAGAGGCCAAGGACCCCCAGCCCCTGCATCGTCAACTGGAAGAATGAGGCCCCGGAGCCGGAGAGGGTGGTGATTTCCGCACGATACCATCGCTCCCTTGGCCGAAATCTAACCTGGCTTCTTCACACTCGAGCCGCCAAAGAGCAGAACTCCGGGCAGTTATTCACCAAGGTCCGCACAGTCCTCCCACCTCTCACCCCTGACCCGTAAACTAAGAGCCATCGAACCTTCCGGGAGACCAGGCCAGGGAGAAGCAAAGGGAAAGAAAGGAGGAAGCAGCTTCACCCAGCCGGGCAGAAGTTACGCAACGCGAGGCCGCCGAGCGCCGGAAGTGACGCCGTCTCTCCTGCAATGCTTCGGCGGCGCGGGGGAGGCGCGGGGAGTGGCTGAGCCCCTACAACGTACCCGGGGCTGGCCGACACTGTGGAGAACGTTCACGATTTTTTCGGCTTATTGGCATTTTACTGTGACCTGGTGTTTCTACTAAGATGAAGTGTCTTATTCTATCGCCTGTTATTGGTTCTACCGAGACTCATTCAAACTGCCGATTGGCTAATGTTCCAGTCAATCTCCAAGCAGTAAAAAAACTAGCTAGCCTCAGATACCACGGCAAAATGTTGTTTGGAGACCCTTGTGCTGAAATGCAGGGTTCTGGAGAAAATCCAAGAGATTTGATGGGTTTTGAAGATTGTAAACTTTTCTTACAGGGAACGACGTATATACAGCCCTGCCTAAGCATTAGAAACACTTGGGAGGAGGGGGTTGGTCGCCTAGATATCTTTTTTTTTTTTTTAAGCATCTCCCCAACCCTAACCACCTTCTCTTTCGCCCAAGTGTCTAAGGTGCAAACAGAATTGAAAATTACTGAATTTGTGCTTCTTTGGAACAGGAAATTGCCCAGGGAAAAGATAAGAAACAATAAGTAGTTTCTGGTGTCAAAATTAGTCTATTTTAAGCTAATTAAGCATTGATTTTTTTAGTCAACAACAAATTGCTATTTCCCATTCAATTAAACTAAATGTCTATGTTCTAATGGTAGGAAGGTAATCAATATAGCTTACCAATAAAAAGCTGTATACCCTGCAGAACTATGTAAAACAACCTAATGACACCAGATAAGGGCTCAGATGGAAGAATAATTGCTGTATCTTTTTTAAAAAGATATAATGGAATTTCGGCATCTTTGAAAAAAAAAAAAAAAAGTCAAGCCTAATCCACGCTGGATATCCAATAATGTGAAGACTTTGGTTCTCCTACCTACTGGGCCTTATCGGTGGATAAATAAGAAAGTAAAAAGTGTTCATGTTTCCCAGTACTAGAACACTTTGCCTAGCCTGGCTCCAAATGGACTTCACATTTTGTTAGGTGAAGCAGAAAACTGAACTGTGTTTGGGGACCCATGAGCTGAAACATGTTGTATGAAATAATGACACTAATTTTCTGATCTCCCTCTTTTGGCTGCTCTATTCTTGGCAAGCCTTGTATCAATAGAACCACTGAATGACAAGCAATGGTTTTTCCAGCCCAAGTTTGTTAACTAGAGTTTCACAGGCTATATTTGGTCAACAGACATACTTTGTTTATTTTAGACAGTATTATTTGCCCTTTGTGGTCAAAAACAAAAACTGACTATTCCAACATTTAAAAGAGAATATTTTAGGTAAAAATCCAGATTATCAACTTCTCTGGAAAATGTCAAAGATCGAGCAACACTGAGCTTATATTCTTGCATGGCCACATTGCCTGGAGCTGAATAATGCTTTCACTTTTATTCTTGTTTGCTGTAATCCCCACTATTCATTTTCAACCTCCTCACATTAGTTGTTGCATTTGAGTATCATCACGTGTACTGTACTGTGATCAATCAATTGCTGATAGTAAATGAACATGGTTGGTTACCTACCTAGTATTCATTCCCTCTCTCTCACCTCTTAACAGAACACAACCAGGATTTTATTAATGTATCCATTTAGCTCCCTTCATTTCGCATGCCTTGGGGGAAAGCTGACTTTACTTCCACCTCCAAGGATTGTCTTAATATAATTAGTAAGTCCCATTCCCCCAAGCTGAGGTCCTAGTCTTAACAATGGAGGGTTTAATCAAGGTTCTTGAACAGTAGGGCTGAAGCAGTATACCTACTTTCTGAATTTTCTGTGTGAGGCCTGAAATTGTTGAAGCTTCCTTTCTACCCAGACTGATGATGAAGCCAACAGAGATGTGGGCAGAACTAAGAGAATATTGGGAAAAGGGAGCCAGAGCAACTCAGAACACCCCTAACTTTGCCCCACACTGCAGAATACTAGAGAAGATATTGAGAAGAGAGCAGACCTTTGTAGAACCTTTCAATTCTCACCATGTAGATAACTATATTCTCCAGCTACTGGTGAGATCTATATTTTCCAAAAGCCCCAGTCAGCCCCCTGACACCTTCCCAATAACCTATCCTGATCCAAAGAGGTAGCCTCACCTAGAGACCTGGAAAATGGAATAGATGAAGGGGAGGATGGAAGAGAATTCTCTCATTGACCACATTCCTCATTTCTGACCAGCTATCACCTTGTCACCATCTTAAGAGAAAAAAGAATAGCCCTAGAAAATTAAGTTTGGCTTCACTCCTAAATGACAGAACAGCATTGTCTAAACCAAGGCTTAAAGTTTTATATCACTTATCTTTGAAAGTTCCCATTGCATGTCTCAACAAGATTGTAACTTAAGTAATAATCCTTTAAAAACCAAAGGAGAAAGACTTAGATTTCAAGTGATTTTTCTGAGTTACTTAGTGAAAATTTGTGGAAGAACAGTCTTCTGACTTGCAGCCCATCATTGTCGACTACATAATTCTGCCACAAGGTGGCAGCAGGCAATATGTTTTCATCTAACTTTCTCTACCAAAGTTGGTTCCAGAGTGCTGTACTTATTTTGGGGGCATGTCTTCAACTTCACTCTTAGAAACTTGCGCAAGTACTTAGGATGGGATTAATGCTCTCATAAAGTACAAAATTAAGAGAGTTTTGGATTTTTATTTACCATTTTGTCTATGCTGCTGCAAATGTCCTGCTGTAAGATTGTTGTTATATCTCCATGCATTCTAACATCCTATGACCTCTGGATAGTTATTTGTGTGCTACACACAATTCTAGAAGTTCCTTATTTTTAGTCAAGTTGTATTTTATG
This sequence comes from Eidolon dupreanum, assembly GCA_028627145.1. Lineage (NCBI taxonomy): Eukaryota > Metazoa > Chordata > Mammalia > Chiroptera > Pteropodidae > Eidolon > Eidolon dupreanum. The sequence goes on along the minus strand of CM053509.1, from coordinate 140,183,520 downwards.
TACCATGACATCACTTATTAAACAAAAACATAGGGATTCCATGGCCCCTGCTCTAGACTTAATGAATCAGAATCTCCAGGGGAAAGCTCTCTGGAAATTCAAGTTCTTACTTCTGTAATTGTGCCCCTATCTGGGCATCTTTGATGAACACTGCTCTAAGTGATGATATCCAGCTCTGCCTATGAGTGTTGTACAGAAACTAACCTCCTCCTATTGTCCTCAGCCTTCCTCACCTTATAGCCATTCACCATTGCTGCACTTCTCTCCTTTTCTACATCCTTGCCATCTTTCCAGAACACTTGGTCTGCTATGCTATGTCATGCCCATCCCTCTTACTTTGTGATTTCTGGCAACCATGGTCGTGGCTTAGTCTAGGGAGCCGAAGCCAGGTCTTTTATCCTCTGAGAGTAAGGACAAGGAATCCCAGTAGGTTTTATGGAAGAATGAGAGCTGATATAGTTATAGGTTGTCAGAGAAGTCCCATTTCACTTAATACTCCCTTAAAAGCTGCACTGTATGTATGTTACAGTCATAGAATTGGTCTTTTAATGTATTTATGCCAAGTGGCACCCTATGTTTAGGTTACTAATATTTTTATAATTTTGATTTTCATTATGTGTTGTGCTGGCTATAACTTACTCCTTAGAGGATGAGAATCTGGAAAGCAGAAGCCATACTGTCTGTGTGAATTCTCACTGAGTAGATCCACCATTTCATATTGCTATTATTGGGTAACTGGCAATCTACCTGGCCTGGGAGGAAGAGAAGAAACAGCATTACTGAAATGTTTGCGTTGGGCATTGGGTTGGGAGTATAAAGCATAATTACAAAGGTAAGATTTGAAATTATCATTTCCAGCAACATAGCATGACCATCCTTCAGAAAACCATCTGAGGACTAAAACTGGATTTCAGCTTATAAGCATTTGTCAAACTGGGTAAATGTGAACTTAGGTTTTCATGGCCTTGAAGGACAAGAAGGACAGGAGACAAAGCCCAGGGACTATCAGGGTTGGGTACTTACTAGAGACCCACCCCCCCCCCCACGAGAGTATACTAGAAATAACTAACATTCAGGAGACTGAAAGAAAATTGTCCATCTCAAACCTTTATATAAAGATTTTTGCAAACTGATATGAAATCCCAGAAGGCACTTAGAAAGCATTTCAAATAATGCAGAGAGGTGGAGGAAGGGTCCTTAAAGGACCCAGGGAAAACCAAATAGGAATAAGAGACTGTTCTTTGCTGGAGTTTTCAAGAAATAGACTCTGAGATGGAGACTTGGCATGCAAGAGGTTTAATACTGATAGGGGAGTGGAAGAAGTGGGATTGGGCAAAAGGAGAGTGTGATTGTGTTATTGTCACATCAAAGGCCTCCACTGATGTCATAGGTAACTCTAGAACTGGGAGAGCCTTTCAGAGTTGCCCTGAATTGAGGCAAGGAGGTCAGGCTTTTATACTCCTCCATTAATTTAGTCATTGTTTGTGGATACCTGGTGGCATGGGGAAGGGGGCAGGACATTGCATGAGGTGACTTTCTTCAGCCAAGGGCAAACTCTGGAAGAGAACTCAGTGGAGCACGTCAACATCCAACATTTGCAGCATCTGGGGAAAATGAGTTCTTCAGTTTTAGAAGGTTGTGGGGGAAGATGTTGACAGCACATCACAGTACCCACTGGATGATCAAAGGATAGGGATAACCAGTACTGGAAGTCCTAAACCATGGTAGTTAAAAGAATGTTGCTCTGAAGTCTTGCTAAGGGGCACAGAGATCTGGGTTTCCCACTTGGCTCCTGCAAATGAAGGTGTGAAATCCTGCTAAAAGGTGGTCCTACTCCCAGGACACAGGCAATTCCTTGATCCCTTTAGGTGATGGTTTGTAAAATGATTATTGTAAGTTATGGGCTCTGTTTTTACTCTTTAGAGAGGAGAAAAGAAGAAGAGCCCACTTTCTTAGACTTTTAATAATCCAGTGCTATGGATCGAATTGTGTCCCCCCAAAACTCACATGTGATCCCCAATGTGATGGCACTGAGAGATGGAGCCAATGGCAAGAACAGGGAATCAAAACAATATATAAACTTTACAAACAAAATTCCATTGAGATTTTGATATAGTGCATTACATTGATAGAATAATTTAAGAAAGAATGTAAATTTCTAATATTTAGTCTTCCCAACCAGAAACACATCATACAACTCCATTTTCTTAAGCCTTCCTTTCTGTTTCTATAAAGTTTCATGGCTTTCTTGTTATAAGTCCTTCATGTTACTTACCAAGTTTATATCTAGATAGTCTATAGACTGGTTTTATTAAGAATAGACTTTAAATTATTTTCCAGTAAGTGCTATACAGCAGCGGTCTCCAATCTTTTGGCACCAGGGACTGGTGCTCCTACGAGAATCTAATATCTGATGATCTGAGGCGGAGCTGAGGCAGGGATGCTAGGAAGTGGCTGCAAATGTAGATGAAGATTTGCTTGCTGGCCCACTGCTCACCTCCTGCTGTGCAGCCCAGTTCCTAACAGGCCACAGACTGGTATCACTATCAGTCTGCAGCCCAGGGGTTGGGGACTCCTGCTGTATAGGACAGCCATATCTTTTTTTGCATTTGACTTACGATCCTATGAAACTCTCTTGATGATTCTCTTGGATTCTTTTTTGGGGGGAGGGGGGTAGAGAACAATCATATAATCTACAAATAATGATGGTTTTCTTGTGTACTTTCAAATATGTATACTTTTACCCTTTTTTTAATCTCATTATGTCTTGAAGAGAACGATGACACCAAAGACTCCCTACCTCATGTATTCTTTTCTCAGCACATGTATTTTCCCACCGCGACTATTTTCAGTTCATGCCAACCACCATATTATATATTGTCTTTCAGAAACTGACAGCTTAATTTGTTTGTGTCATATTAGCCTTGTTTATTAACCACCATGAGGCATCTAAGTCATCCATCTAAATCATATCTGTCTTTTAAGCTCCAATTCAAGTCTATATGGCCAGAAAATGTCCCAGCTCTTGTTGCTCAAACCCATCAACTCTGACAATGAAAGTAGTGTTAAAATTGAAATACAATGCAAGAAGGAGGCATCTCCTAGGGAAGGCTGGCTGGTGAGCATAAAAATAACTCTCCATGTGGTATTATGCGGCAAAGTCACCTTCTTTTCTACCTTGGGACAAACACTTAAAACCCCCATAGGTAATCAAGGACTAAAGAAAACACTCATTACCCAAACTTATATACAATGTTTTAACCAAAAAGCCTAAAAACCATTTATGAATTATTTCAATTAAACCAGACACTTTTATTCCCTGGTCATTAATTTCTCTCCTTGTAGCTGGTGTGTACATGAAGCCACATTTATAGATAACTGAAGGCTACTTGGTGAAACTGGAATCAAAACAATCAGAATTAGATATTTTCTTTTAATATTAATGGTACTTATCAAGAAGTGCTTGCTAAACAATGGCACAGCTTCACAATGAAAAATGTATCTAAATTTATGATGTTAAAATAAAACACCATGATGGTATAAATAGTATGATCTCATTTTCATTAAAAAAATAAACTATTATATAATTGAAATTTGCTAAGAGACCAGAATTTAAATATTCTCACACACACACACACAAATTTTAATGCAATAATTATTATCCCAGCCTCATTCTCCCAGCCCAAGGTAATTGTACTTATTCAGTTCAACCCCTCAGAGCAAAAATTTGGGGCAATTAGGATTCCAGGCACTCCCTCTCTAACCTTTGGAGTTTATAGAAGTCTCAAGAGAATCCATGTAGATAAAGATCATGTTTCTTCCCCAATGAACACTTAAGAGTGATGAGATGGCTCTCTGAAAGCCAAAGAATCTACATCATGCTATATTCACGTTGCAAGAGGAGTCTCAATTTCAGCAAAACAAGTGTCACATCCAATCCTGTTCATGTAAAGCTTATTTGGCTTTATTTACATTTAATTTGTAAATATATTTTGATTTGTATAGTTATGTAAGCATTAGACATTTATACCAAGATTATGTTTATATATTTTTTAACCAACATTATAATAAAAATAATTTAAGTAAGCATTATGTGGTCAATGAGAAATTTGTTTTCCCTTAGAGCAGGATCTTCATAAAATTTAAGTTTGAAAATACTATTTATTACTTAATTGTATATATACTGTTTCATGTGGTTCATGATTATTACTTACATCTACTCTTTTTCATTCCCTAGCTTTTAAATTATTCTGAGATCAATGAAGGAGAATTGATATCAATATAACAGACAGAGTATATCAATTTAAACATTTATTGACCTAACAAATTGCATGCATTAAGATGCGACTCACGTTCATTCAGATATGAATTTCTGGTGCCTGAGGCATATGGCTAGATTCAGTTAAAAGGAGGTCAGATAGCAATAGTTTATGGCTGGGAAGCCATGAGTATTTATAATCTTCCCTTATCGGCACCTCTTTCCCACCTCTGAGGAAGTATAAGGCTGATGCACTGATGACAAACACAGTTACAGTTACCTCCAGAGGCATGAAATCAGCACTGACTGCCTCGAGCATCCCAGCTCTTCGTAAAGTCCTCACAGCTGGGCCCCGCCCTCACCCCTATCAGCTCCAAGATACTTCTGGCACTCAGCCAATTCTTCTCTCTTGTTCTCAGGATCTCTGGAAGCACTTTGACCTTGCACATTCTCATACTAACTATTGTGAATCTAAGTTGATGTGTTACCTCTCATGAGTAGTTCATTTGCATCTGAAGCTTGCTGGATCTTGACTGCCGGACATTGGTGTTATTTTCTGTTGAAGACATTTATAAAGCAGGAGGTACATGATCTTATTGGATCAGGTGGGAGGGAGTTTAGGTGACATCCCTTCCCTATTTTTCCTCCGAAGCATAGTCTGGTTGATAACAGTTATACTTTATAATGAATTAAGTCATTCTGCCTTACTTATTGAACTAAAATCTCAATTACAGTTTATGCACCAGCCTAGAAGCTGGATTCATTTGTAGCTTGTAATTGAATAAACCCTTAAAAGTAACTGGATGCCAGAGTAATAGGCATTTCAAAAGTGTAGTGATAAAGATACTGTTCTTGAACATGTTTAAACCATTGAGCACATTTTGACACCATTGACATTTCAAATGTTCAATTAACCTTGAAGGCCTGTTCCCTCTAAGACCATACAGTTTCTCTTTTTTCGCTCGTGCTTATTTTTATTAATAATTATATGTGTGGATACTTACAACTGAGTGATGACCAAACCTAATTATGTAAACTTGTTTGAAATGTGACCTTAACATTTAGAATAATAGCAGAGAGATGTATGGTTTTAGCTTGTTGAATGCTAAAATATCTGAAGTACTGAACATCTTGTTTTGTATTTTATTCTTGTGAAGGCTGTCCTACTTTTAAAATGAGTGTCAATCAATCTGTCGATTTGTACTAAAAGTTTAAAATAAAAGTCATACCTGATGATCCAGCAATTAAAATACATAACTGTAATTATGTATTCTAAAGAAAATAAAAATCAAATGATTGTTGAAATTTGACTATACAAAAATATTTATCATAGCTTTATTTACAATTTTAAAATCAACCTAAATGTGTTACGGTGTTTCTATAATATAGAATTCTATATAACTAGTAATACTGTTATAGAGAGCTATATTTGTTAACATGAAATAAGCTTACAATGTATTCTGAAGAGGTAATCAGGTTACAGTAAAATGCATAGCATCCATTTTTATAAGAAATTTAAAAGCATTTAGAACCAATATTACTACCAGTTCAGAACAAACACAAGTTGTCTCCACTTCTTCATCTCTCATTCACTGCATTTCCTAAAATAAATATTTTATTTATAAATTATTTACATATAAATAAATATGAAATGAGTGTAATATATAAACTGAGTAGCAAGTATAAACCTAGTCATTTAAAGAGAGGAAGTTATTGCCATTGTTAAAAGACATCCTCCCAGTCTTACAAAAGAGAAGGTGCATAGAGTCTAACTTAAGCTTTGTGGTTTTTTTAATTTTAAAAAAAATTTCCCCCCTCCTCTCTCCCCTCTATTGTCCATGTCTATGAGTCTCTGTTTGTTTGCCCTATTCATTTGTTCCTTTTAGGTTTATATGCCACACATAAGTGGTATCATGTGATTTTCAACCTTTTCTGTCTGGCTTATTTCACTTAGTATGGTTATTTCAAGATCCATCCATGTTGTTATAAATGGCAGTATTTCATCTCTTCTTATGGCTGAGTAATATTCCATTGTATAGATGTACCATAGCTTCTTTACCCAGTCATCTATCATAGGATACTTTGGTTGCTTCCATGTCCTGGCCACTGTGAATAATGCTGCTATGAACATCGGTGTGCAAATATCTTTTCAGATATGGGTTTTCAAGTCTTTGGGGGTAAATCCCCAGTAGAGGGATTGCTGGATCATGTGGTAGATCAATTCTTAGTTTTTTGAGGAAACTCCATACTGTTTTCCATAGTGGCTTTACCAATTTGCAGTCCCACCAGCAGTGTATGAAGGTTTCTATTTCTCCACATCCTCTCCAACATTTGTTATTACTTGTCCTGTTGATTATAGCTATTCTAACAGGTGTGAGATGGTATCTCATTGTGGTTTTGATTTGCATTCCCTTAATAGCTAGTGATATTGAGCATCTTTTCATATATTTTTTGGCCATTTGTATGTCTTCTAGGGAGAAATGTCTGTTCAGGTCCTCTGCCCTTTTTTGATTGGATCATTTGTTTTCTTGTTGTTATTGAGTTATGTGAGTTCTTTGTATATTTTGGTTATTAGGCCCTTATTGGAGGTGTTGCTTGCAAATATATTTTCCCATTTGGTTGGTTGTCTCTCTACCTTGTTGACGATTTCTTTTGCTGAGCAGAAGTTTTTTAGTTTGATGTAGCCCCATTCATTTACTTTTGCTTTTACTTCCTTTGCCTTTGAGGTCAAATTTATAAAATTATCTTTTAGTCCAATGTTCTTGAGTTTAGCTCCTATGTTTTCTTCTATGTGTTTTATTGTTTCAGGTCTTATATTCAGGTCCTTAATCCATTTTGAATTAATGTTGGCATGTGGTGATAGACAACAGTCTAGTTTCATTCTTTTGCAGATGGCTTTCTAGTTTTCCCAGCACCATTTATTGAAGAGGGTTTCCTTTCTCCACTGTATGTTTTTGGCATTTTTGTCAAAAATTATTTCCCCATATAAATGTGGGTTTACTTCTGGACCCTCAATTCTGTTCCACTGGTACATGTGTCTGTTTTTCTGCCAAGACCATGCCATTTTGATTATTGTTGCTTTGTAGTATAATTTAAAGTCGGGCAGAGTGATACCACCAGCCTCATTCTTTTTTCTCAGGATGGCTTTGGCAATTAGGGGTCTTCTGTGCTTCCATTCAAATCTGATTAGTTTTTTGTTTCATATTTTTAAAAAATGCCGATGGGATTTTGATGAGGATTGCATTAAATCTGTATAATGCTTTAGGTAATAAAGTCATTTTAACTATGTTGATTCTTCCAATCCATGAACACGGAATACCTTTCCATTTCTTTGTACCTTCTTCTATTTCTGTTAATAGGGTATTATAGTTTTCATTATATAGGTCCTTCATATGTTCTGTTAGATTTATTCCTAGATATTTTATTGTTGCAATTGGAAAAGGAATTATTTTTTCCACTTCTTTTTCTGACACTTCATAATTAGAGTATAGGAACATTATAGATTTTTGAACATTGATTTTCTATCCAGAAACTTTACTGTATTGGCTTATTGTTTCTACTAGTGTTCTAGGAGACTTTTGGGTTTTCTATATAGAGAATCATGTCATCTGCAGATAGTGACAGTTTGACTTCTTTGTTTTCTATTTGGATGCCTTTGATATCTTTCTCTTGTCTGATTGCACTCGCTAGGACCTCTAATGTTATATTGAATAAAAATGGCGATAGTGGACAGCCTTGCCTTGTTCCTGCTCTTAGAGGGAAGGTGTTTGGTTTTTCACCATTAAGTATAATGTTGGCTGAGGGCTTGTCACAGATGGCCTTTATTATGTTAAGGTACTTTCCTTCTATACTGATTTTGTTAAGTGTTTTGATCATAAATGGGTGCTGTACCTTGTCGAAGGCTTTTTCTGTATCTATTGATATATGATTCTTATTTTTTAATTTGTTTAGTGGTGTATCGCATTAATCAATTTGCGTATGTTCAACTATCCCTATGCCTCTGGGATGAAGCCCACTTGATCATAATGTATAATCTTTTTAATATGTTGCTGTATTTGGTTCGCTAGTATCTTATTAAGGATTTTTACATCTGTGTTCATGAGAGATATTGGTCCGTAGTTTTCTTTTTTTGTGTTATCTTTACCAGGTTTTGGTATCAGAGTAATATTGGCCTCATAAAATGTGTTAGGAAGTATTGCCTCCGCTTCGAACTTTTGGAAGAGTTTGAGGAGAATAGGTATTAAATCTTCTTTGAATGTTTGGTAGAATTCACTGGTGAAGCCATCTGGTCTTGGACTTTTACTTTTTGGTAGGCTTTTGATGATTGTTTCAATTTCTATACTGCTGATCAGTCTATTTAGATTTTCTAGTTCTTCTTGATTCAGTCTAGGAAAGTTGTATTTTTCTAAGTACTAGTCCATTTCTTCTAGGTTATTAAATTTGGTGTTATATGTTTTTTCATAGTATTCTTGTATGATCCTTTTTATTTCTGCGTTGTCTGTCGTAATTTCCCATTTCATCCCTGATTTTATTTGTGTCCTTTCTCTTTTTTCTTTAGTGAGTCTAGCCAGGAGTTTGTAAATTTTATCAATCTTCTTGAAGAACCAGCTCTTCGTTGCATTTATTTTTTCTATCGTTTTTATGTTTGTTTGTTTTCAGTTTAATTTATTTCTGCTCTAATTTTCATGATTCCTTTCTTTCTGCTGACTTTAGGCTTCATTTATTCTTCCTTTTCTAGTTTATTAAGAAGAAGCAGTAGGTTGTTTATTTGAGTTCGTTCTTGTTTTTGGAGGTAGACCTGTAATGATATGAACTTTCCTCTTATGACTGCTTTTGCCCTGTCCCAAAACTTTTGATATGTTGTACTATCATTATCATTTGTTTCTATGTATTTCTTGATGTCTCTTTTTATTTCTTTTCTGACCCAGTTATTCTATAGTAATACGTTGTTTATACTCCATGTATTTGTGGTTCTTTCCACTTTCTTTTTACAGTTGATCTTTAGCTTCAAAGCATTATGATCAGAGAATATGGCTGGTATGATTCCAACCCTCATATTTGTTGAGGCTATCTCTGTGTCCCAGTATGTGGTCAATCTTTGAGAAGGTGCCATGTGCAGTAGAGAAGAATGTGTAAGCAGCTGTTTGGGGATGAAAGGCTCTATAAATGTCAATTATGTCCAGTTGGTCTAATGTGTCATTTAAGGATGTTATTTCCTTATTGATTTTCTGTTTTGATGACCTGTCCATATCTGACAGTGGGGTATTTAGGTCCCCTACTATGATAGTGTTTTGCTCTTTTTCTCTCTTTAGTTTTGTTAGTGATTGCTTTATATATTTTGGGGCTCCCTGATTGGAAGCATAGATATTAATAAGTGTTATGTCTTATTGGTGCATGAATCCCTCCATCATTATGAAGTGTCCCTCAGTAGCTTACTTCACCTTTTTTATTTTTAAGTCTATTTCATCTGCTATTAGTACCGCTACTCTTGCTTTTCTCTGAATGCCATTTTCTCTGAATGCCCTTTCACTTTGAGTCTATATTTGTCTTTGAAACTGAGATGTATTTCCTGGAGGCATCATATGGTTCGGTTTTGTTTTTTGATCCAGTCTGCAACTCTGTGCCTTTTTATTAGTGAGTTCAGTCCATTTACATTCTGATAGCTATTTTATCTTTTGCTTTCTGGTAGCTCAGTGTTTCCATTGCTTCCTTGTCCTTGTATTTCTGTTTTCTTTATTTTGGTTGTTTTTCCCTCTGGTTCTTCTTATTTTATGTTATATACTTCAGTTCTGAATATTTGGCATGTGGTCACCATTACGAATATGTAAAGGATAGTTATATATATACAGTCGTCTCTTGTCTGTGCGTGCCTTATTTCCGTTCTCCTTTGCGAATTTGGATCTTTGAGTCCTCTCATTTTCAGTCATTGTTGTCTCAGTTTGTCCTTATGTATGCTGAATGTTTATTATTATCTTGCTATAGCAAATCTCTTCTTATTTTTAAGCTTATAATGCCCTGTTCCTAATAAGGGTTACACTCCTCTGCTTTTATCAGCCTGCTAGTCACCTTACTCCTAATTATATATATATATATTTTTTCTCATTTTGTTTTAGGTGAGGTGACCCCTTTCAGTATTTCCTGTAGTGCAGGCCTCGTAGTGAGTGGACAATTCTCTCAATTTTTGTATGTCTGGAAAGTCTTTATTTCTCAAACGTTATTCAAAGAAACTGGGGTATATTAAAATTTTTAAGAGTTTATTTCAGCAAAAATCTGTTCAAATTAGTAAGCACCAAACTGAAAGTGGAAGAAATACTCCACCAAAAGGAGCTTGCCAACAGATTTTTATAGAGAAAAGTCAGAAGCAAAGGAAAGAAATTACTTGATTGACTATAGCTTAAAGCTTACTTACCTGTTTGTGATTGGTTGCCCTTAGTGGTTTGATTTCATAAGCTTGAGGCATTTACAGGCTTAGTTGGTCAAGTTAGTCCACTGTGGCATTAGAGCTACATTGGTCCAGTGGCCTCCCTGTTTAATTAATTTAATATCTTCAGGAGAAGTCAGAGGTGAGTACTGAGAAGGTTATTGCCCATGGCAGTTGGTAGGCTGAATACCAAACCTCTCAAAACAAAACTGGATCCTCAGAAATAACTAACACTAACCCTATAGTGTCTTCTATTGCCCCTGCCAAGAGAAAATTCAGAGAGCTTCACTTAATATGAATATTTTAGTGAGTGAGAAACAAACTTTTCCCAAACAGGGAGACTTTCTGTCAGTGGTGACTGACTGACAGCTTAGTTTATAAAACATGAAAGAGCAAGTATGTTATTTTATATTGTGAATTGTTAGTGGAAACTTACATTCCATTTCATTGCATAAACCTGTTTGTAGCTAACATGCTAGTGTTGAAGAGAGAACCATAGGCCCAAAGTGGCTTCATTTGTGCTAAAGCTCAAGATACTGAACCTAGATTTAATACTTGATTTAATTTCAGTTTCAAACTCTCCCAGGAATATAATTTTAATCAACCAGTCTGGAATTTTCTGGTCAAGCACCAATAGGGTAATCTGTCATATTCACCCTTTCCAGAGCCCCTATGCCAAAGGAAGATGTCCTAGCCTAAAATAATATGTTATGCCAACCCATTTCTTTTCTTTCACTAATAACGCCCTTGCCACACCCTCTTCCAATAAAAAATTTTCATTTTGTACAACCCCTTGGAGTATCTATCTGCTTGCTAGATGAGATGCTGTCTGATTTATTAATCCTTTAAAGTCAGTTAGATCTCCAAGTTAACCGGGCTGAATTCAGTTGCTTAACATCAGGAAACCATAAGGTCATGCTGTAAGGAAATGAAGAAACCTGTAGTGTAAGCCGTGACAGTTGTTGTTTTTTTCTTTTTTGTAATCTAAGTGCCTGGGCTTGATGTTGTTATAATGTCCTGAGCCTCTGGATACAGTTTAGACCCTCTATTAATCTCTAGCAAAATCCAGAAGCAATAGAAGGAGCAGGAAGTAGCACAGCATGGGGAAAAAACAACTGCTTTGGACACATGTGAAGCCTCTGTAGACTATATATATATATATATATATAGATAGATAGATAGATAGATAGATATAGATATCCAAATATATATATACACATATATATATTCAAATATATATATATATTATATATATATATATATTTGAATCTGAATTCTGCCACTTACTAGCTATGTAACCTTATGTAAATTTATAACCCCTCTGGGCCTCAGTTTTCTTAACTTGGAATAATAATAGTAGTTTCCTTTTAAGATTGTTGTGAGTGCTAAAATAATTTGAATTCTGGGTATTACACAGTACCTAACAGATAACCACTCCATTGCCAACTAGTAGACTAGACTGACCAACTATCACTTGGACGAGATTGTTCCTTTGGCCAAACCTTATTATTTTTATTTTCATATGTAAGACAGGTACGATATTATCTATATGTCAAAATTAAAGGTTGAGGGTGGGTACTGCTTCGGATTCAAATGAACTACCAAAGCCCTGACAGAGACTGACAGGTAAATGGAAAGAGACCTAGGGCTAAATCTCATGCCTGGCTAGATAATCTGGTTAGACCAAAGCTGCTTTTTAATAAGTGTTTACATTTCTGGCTTTTGGAATAAGGACTGCAGTTGGCAAATTATCTTCTTAAATCTTTCGTCATTTGCAAACCAGGGATGGTAATCTCTAATGCACAAGAGTTAAATGAGAGCTAGAGGAATGTTCATAAGGCGCTTGGTATTACGCTGGGTACAGTGGGAATTGGGGGTGGAAGTGGTGGCCCTTATTATTTTTATTACTGGCAAAAGCAAATCCCTTTAGCAGGGAACACGTTTGACAGTCAGCTGGGGCTGTGAACAGCGCAGAGATCCAATCCTTCCAGCATTTAAACTTCCTTTTCCCTGAGCCTGCTTTTCCCTTTCCGCCCATCAGTTGGCGCCTTTTGCCATCCTTTTTTCCCAAGCTGGTTTTGGGGGCTGCGGTCGCTCCGCAGCTCGCAGGTCACATGGCCTGCGGGAGCGAGGGGACCCCGCGCCGGAGGTGAGGTTTCGGTGCGCACCCAACCGCGCTGCGCCCGCTTCTCCAGGGTTTCAGGGTTCAGCAATGGCTCCTCCATGGAGGTGAACCAGCCAGCCTAAGAGACACCAGAGGCGGCCCTCGGCATACGCAGGGGCCAGAGTTGATCGCCCCCACCGGGTAGGTTTCCCTTGAGCACAGTCTGCCCAGCCCCTTTGACGTCGTGGTCGGAGCGCCCACCCCGGGGAGACAGCAGATCGAGGGGATCTGGATTAGGGGTGGCCGCAGCTTGCACGGGGAGAGCAGCTGCGGGGGCTGGCGCAGCCAGGGAGCGCCTGCGCCCCCTGTCGTGCGCTCTGGGCAGGCGGGCTTCGGTGTGGCCCAGCCGGTGGTGCCCGCCACGTCCTGCCGGAAGACTTTGGGGACCCCAGAAGGGCGCCCCCGGGCGTGGACTGGGTCGGCATTGGCAAAGGGATGAGGGGGTCGCGGCGAAGCCGCCTTCCCTACCCTTCGCCCGCTTTGGCTGCGCCGCGAGGCAGACAAGAAGGCGCAAGCCGGGCACGTGGGAATCCAGGTAAGACCCCCTGTTCCTGTCCGGCTTGGTCTGGCCGAACAGCCCCAGGGAGCATTGCCAAATGGCCGCCCGCGCGCGGCGACAATCCGCCGCGCGTCCACCCCTCCCGCCAGCCGGGCACGCCTATAACGCGCTGCTGCAGTGATGGATTTCTGCGGGCGACCTCGCAGGCCGGGTCTGAGAAAGGGCGACCGGGAAGAGGAAGGCGTCCCTTCCAGCTCCGGGAAAGGCCAGCCGAAGGGAGCCAGAGCGGCGATCGAGACCGTTAGCCCTGGCCTATTGGTGGGGAAACTGAGGCCAGAGCACGGCGAGGACTGCCCAAGGTCAGCGGCAGAATGTAGATCCCGTACTCTGGTCTTCCGCACCCGTTCCCTTTCCACCAGGGATAGTTAGGACCAGGCCAGCTTGTGTCGCATTCTTCCTGGCTGTGCGGGAGTGTCCCTCGCGCCGTACTGCGACCGCGGAGTTCGGGGGCGAGAGTTTCCGCAGGGTGGGTGAGACCCAGGCATCCCCTGCTCGTCCCATCCTCTCCCCTGGGGGACCGCAGGGAGGCTGCAGTGATATCACTATGCGGACCATTAACAAAACCCGGAGGTGTATTTGCGTGCTTGCGTGTGCATTTCCCCAAGAAAACTAAACCTCGTATGGGGGAATAGCTTTTTGGGGGGCGCATTTCTAGAGTGCACTACACCAGGTGCTTTGGGAGGTGAGGAGAGAAAACTGTGTCTAACACCTAACACTATTAAAGTTAATAGAATTTTTAAGTGGAAAAGTTTATTACCAAACCTTAAGGAAACAGAAAAGTGTAAAGGAGAGAATAAAGATAAAGTTTCATCTTCTAGATTGTTGAGATTTTTCTGGATATCTCAAAATTTTCACTGCACACACAATAACACAGACAAAAATAGTATCTTGTTTTAATTTGCATGTCAGATTACCCAGGGGAAATCAACACTTTTTCCTCAGTGTATTGGTCTTTTGCATTTGTGTGGATGAATTGACTATTAATTCTGTTGCTCCTTTTTCAATTAGTTTGTCTGTTCCTGATTTTTAAGCACTCTTTATATATTACATGATAAAGTAGTAATTCTGTCATATATGTTGTACAGTTTCCCAGTTTGCTTATGTCCTCAGTTTTTCATCTTTGCACTATATAAGATTAACTTTATGTAGCCAAATCTATTCTACCTTTTCTTTATGGTTTCTGCTCAAGGATCTTGCTGAAAAAGGCCTTCATAACTCAAGTTTATAAAATATTCTTCTATATTTTCTTCAGACATTTTTAAGCTGTCGTTTAATTGTTAATTAATGCGGAATTTACTATGGTTTAAGTTGTAAAGTGGAGAGCTAATTTACTTTTACTTAATAGTTAGCTAGTTGCTGCATAGCTATTAAGTCTGTTTTTTACCCCTGATTTAAATTGCTACAATTTTGATATTTCTAAGTTATTATATACTTGTATTAGTTTGTGGATGTTTGCATCTGTCTATTTATCAATATATTTTGTGGCTAGTGCACCAAATTTTAATTACTGAAGTTTATAATAGATTTAATATCTAGTTAGGCAGATTCTCTCTTATTACCCAATATCATTTTCCTGGCTTAAAAAAAATCATTTATTGAGATATAGTTTACATGCAACAATATGCACGATTTAAATACACATTTTGATGAATTTTGTCAAATGTAACCACCATCACAGTAAAAACTTAAGGAGCACTACGTCAACTTGATGTCATAATCGCAGAGGAGCCATGCTAATTTTTTATATATCCTTCTAGTTTTAGTATATGTACCACCAAAGTGAGCATTTCCTGGCAGTTTGTATTAGTACTGATGATCTTTACAATACTCTGGTCAGGTAACCAACTTCTCACTCCACCCAAACAAACAAAATAATGCATTTGAATTTCTATTGGGTCTTTGATAACAAGAATCTTGAGAGTAGGGGCCCTGATTATCATGTTCACCCTCCCAGTCCCTGGCACAAGACTCAGTATTTGTTGAATTGAAGGTTTAATAACGATCATTACAGCAATATGTGCTCTTTGCAGATGTGTAGAAAGAAAAACAGGAAACCTCTATCCTCCATACCATCACCTCTCCTTTACTAAATCACACTCCATATTAAAAATAAAATGATCGTACTATGTACATCTTTTATCAAATTGCATTGATATAGTTTACATTTGTTAGAGACTTTAAAAATCTGCTCAGTTAACAAATTACCATAGGCTGGGTAGCTTAAACAGCTGAAACGTTTATTTCTCACAGTTCTGGAGGCTAGAAGTCTGAGATCAAGGTGCCAGTGTAGTGGGGTTCTGGTGAAGACCTTCTTCCTGGTTTACAAATGACCACCTTCTTCCTGCTGTGTCCTCACTGGCAGAGAAAGAGAGACATCGCAAGCTCTCTCCCGTCTCTTCTTATAAGAGCACTGATTCCAGCAGGAGAGCTCTACCTACGTGACCTAATTACCTCCCAAAGACCCCATCTCCAAATACCATCACAGTTTGTGATTGGGATTTTAATATATGAATTTTGTGAAACACAAACATTCAGTCAATAGCAGAGACCTAGCTAAGACTCTTTTAATGTCAATATATTTAAACCTTCCTTTTTCTTTAAATGTCTCCACATTATCCCCTTGTATAATTATCTAAACACCTGTTCCGTGTTGCCAGGCATTTTCTTTCTCTGAAGTTCATCTTTTCTTCCTCTACCCCTTTCCTCCCCTCCCCCTCTTTCTTTTTCTCTTTCTTACTATTACAAACAAAACTGCCCTGAACATTCCTTGTCTATCTTTGGTAGCATGTGTTTGCATTTCTGCAGGGTAGATAACTACGAGTAGAATTTCTCTGTCAACAGGGATGCACATATAAAATTTTTATAGATATTGTCCCAAGTTTCCCTCCAAAGGTTGCACCAATCTATATGAAAGTGCCCATTTGTCAAAATTGAATTGACTTTATGGTAAATATAAAGATTAATTTTGGAGAAAGAGACCTCTATCTCCTCTTCCCATTAGTGAGTCTTTCCAGCTGGGAAAATGATATTTTTCTCCATTTATTAAAGACTTTTAAAAATGGCCTTCTTATAGTGTGTGTACATATTCTGCATATTTCTTAAATTTATTTCTAGGTATTTTAGTTGGCTTTTTTCCCCCATTTTGTCTGGAATCTTTTATCCCATTATTTGATGATCAGATGAAACCAATTAGTATATATAACATATATAATACTATTTTTACATGGTAATTTTGTTAAAAACCACATTCTGAAAGTCTGTTATCATTTCTACTGTTTTTTTTAGCTGATTTTCTTGGGTTCCCAATCTGTGCAGAGACTTTACTCCATCTTGGTTGAGAACAGTGGTTCCCAAACCAATTTGCCTGGATTCAAGTTTCATCATCCACTTAAAAGCTTTGTTAACCTTGGGTATGAGTTAATTGTGCCTTAGGTTTTTTTTTTTTTTTTTTTTTTTTTCAGGTATAAAAGGGGCTTAAGGGGTAGTACTTCTCATAGGCTTTGTATGAGGATCAGTGAGGTGCTGAGAACAGTGCTGGCACATAAGAAGTACTTAGCAAACATTTATAAATAAGTTGATCTTTAATCATTATGTGACCAGGCTCTTTGATACTCTCAACTTTATAGCTTAATGACTAAGGCCTGCAGAGGTCAACGTGGCTGTGATCACATATTTGGTCTACAAGCATGGAGCCTCTTCTGTGCATACTGTGCTGGGTCTGTGAGGGCTACCAAAGGTAAGTCAAACTGAATCCACTAACAAGGAATTTATAAGTTCCTTGGGGCCTAAGTTAAGGGCCATGAATAAAGCCATTGAAGGCAGCAAGTATTATGGGGAAAACTTTGAAATTAGTCCTGTATTTGAATTTCCTGCTTTCAATTTCACAGCATTATTTTTCTCATCTAAATGCAGTTAATTCCATTGCTATTTGTGAGTTGCTATTTTGATTAGAAGAAATAGATGTGAATTTATTACAGAACTTAGATATGTAGTCAGAGCATAATAAGTGGTAGCTATAAATAGATACAGTCTAAAGTAGAAAGTGACACATAAATGTCCTTGGGAGAAAGTTCTTGTTAAGGGCCCGAGCACTTGAGAAAAAAGATTATTATTTCTGGTTGGGGGAGATCAGAGTTGGCTTCGGAAGAGATCCCTTTTGAGCTGATCTTTTTAAAATTAATTAATTAATTAATTATTTTACGGTGGCATTGGTTAACAAAATTGAGCTGACTCTTGATGGTTGATTTGGCTGTGTGAGAAGTGGGTCTGGAAAAGTAGTTGGAAATGGATTGTGAAGAATCTTGGCAAAGAACTTAGACTTCATTCTACAGTCATTGGGGAATCATTGAACAATTCTACAGAAAAGAGTGCCATGTTCAGACCTGTGCTTCAGAGTATCAGATAGATGCTGATAATGTGAAACATTGTCATCGTTTGCACAGTGTCTTATGTCTGACCAAGTGCTTTTTATAGTTGTCATCTCATTTCATTTTCACAGTGCCTCCATCAATGACATATTTTTTATTTTCCTATTTTGCTGAGACATATTTTTTATTTTGCAATGACATAAAAATATGTCATTGATGGAGGGATTAAATGATTTGCGGAGATTAAATGATTCTTTGATGCAAATGAACCTAATTAGTGAGTGTTGACATCAAAACAGGTTTTTTTGGTTTCAAAATCTGTTGCTTATTCTGGAGTCAGAAGCTTCCTTAGGAGCCTATTGCAGTCAGCTGGCCTGGAGGTGAGGAGGAGTAACCAGGGTGTGGCAGTAAGGAAGGGCATGGCAGTGGGAAGGGGAGGAGAGAATAAACAGAGGCATAAGAGAGACCATGGAAATAGAATTGCAAGCACTTGGAAAGCGACTGGATAGGGGTGAAAAGTCAGAACTTACTGGTCTTTTGGATCCAGGTGTCTGGGAGAGCGGTGGTGCCAGTGGCACAGAAGGGCTGACCTGAGAAACACGGGCCATTCCTGAGTGTTTATCTCCCGAGGCTCAGCCTCGCCATCTGCCTCCCATACCCCTACGACCCCTTCAGCTTAATTTTCAGAAGCTGCACTAAATGTGATTGTCTTTGTTGCTCCGTTTATAACATCTAGCCCTATTTCATGCTCATTTCTTAGTGTCTTTGTCCTTTACCATCCTCCTTGACCCCTCCATCCTAGACATGGTAACAGGCATAATCCAGTTTAGGGGCTGGTTGTGTTTCAGAGTGCACTTGCAAAGCATAGGTAAGAATTCCATAATGAAGCCTTAGCATCAGGGCTGTGAAGGGAGGATTGTTTCCAGGCCACCTCATTAGTGCCAGTCAGTCCATGACAACGTGGGAGCATGGGTCTGAGCTGCCAACATCATGATGACAATGGAATCCTGGAAAAAAGGCAATCGGAGTGATAATGTAGACATAGCTCTCCTTCTATCCCACCCCATGATTGGGCTGGGAGTAGAGACCTCCTTCTCTCAAACTAACAATGGAAAACCCTGTTTTCAGATCTGTTTCCCTAGTGCCAGTTCTCTTAAAAGCTGACCAGTAAATGAAATTATAGGTGGCGTTGGACACCACACCCACGGTGCAGCAATCTTTAAGAAGATGTTTTAAAAAGCAAACTAGAACATAGTCCTGAATGCCTACACAACTTCATGTAGCTGGATTTTATGGAAACCAGTCATCTGATCATTGAATGAAGGATCCTATCCCAGCTCCCAAGGCTTAAGGCGGGTATGCTAGTTTGCATTGTTGTTCAAGATATTTTCTGACCCTCCCTGGAAAGACATATATTTATCTAATCATTGACTTCAGGCTTGGCCATAAGTCTTTTGATATTCTCTTCTTGCAGAAAAATTACATAACTCTGTTAAGTTCAAGAGGTATTATGTGACTTGCTCTGGTCAGTAAAATATAGGTGAATACAATATGTGTCATTTTTGAGCTGTAGCTCTGAGAGCCAGCTGGTGATCTACCATCTGTCTCTTTACCCTCTGTCACAAAATCAGCAATGTTCAGGTAAGAGACAGTTCCATCTACCTGGGTCCCAGAGTATGGATGACATGGAGCAGAGAAAATTGACCCACCATGGACAAATAGTTTAACCAAGAATTCAGCCTAAGTTCTTATAAACTCCTGAGATTTAGGGGTTATTACTGTAGCATGTCCTAACTCATAACAGTATATAATAATATGGGGACCAGATGCCTTCTAGAAATTTCCCAGACTCTCTGAGCAGATTGCTAGATCCTTTCTCTTTTTCCCTGAGGGCTTAGAAATTGGCCTGCTGCTCTTCCTTTCTATTGAATCTTCACTTTTCTCCTTCCTGTGCTTTGTGGGAGGAGTAGACTTTTCTGCTCCATTGCTTTAGCCAGTGGATGGTGAGTGAACTTGATCTATGGCACGCTTAAGCAAGGCTGTAAGTGTATCTGCATATTTTGATTCTTATGTAGCTGCTGTCTGCCACAAGGCATGCCCAGGTGGCTGTTCTGCAACTTGACCTGAAATGAGAACTATGTGAACCACCTGGTTCTCAGCTGCAGTCTGGAACTGAGCGCAGCTGAGCTATGACTATCCACAGATCAGTGAGCAAGAAATGCATGTTGTTATATTAAGCTGTGAAGATCTGGGGTTGTTTATCACCCCAGCAAGAGCTGATTAACGTAGGCAGGAACCGTGTGTCCTCAGAACTGAATCTCTGCACTTCCCCGATCATTAGTTAGAATAGCAGTCTCATACCATATTTTTAAAACAAGGGATTTCTGAGATGTTAATGATGTTATTATCCCCAGTGGAGAAATTGCCTGAGATTAAATGTCCGTTTTATACCAGCACTAAGGTCTTTAGTTTCCACCCCAATAAATACTGAAATCTAAGGAAGATCATCACACTTGCTTTATAAACATAGCTTCAAGAAAGTCCTCTCCCTCTTCCCTATCTACCTAGAACACACAAACCTCTTCTGTTTATAAATTCTGAAGCCAGCCTTGCAAGCACACCAGGCTCCTTAGCAAGATCCTGGAAAATAAAGCAGTAAGCCACAGACCTGGGAGGACTTGGTGCTTTCAGGGCCTCTCTAGTCATCTCTGGGTGTTAGAGTGTGCCCTCAGTCGGTTTGTTCATTCAATAAATATTGTGGACTTTAAACTTATGTGACAGGTAGTGCTGGGTGCTGGGTATCTATGGTGCTCAAGACAGATAAGCTCATTGTCCTCCATGAGCGTTTATTCTCATGAGGGAGGCTGACCAAACCAAGAGCTAGCAAGGAATCTAATAAGCTACTGTTACTGATAAAATTGCTGGAGGAAGATGATATTTATGTTAAATATATTAAAATTGGAAATCTATTTTCTATAAGCCAATACTTTTAAGTCAAAGGTACAAATAGATATTTAATAAAAGTTTTCATCCCACCCCATTTCCTAAAGCACCTAGTTCTCTTCGGAGGCAAAGGTGCCAGTCTCTCATATATCCTTCCAAAGATAGCATATGTATAGACAAGTACATTTATGTCTATTTCCTCCTTTTCTTATGCAAATAGTATCATGCTGTATATATGTTTTTATGTCTACTTTAGCCAAAGATACATCTTAAAAATTTTCCATATCTGTACATGGAGTTTGCTTAGATTTTTTTAACTATTTATTTATTTATTTATTTATTTATGTGAGAACACTTAAGTTCTATTCTCTTAGTAAATTTCAATTTTATACAATACAATATTATCAACTTAAGTCGTCATATTATGCATTAGATCCTCAGAACTTATTCATCTTATAACTGGAAGTTTTTGGTTTTGACTAGCCTCTCCCTATCCTCTCACCTCTCAGTTCCTGACAACTAGCACTCTACTCTCTGTTTCTATGAATTTGACGTTTTTTTTTAAGATTCCACATATAAGCAGTACCATGCAGTATTTGTCTTTCTCCGTCTGCCTTATTTCACTTAGCAAAATGCCTTCCAGGTTCATCCATGCTGTCAGAAATGGCAAGATTTTCTTCTTTGTTTAAGGCTGAGGGAGTTGTGTGAGCAAAGGCCGGGAGATGAGTATGAGCTAAACAGAGTCGAGGTTATGAAAGCTCAGCATGTCTAGAACTGTCCCGCTCACTGGCCACATGGAGCTATCGAACACTTGAAATGTGGCTGGTCTATAAATGTAACATGCACAGTGGATTTCAAAGACTAAGTATGAAAAAAGATGTAAAATACCTCATTAATAATTTTTTATATTAGCTTCATATTGATGTAATAGTTTTGATCTATTGTATTAAAATACATTATTAAAGTTAATTTCATCTGTTTCTTTTTATTTTTTATTGTGGCTGCAAGAAAAATTTAACCTAATGTTGGCTTGTATTGTATTTCTATTGGACAGCGCTAGTCTAGAGCAGGGGTTGTAAACTATGTACTGCAGGCGAGGTTTGGCCTACAGCCTGTTTTCCTGTGGCTGGAGCACTAAAAATAGTTTTTACATTTTTAAAAAGAGTTTTAAAAAGAGAAAGTCTAAGAAAAATATGGAACAGACACAGTATGCGGCCTGCAAAGTCTAAAATATTACCATCTAGCTCTTTACAGAAAGGCATTGCCAACTTCTGATCTTGAACATACTGAGAAAGGCGAGGCAGTAGAATAAGATGACAGAAGAAGATGGGGTCCAGATCACAAAGGGCCTTGTGAACCCTCCTAAGTTTGAATTTTATAAAGAGAGCAATAGAACACTAAAGAAGGGTTTTAAGCAGGAGACTGAAATGATCCGATTCAGTTTTTAAATGATCATTGTGTGAGCATGCGTGGGCACGCGCGCGCGCGCACACACACACACACACACACACACACACACACACCTTAAACATCCCACCCCTAGGACTTATCTAGAATAAAGTGTCACAATGTTGCTTTACCAAAAACTGTCACTGGAAGGGTATGTTGGAAGGAGGGGAGATAGTAATTTTACACCTAAAGCACAGAGTTGTGCATTGTCATTGTAATCACATTGTCATCTTAGCACTTAATATGTGCCTTGCATTTTCCAAGCTGCCTGCCTTACCTTGTTGACTGTATTTTGTTTCTTCTAAGTGAGTACAGTTCTCTTGGGTAATAACTAGCAAGGGTGAGAAGAACAGGATAAGCCAGAAGCCACCTGAATGTTTCTATTCCCAGGACCAACTTAGGAGAAGTGTGAGCTCATCCCAGTTTTAGCCCTTAGCTTCCACTAGTAGTGATGTGAACATGGAGATGTGCAGCTGTGTGATTTGTTAGCTCCAGTGACCTGAGCAGATCACAGAGAGAAGCAGCCTGCCTGCAGCACTCTGGAAGTTTACAAACCAGGAAGCCGTGGCGGCGAGCTGTTCAAACCTCTCTCTGTTTATTTTCCTCTATAGTACTACTCAGATCGCTTACTAGTACCGGGGTAATCTGTCTCTCTTGTGGGGTCCCATAGTATAATCTGTTTCTGTTGTCGAAATGAGGCTGGTCTCTCTGCTTTCTTGAGTCATACTATGTCAGGATACAGTAAGTCCTCACTTAATGTTGTTAATGGGCTCTTCGACTTTGAGTGAATTGTCATAACAAAACCAATTTTACCATAGACTAGTTGATACAAACAAGAGTTATGTTCCTATGGCATCTCATTAGTGTTAAAACTGAACAACATTGTTTGAGGACCTGTTGTCCTGTGGAGAGGTTTGGTATTCTACACAACTCTAGTGGGAAGGGCAGGCTAACTGTTGATAAGTCCACAGATCATTAGGGGCTAGACACAGAGGTTTGTTTATGTATAACTCACAACACATCCCACTCTTGGAAGTAAGCTATGGGAGAGACCTGTGTTCCATGCAGCCATTCAAGGATGCAGGCTACTGCCATCTGGTGGCTCCACCCATCTCTAGATCTACCAAGGCTGTTTGTTCAGCTAGCAGATGGAGAAAGGGAAAGTTGAGAGGCACATCTGCTCTCAATCACCTTGGCCCAGAAGTCACACCCATCACTTTGCTCACATTTTACTGGCAAGCCCTAGTCACATGACCTTACCTGGAAGAAGACGGGCTAAGAAGTGTGGTCTTTCTGTGTGCCCAGGAAGGAGAGAGCATGGATCTGAGAGCACCAGAGACTGCACCACGGCAGCCTTGTCTGCTGCCTGGGTAGTCCTTCCTGCAAGATAATTCACAAGCTAGGCTGTTTTATTCTGAATGTGTGCAAACTATTCTGCTTGTGAGGTAAGAGGTTTACCTTCTGTTCTGTAGACTTCAGTGAGTTTTGCATTGACCTTACTGGTATTGTACTGGTTTTCTCCTTTTAATTCTGCTTTTTGTTTTGTTTTTGTTTGTTTGTTTGTTTGTTTTGGTGTGAATCAATAGATTGTTAGGTCTTCTTAGTCCTAAGATATTACTTGGAGTTGTAGTACATATAGATATATTTAATGACATTTTTAGTCTACATTATTTTGCTCTGTAACATATTTAATATTCACAGTAACCCTATGAGATAGGTCTTATTACTATCTCCATTTTAGGGGTTAGGAATCTAAGATATGGAAAGTGAAGTGACTTTTTACCAAGTGAGTGGCCAAGCAAGGATTCAGACCAGCATGTACCTGACCTCAGGCCTGTATTATTTGTCATTGTGTCACACAACATTCTTTTCTGGAACTGGTTGGATGAGACTGTCTTTTCCATCTTCATCTCTTCCCACCCCTCCCCTACCTCACTGAAAAGCTGCTCATGGATCTTTCTTCAGACATTTCCTTCTCTCCTAAAGTCTAGGGCTCTAGAGTTTGCTTGCACATGGGAGACCCTTTCTCTCATTGCTTTCCACAGTAGTGCTGTAAAAGATAAAATGGGAGAATAATCAGGATTAAATCAATATGCAACTTTAAGTAGAGTTGCATGAGATTAGAGAAACAGGAATAGAAGATTTTGACAAAGACATTTCAGGGAACCCTAAAAAGTTCTTTTTTGTTTGTTTGTTTGGCATGTGCAGAGAAAACAGTTTTCAGAAATTACATCAAGTATTTACAATATACTTGCATTGGAACTTACTTTAAATGTGTATTTCCTTTGTGTCAAGCCTTGCCTCTTTGTATCTGTTTTAAGAACCCAAGTTTATGTAGCTGCTGAATTGATATAATGATCTTACTACTGGCACATTGTAAACTTAACTAAGCATCTGCAGGCATGGAGACTTGATCAGATGCACTGAGGTTTCCTTACTCATAGAAATAATAAAAGAATTCAAAAGATCATTAACAGATACAACCAAAGAATACTGTACTGGAGACTTAAGTCTCTAGTTGCTACACAGCCTAAAATTAGAATTTCTGGTTTGATATGTGCTGAGTTCCAGCCCGGATTTTTTAAAAGCCCTTCACCATTCTCTCCTTCCTCTTTCCTTAGGTTTGACTTGCACCAATTTTGCCCTGCGGTCCAGTCCAGGATGGTTTGTTCTTGGGACCAGACCTGACCAGAAGTGACCTCATGAGCACACCAACTTCTCCAGCTGCCATGCTCCTCCGGAGGCTGAGGCGGCTCTCCTGGGGCAGCACCGCTGTCCAGCTCTTCATCTTAACGGTGGCGACGTTTGGCCTGCTGGCCCCGCTGGCCTGCCACCGGCTTCTACACTCTTACTTCTATCTCCGCCACTGGCATCTGAACCAAATGAGCCAAGAGTACCTGCAACAAAGCTTGAAGGAGGGTGAAGCTGCCCTCCACTACTTTGAGGAGCTGCCCTCCGCCAACGGCTCAGTGCCCATCGTCTGGCAGGCCACTCCCCGTCCCTGGCTGGTCATCACGATCATCACTGTGGACAGGCAGCCTGGCTTCCACTACGTCTTGCAGGTGGTGTCCCAGTTCCACCGGCTTCTTCAACAATGTGGACCCCAGTGCGAGGGACACCAGCTCTTCCTGTGCAACGTGGAGCGCAGTGTAAGCCATTTCGATGCCAAGCTGCTGTCCAAGTACGTCCCCGTGGCCAACCGCTATGAGGGCACTGAGGATGATTACGGCGACGACCCTTCAACCAACTCGTTTGAGAAAGAGAAGCAGGACTATGTCTACTGCCTGGAGTCCTCCCTGCAGACCTACAACCCAGACTACGTCCTGATGGTAGAAGACGATGCCATTCCAGAAGAGCAGATCTTCCCAGTCTTGGAGCACCTGTTGCGGGCTCGCCTCTCCGAGCCGCACCTCAGAGATGCCCTTTATTTAAAGCTCTATCATCCCGAGAGGCTCCAGCACTACATCAACCCAGAGCCCATGAGGATCCTGGAGTGGGTCGGTGTGGGCATGTTGCTGGGACCCTTACTGACCTGGATATACATGCGGTTTGCCAGCCGTCCGGGGTTTAGCTGGCCCGTCATGCTCTTCTTCTCCCTGTATAGCATGGGTCTGGTGGAACTGGTGGGCCGGCACTATTTTCTGGAACTGCGGCGGCTGAGCCCTTCCCTATACAGTGTGGTCCCTGCTTCACAGTGTTGCACCCCGGCCATGCTCTTCCCTGCCCCTGCGGCCCGCCGGACACTCACCTACCTGTCCCAGGTATACTGCCACCAGGGCTTTGGCAAGGACATGGCACTGTACTCACTGCTGAGGGCCAAGGGAGAGCGGGCCTACGTGGTGGAGCCCAACCTGGTAAAACACATCGGGCTCTTCTCCAGCCTCCGGTACAACTTTCATCCTAGTCTGCTCTAGCAGGTCAAGAAATGCCTTTCTGAAAATGGCCACTTCTTGGAGATCGAAATAAGGAGCTCTTTACTTAGATATGGTCGCTTGTAGATATTTCAGTGTTTAATGTTGCTGGAGATATGGGCACTAGGACAGCTGAGGAACAGACCAGCCAAGATCCTTGGCTTTGGTAACCCTGTTGGGAGCAGCAGTTGGCCACAAGTCTGGACCTCTGTCCTCTCCACACAGCCACACTGCCTCATGCAGTTTGACCCACCGAACGAGGGGGCATGGAAATGCCTGTTACATTCTCCAGTTGTTTTCAGCTCTGATTCGTGATGGAGCTTGTGACTGCCAAAAATATTGTACACCGTGATATGTCCATTTTAGGCTTTTAAGGGTAGAATTTGGTGAAAGGTGAGATATCCTTTCGAATCGATTTCACCATCATTGGGCATGAGAATGGATGTATGTTTGGAATATATGTCTAAAGAGGCAGGACCGTTTGATAGACTCCACTTGTTTCCTTGACCTGGTGTAATAAAAGCTGTGCAGCGTCCAGCACCCTGGAAGCAGGTGACCAGGCTTCTGTTACCTGCCTTTTTCTTTTCCACACATCTGTAGTACACTGATAATCAGTATTGTTAGTGAGAACTTTAAGGCACAGCAGAATCTGAAAGCACCTTATGGATCATCAAAGTCAGATTTTTAGGTTTAGTAGTGATTTAATATTGAAGATTTCTATCATATTCTGATTATTTGAAAATTGGACATTGCAGAATGATATAGAATGGGTGAGCTCTTTACTGATTGCATATCTTTTCCCCTAACTTTGCTGGCTAACTCGCCCTCATTTCTTTTTCTTCTAGGTAGCATGATGATATAGAAGGAAAAACATGGACTGTGAAGTCAGAAGACCTGAATTTTTATTTCAGATCTGTCATGGCCCACTGCTGTGAACTTGAGCAAGTCATAACCACTCTGAGTCTCAGTTTCTTCACCCGTAAAATGGGGACAGTGATACCTACCTTTTAAAGTTGCCTTGAGGATTAAATGACAGAATGCATGTAAAACACCTAGCAAGTGCTTAGACCATAAAAGGCCCTTGCAAATATTAGGTTTTTTCTCTCCTGTAATAAGTATATAAAATTCAAGTATATTTTGGATAAAGATATTAATACTATCATTTAGAATCTAAGATAGGACTGACACCTATAGAGCAGCTGTTCCAGACCAACCATTGCTAGAATAAAGGTTGACTTGTCATCGTGACTTCTGAAGGATATGCAGCTTTCATCTAGCAACAACTCCAACCAAGCCAAAAATAATGATTCATTCAAACTAGAAATGATCTGAGACTCCTCATGAGCTTATTCCCAAACTAGCATCTGAAAATTACTTTTCTTGAAAGTGACAAATAAATGGCCTTTGACAGTACTTATCAAACCAGTGGCCAAAAAGTCCCTTTATGAGGATGGATGATTATATTAGAGTGGTTATATTAGAGTTATCCAGTTTGTTTCAGTGCCACATCTTCTGTTAGCTTTTATATTTCCACAGTGAGCTTCCATTTGGGGATCCACTCAAGAACATGGAGAACGAATACAGGCTTCAGCACCGTCCTTTATGGATGAAAAAACTGAGACCGAGAGATGCTAAACAACCTCTCCAGGTTCACACAGCTGAACAGTGCAAACCCAGGACTGAAACACAGCTCTTCTGACTTCCAGCCCTTGTGCTTTTTTCTTAACCACATTCATTTTATAAATATCTATGTAGTCAAACTCTCTTTTGTAAAATCTGTTGTAACCTGGACTAAATAGTGTCTCTGTAGGCTAAGATGGTAGAAACTCATTGTCATATTGGTCTTGGGGAACAAACAGGTATCAGTGAGTGCTGTGTTGTTATAGTGAGCTATTGTGTATCCCCCAGGAATGTCCAAAGTGATCTGAGCTACTAGATGACTTATTAAGATGTTCAGATTCCATGCCCTCATTCCTCCTCTTCTAGCAACTGGTCCGCCCCCAACCTAGACCTCACTGAAATTTGTTGTATTAATGATTGGACCTCCTCGTGAAATTTTTTCCCAATAATAGGAGAGCCACCTCTAAGCTAGCCAGGCCCAAGAAAGGGAATCGTTGCTGCTTACATTTCTGCTTTTTCTAGTTCAGTTGTCTCCTGCATGCAGACATCGCCTCCCCTGGCTCCATTCTGCATGGCAGAGGCCATCTTTGCCTTGTCTAATTACCAATGTACTAAGATATCTTCTCTCATTGTTCTTAACTGGTGTCTGCCATCCTTGGACATTTTCTGTAGATGCAGGCTCAGTGCCACCCTTTTATTCCTACCTACTTCTAGGTCTTCCTCCCTTTAGTCTCTCATTTGTAGAGTCCAGTTTTTGTATGTTATCCTTTATTAGGACAGCTGACAGCTTTACACCAAAGCTGAAGTCCCATTTAATCCTAAACAAAGGGACTAGAGGAGCACTAAAGTCCCCTTCCCATATCAAGGTACATAGGTTACCAGGTGGGTGAAGGTCTCTAACAGTCCCACTCACCTTTCAGAATTTAGGGCTAAGAAGCTTTCATTTGTGACTGAGTACATTTGCATAGACATATCAGTTAAAAGCATCTACTGAGATACCCTGAGAAGACTTTTATCATTCCCTTTTGTTTCAATGGGAATAATTTTTTTTGAATGTGGCAAATGGTATCAAACACACACACACACACACACACACACACACACACACACCCCATTGTGGAGTCCCAAAGTACCATTCAAAAGTATGGGCTGTCTGCTTAAAAATTCGTAACTGATTTTGTTATATTTCTTAAATGGAAACATTTGAATCATGCATTCTTTTTTATCACCATTATCATTTAAAGAAAAAAATGGTGAGACTACTGCAGTGTAACTGGAGAATACAAATAGGAGTTATATACTGATAGGATTAACGTAACTTGCTTTGCATACACTTCTCATTTGGTAGAATTTATTTGATTGGTAACTTAATTTGGGTGGAGAAGTATGCTAATTGGAGGTGATTACTGTGGGAATTTTATACATAACAAGATGCGTTGAGAGTTACAGTAACACATGATATAAAATTGCGTAATTTTAAGTCACATGAACAATTTGGATATTTTTATCTCGACTATAAAGAATTTGCTGAGAAATGGTCATTAACTGGCGCTGTTTTTCATGTTGGAAATTGAATAGTCTTAATGGCAGAAAAAAGTACTAAATACATTAGAACTGCAGTAATGTGCTGTGGCCTTTGGTCACCTCAGTACTCGGATTACAGCATTGTTGCGAATCATTGCTCCATGGTAAATGGGAACTTTTGATTTAGAATTAAACAAATTTTCTTGACCTTTTTCCTAACAACCTATATAGATAGATGGATAAATGAACTGATTTTTATAAAGCATCTATGTTCACCATTTGGGGGTAAAAACAAATGAAAATTCAAAGGCAAAGGATGAATTTATCAAAAAGAGATAAGAAATAGATGGCTTAAGTATATAGAAATGTGGTAGCTTTAATATGTCAAAGAAATGGGAGAAGAGGACAATGATGTAGAATGAAGCAGAGGGTCTTATTTTTGTCACCTGTTCTTATGTGTCCCAAACTCCATTATTTAATAAGTCCTTTAGGTATGCCCCACTGTCATGAAATCTTTATAGAGCCAGTCTAGAGAGAATGCAAAGGAACTAAACAATAAATGGTCAATGTTCCGGATACATAACTCGTTACTTTGCTATGACCTGGCTTCCTATTGCATTTAGAATAAAATTCAAGCCCCTATATTACCTCCCAGGCCCCTGCAGCAAACTCTGTGACTTCATGTGTCACCACTTCTATCTTCATTCTCCAAGCTCTAACTGTACCTCCAGCTTTCGGTTACTTATACTTGCCCACTAGTTCTTACTGCAATGCCTTTGCAGTGTCATTCTCTTTGTCTGGAATGCTTTTCCTTTAGCCGAATCTTTCCTATAATTCACGTCCCTGCTCAGTTTTAATCTCCGCTGCCCCCACCCCTCCCGCAACAGACTTTTTATCCTATCTAAAGCAGTCTTGCCCTTCTCCTTCCCCAAGGCCCATCCATCACATTACTCTGATTCCTTTCAAAGCTCTTGTCATTACCTGAACTTCCTTTATTTATTATTTTGGTTTTTTCCCCCTCCATCTCCTGCCACAGAATATAAGGTTCACAATATCAAGGGTCTTCTATGTTCCATTTCATTCATCCCTAGGTCCTAGAACAATACCTGACACAATGTAGGAAACAAAGGGGAAAAAGAGAGAGAGAGAGAGGGAGGGATGGAGGGAGGGAGAGAATTACAGAGGAACTGCCTACAAAAAAGAAAAAGAGGAATACTGCAAAAAGTGGGACTAGGGAATAAAATTATAAGGACAGGAACAAAGACCTGAATCCAGGTAGTGAGGGTTGATTAGATGTACCATTTGAGACCTGTAGAGAAAGTTTTTTGCACGTATTCCAAGTAGACGGAATGGCAAGTGCAAAAATGAACTTCTTACACCACCATACAACTACTTATTTTCTTGGTTGTTATTATGATTTTGTTTTCAGTGTATGTTGTGAGTTGTATGTGTGGGGGCGGGGGTGGGGGTGGGGGTGGGGTGGGTTCCTGTGTATTACTCAGGGGAAGGTGGGGTTTTCTCTTTAAGGCTGCAACAGTTGCATCTTCCCGTTGCTGCCAGTGGGAATCATTTAGACATGACCCATGGTAGTGCCACAGCATATTCTAAAACATCTGGGCCAAGAAGCTAGAAAGAGAATGAAGGAATGATCACCACACTGTAACAATGAACTCTTCTCAAGTTACATGGGTGAGATGGTTTAGGCCTCATCATGTAGCTCTGGGTGGTAGGGGTCGCCTTTGGCAAGACAGATGATTTTGCACAAACCAAGAATAGAGAAGGAGGCATTCTCAGAAACTGGTGTCTTTGATGTTTTGTTAGTGGAGCTTTGCTTAAATGCCAACCGGTCAAGTGTTCTGCAAAACTCATGCACTGGCAACATGTTAGACAAAGAATGTACCTCACCCCAGTTTGTTTTTATCCAGAAAAAAATTTAAGCACTGGCATTGCTGTTAACAAGGGACCTGAGACCAGGGTTTTTTGTTGTTGTTGTTTTTTTTTTTTTTTTTTTTTTGAAATGCAAATCAACCGGATTTGTACTTGAAACAGAAAAGGCTTTGAAGAGATTAGAATCACATTATCTTTCATTTTTCCGGTCAACATCAGAGGAAGGAAATAACTATTTCAGCCAAATTAACCCCTTATTGTCACACTTTAACGTTCTCACACCAAGGCACATTTCTTAAAATTCAGAATTGCCTGTCAGGACCCCTTTAGACCAGGGGTCCCCGACCCACAGGCCACAGACTGATACCAGTCCATGGTCTGCTAAGGACCTGGCCGCACAGCAGGTGAGCAAAGCTTCATCTGTATTTGCAGCCGCTCCCCAGCACTAGCATCACCGCCTCAGCTCCACCTCAGATCATCAGGCATTAGATTCTCATAAGAGCATTGGTCCCTGGTACCAAAAAGGTTGGGGACTGCCGCTTTAGACTACTGATTTTTGTTCTATAAAAGGCACCAGGTATCATGTCCCACATATCAATTTATACTTACTGAGTGCCTACAGGATGACTGGTACTGCGCCGAAAGCTGGAGACACCAAGGTGAGTGAATATGACATGCTCTCTTCTGTGGACAGAAAGGGCTACCTTGGCAAGCCCTACAAGCTCAATAACTAAAAGTAACCACATGGGATGTTTTAATCATAAAAAATTTAACTGAGTGAGTTATGGAGGAAAGTCACATCCTGTACGATAGATTAATCTCTACCTTGAACAAGCCCTCCCCATTGTTTTTGTGTCTCTAGAAGAACATACATAAAGTGTCAAAATGAGCTTTTCTCTAGATCCTGGTACAGAGTGAGTACCCCAACATTCCTCATTATTACCTTTTACCCACATACCTCTGTAAACTATGTGAAATATTAACTATCCTGCACCTACCAGTGTAAATGAAGTGTGTATCTCTCTCTTTTACTTTTTATCCAGTCCTAGAGATTTCCCTGCTTTGCTTTCTTCCACTTCCTTCATCTACCACCAATGGATTTCATGTAACCTTTCTTAAGTCTCTCCTTTGATTCTAATGTATAAAATCAACTGCAAAACTGCTCTTCTCTGAAGCATCATCTCAGTCCCTTGAGATTTTGCTTCTGGGACTAGCCCCCAAACCCTTGACTCATAATAAACTCTGTAAACCTTTCTTTAGTTTTGGAATTTCTTTTGTCAACACTTCCTTTCAGTACCTTGGTGCCAATAGGGGCATTAGTACAGTGAAGTAAATCTAGGATGGCGGGGTCACAGGGTGCCACCTATAACTGCCCCAAAGTACCAGGACTCTAAGTTACCCCAACTTTCTCCACTCTTTCACTGAGGACAACATAGCCCACCAAAGAAACCTCCAACTAACAAAGGAAATGATTGGCACAAACATTTATTTATAGAAATAAATGAGAGATGGGGGTTGAGCAGAATTAGACTGTCTCAGCTAGTGGGAGATAAAGAAGGTGAGTTGGCTTTTGGAGCAGATGCTTTGGGGAGAAGATACATAGCTTTTGATACAAGAGGAAGATCCAGAAAATGATCTTCAAACCTATTGTTATTTTTTTCCTTGCATATCCAGAAAAACAAGCCCCTTAATGTCTTGTTTTCTAATCCAAATTCATGTGACATCTTTTTTTGAAACTGAATTAAAAATACTAATTTTGAAAAAAAAATAATAACTCCCAAAGAACTTTGCTTGCCCAAAATGACACATCTTGTTGGCAGCAACTTGCCACATCTTCTTCAAAAAAGAATCAAGAAAAGCTGCACGTGAATTTTTTTTTGCCCACCCCATCTTGCTGACTGAAGTCCGCTGATCATCAGATAGAGTGGGGATTGTCACACTTGCCCTCATCCCTCAGGGTGAGTCTTCCCCTAGCGCTTTCCTGCTCGTTCAGTGCCCTTCCCAAGGCTTGTGGCCTTCGGGTTTCTCATGTAAAGTCTGCTCTTTCCATGGCTTATCTTCTTTATGGCTGACTGCAAGTTAGAGCCAGTCGTGTGCAGCTCTCTATCCTCACAGGATGATCGTGGCTCACCCATCGCAAGTTGTGAGCAAGCACACTTCTTTGAATGCAAGAATTTTGAACTGTCACATTATTTCATCTACTTATTTGCATATGGTTTCCCCAACCCTGAAGAGACTCATTCATCCCTTACTTTTAAAACTTCACAATTTTTTTTTTTTTTACCAGTCCACACTGAAGCAGTGTTAACCAAGGTCCTCAGTCTGGCTCTTAGAATAGCGGGCCAAGCCTGTGCTCCAACAGTGAAATGTTTCATGTTTCACAAACATTGTTCATAGGAGTGAACAATTTTAATCACAGGCAAATGAAAAAGGGGCAAACCCAATCACAATTCATTCACTGTGTCTTGAATGGGGGCCTATCTTCCCTGATCTCATGGGCTGTCTACCCACCACCCCAACAAGCTGGGGCTTTTGTTAAGCAAGAAGAATATGTATGTGGATAGCTCATGGGCAAATTGTGAACAGTGACGGCCCTGTTGCTGGGGGAGGCGATCAAGATTTTTAATAATTTTCCTGTTCTTGCTACTTTATAAGACATTTAGAAATTGAAGCAACAAGAGGATTTATCTTATTTAGCTTTATTTAACCATATAGTCATATAGGTCATAAGAGCCTTTTGAAAATATACTGCTACAGATTGTTATGGAGTGGCAAAGGGCTTTGAGAGGCTTAGCTTGTTAGATTCCTAGAGGCCCACAAGACGGCTTTTTTTTTTTTTTTTTTTTTTTTTTTTTAATAATATGACATCTGAACAACTTAACATGAAACATTATGGAAACAGTAAGATCATTGTTGTTAGTTTCAAAGAAGTACAGATAATCGAACTCAAATAAGACATGGGGATTGTCTAGTTAACAATGAAAAGTTATGCTTTCTACCAATTTTTTTCTTCATTCACAAGTTTATTATGAAAAACACTGCCGTGCTCTCTCATACAGTAATATCATCTTATAGGAGGAGGAAAAACAGTTCTGTTGAAAACAACTCAACGGGTTCTGACGATAATGAAGAACAATATGAGGTTGACATTTGAGAAGGTAAAAAAACTGAGTGCAAACAAATTATAGAATTAAATTAAACAAGTCCCTGAAAATAAATAAAATGATTTTGAAACTCACAAGTAGAGAGGGGGCCTTGGTACTTAAACCACAACCTTCATTGTCAACTGGTCAATTCCCATGTATTAGTAAACCATATACCTATTAATATCCAAAAAAAACATAAAGAACTCATACAACTCAATAGCAAAAAATTAACAATCCATGTTTTAAAATGGGCAGGGGAACTGAATAAACTTTTTTTCCCAAGAACACATACAAATGGTCAACAGATACCTGAACAGGTGCTCAACATCACTAATCACCAGGGAAATGCAAAGCAAAACCACAATGAGATATTACCTCAGACTTGTTAAATGACTATTATCAAGAAGAAAAGAGGTAGTCTACAGCTATGCCACCCTGAATGTGCCAGATCTCATTCGATCTCGGAGCTAAGCAAGGTCAGGTCTGGTTAATACCTGTATGGAAACTACCTAGGAATCCAGGGTGCTGTAGGCGTGAGAGAGAGAGAGAGAGAGAGAGAGAGAGAGAGAGAGAGAGAGAGAGAGAGAGAATAAATGCTAGAAAGGAAGTGGGGAAAAGAAAACCCTTGTGCACTGTTGGTGGAAATATAAATTAGTACAGCAACTATGGAAAATGGTTTATAGAGTTACCTCAAAAATTTAAAAATATAACTGCCATATGATCTAGCAATCCCATTTCTGGGTATATTTCCAAAAGAATTGAAATCAGAATCTCAAAGAAATATTTGTACTCCCATATTTATTGCAGCATTATTTACAATAGCCAAGACATGGAAGTAATCTAAATGTTCATCGAAAAAATAATGGATAAAGAAAATGAGGTGTATACATTTAATAGAACATTCAGCCTTTAAAAATAAGGAAATCTTGCCATTTGTGACAACAGGAATGAATCTGGAGGACATGTTAAGTAAAATAAGCTAGACACAGAAGGACAATTACTACATGATACTACGTATATGAGGAATCTAAAATAGTCAGACTTGTAGAACAGAGAGTATAATAGTGGTTGCCAGAGTCTGGGGGGAGCAGAAAATTGGAAGGTTTTAGTTAAATGGTGCAAAGTTTCAGTTATATAAAATGAATAAGTTCTAGAGATCTACCATACAACACAGAACCAATAGTTAACAATACTGTATTGCATACTTTAAAATTTGCTAAGATCACATGTTAAATGTCATCATACAAAAAAAGTGATACTAATGAAAAAGGGTGGGTGGGATTTTTGGAGGTGATGAATATGTTTGGGGCATACATTGTAATCAAGTGACATATATTAAATATGTACAGCTTTTACATGTCAAAAAGTAAATAAAAGCTAAATTAAATGGAAAGGAAATCATCCATATTTCCCTTAATTTGGATGTCACACAAACTTTGAGAGACTCCATCTCGACTTTCTTTGTGAGACAATCAGAGACCATTTTAGGCCTCCTTACATAAAAATGTGCAAATGGAAACATTAATAGACTATAAAAATATAAGAGATGAAAATAAGGGAATCAATCTAAGAATCAAAGAAAAATCTTCCTATAAAATATAGGTTGCTGTAACAAATTTTAGAAAATTTCTAAATCAAGTCTGTAAAATTCAAGAGGACCTTGAATCTACAAATCATGTAGTTTTGAAACAATAGTGAAAAAATAATGAACAAATCAAATGAAAGCATTTAAATATATCTGTTGGTTGCAGTGAGTTTGGTAAGTGTGCGTGGGTCCCAAATTTCTAAACCCTGTCCTGCCACCTCCTTTCAAAAGCCATCCTCTAGAGTATGTGCACAGGTGACTAGTTACGGCAAAATCATCCCAAAATCCAGACATCATCTATCTTTGTGAGCTGGGCTATACCATGTGACTTGTGCCTAGATGAGGTATCTTCCTGACTGGGGGGAGGGAGGGGAACTTCACTCTGGATCTTGCTTAGTCTTCTAAGTGGAGGAAGCAAATTTTTCAAGTGAGAGGAGTACCTAGTGTCCTCCTACAATACCAACTGCACAGGAGCAAAGAGAGAAGATTCAATAGGAAACACCCAAAAGAGAGGTTCCCCAACACCAAGAGTCCCCGGAACATTTATCTCAGCCCAGTTCAACTTAAGCTGTGTCCTTAACTACTCTCTTCAGACTTCAAAGGAGAAAAGCCTTGAATTCCTCCTACAGGACAGAGCTTGTGGTCTGCACTTCTCCATTCTGTGCTTCCCACAGGCTTCACTGGGAGCTCACTTCCCTTCTCAAGAAGAGTCACTGGAGATTCCCGTATGCCTTGAGCCTACTTCTCCTACAGTACTTACCACTTTGTGTGACTTGTTACAGCCCATCTCTCCCCTGCACATGTGAGCCCAGAAGGGAACTGGAATATGTCACCCCACCCCTCAAAAATGCCACTTTGACATAAAGATACTTTTGAGTTAAAGGCACCCAAAAAACAGCAGATGGGAAAAGGGTACTCTGAACTTCCTTTTGTTTTCCTGAAAACAGGAGATGAAATTCCCATGTGAATGATGTCCTCCCTAGACCAGGAGTAAAGAAAAATTCTTATCTCAAGAGATAAAGGATGAGGCTGAGAGTAATTTGTACAACCCAACCTTGTTGAACTCACCCCCTTTATGTCACTTTTTCAGAATTAACTACCCTAACACAAGTCCCTTTATCTTGTCACGTTTTAGCAATTTATTACTTTTGTCCAACTTAGTATATAAGTGTTTGGCTGTAATTGCTTCTTAAGGTCTTTCCCGTGGTACATGTAAACATTTGTACATTTTTCTTGTGTTAATCTGCCTTATGTCGATTTAATTCTCAAGCCCAGCTGGAGACCATAGAGGGTAAAGTTTTGCCTCCCCTGCAGCCCTCGAGGTAGAGGACTATGGACTGTCACTAGGTCTCCTCCATCCTTGAAACAGTCTGGAATGCAGTCTGCCATTGTTGGAAGATTGAAAGCCTGTGAGATACAGAAAGTCTTAACGTTCCCAGATGACCACATTTTATCTTGTAATGTTCAGTTGTTTTGCCTTCTTCCTTTTCTGTTTTCCCCCACCCCTCTATCACATATTATAATTAACAATTTACAATGGCCCTTGTCCATGAAATGTTTCATTTAATTCTCACAATTCTATTAGAGGGCAGATATCTGTGCCTGCCTTTACTAGATGAGAAAACTGACATTCAAAAAGGTGAAGTGAGTTCTTCAAAGCCTCACAGTCAAGAAGTAGTAGAATGAAGAAACTAAGTTAGGGCTTTCTGACTTCAGACCCCGTCATCTAATTTAGGACACTTTACTTGTTTCCTTTGGACTTTTGCGAGCTTAGTCTTAGTGTAATTGTCTGCAATAGTGTGTGCATGCATGCCCACACACACATGCACATTGCACATAAATTGGCAAAATGAAGATAGCATTCTCTGGTTCCTGCTTCTGTTTTATAAACATGATCACTTATTGTAAAAGAGTCAAATAATAGAATATTGGTTCTCAACTTGATTGCATAGTAGACCTCACCGTATGATTCTGACTTTATTGGTCTAGAGCATTTAGATTTTTAATGTGCTGCCTAAGTTGAGAACTACCACAATACAGAAAAATATAAAGAAAATTTAGAAAGAAACTAATACCACTACTCAGATAAAACCACTCCTGTTAATATTTTGGTGACTTTCTCTTTTCATGGAAACACAAACCCAATGTTACAAAAACAGGGTATCATACAAGTTATTACATACTTGGTTTCTTTATCCACACACTCCCCACTGCTCCTGTACCTTGTGTGTGTATGGCACACATATATAAATACATTTTAATGCCTTTATAATATTCTATTACATGAATGGAATATAATCATCTTAAAAATCTCCTACGAATGGATGTTTATATATTGTTTAAAATTTTCTGTTAAAATCAGCATTGCATTAAACACCTTGGTACACACTTTGATACCACCAGTCTTGTTATATTACTGCTATTTGTTTTTCCAGTCTGATATATGCTTCATTATAATGTTCCCACCTAAATTAAGAAGGAAAAGAGAGGAAGGAATGAAAGAAGGAAGGAAGGAAGGAAGGAAGGAAGGAAGGAAGGAAGGGAAGAAGGAAGGAAGATGGAAGGAAGGAAGGAAGGAAGGAAGGAAGGAAGGAAGGAAGGAAGGAAGGAAAGAAAGAAAGGAAGAAAGAAAGAAAGAAAGAAAGAAAGAAAGAAAGAAAGAAAGAAAGAAAGAAAGAAAGAAAGAAAGAAAGAAAGAAAGAAAGAAGATATGAAAGGCAAGTTCAAGAAACAGAAAATCTGGCTTTCTTACACATTTCCTCTGCTTATTTTAGAGATGACACATATTAGAATGATGCTCTTTTCAACACTGACTCCCAAGCATGTCAGCGTGTGTGAAACAAGGCCAAGTCCTATTTCCTGGTTCCCCTTGTTGTGGCCAGTATAGAATAGACCAAATCAAGTATGCTCTCTTAGGGCTGTTTATTAGCCTGTGGCTATCCTTGCCAGGAGCAGCCCCGAAATGCAAAAGTTCAGAGTTTTTAAGCCCAAAATCCCATTCTTCATTCTGTCTGAACACAAAGGGCTGCTTTAGCAATCTATTAGCATGTTACGTTTCCATAGTTAATAGCCTATGTTTCTACAGTTAGTAGCCTATGTTTCCATAGTAAGTAGCCTATGTTCCTACGGCAATAGTCAAACAGTAATTTACAGCTTTTTACATAATCGATCGTTTCTAATGCCATGCAAGCAAGCAGGTTTATACTTGTGTACAAGCTAAAATTGGCAGTTAGCGTATAAGCTCATTGTTACAAGTTTCATGATTAATGGAATGCAGTGAAGGGTTCCAGGAACTAGGCCTAAAGTATTGCCTTCCTTTGTCTAGTTTCAGTTTTTAATTAACTTTTGCCCTTATTACCTTTTAGCAGGCTGTCACACCCTGTGGCTCATTTTCTGTAGCCAAAGGATAAACATTCAGGAGGCAACAAGCCACAGATTCTCTGGAGGGAGATTTTCCAGCAAGTAGTCCATTAGCCACAAGAGGTCACTAGGAGATAAAAAACCACTGCTATTCTGAGCAAACTCTTCCTGGCTGAATACACTAATTTTCCAGGTGTGTGTTAGCAAGGGCAGGAATCATAGGAATGGAGTGATCTGATAGGAAATCAGGGTTCTGGATTAATTGTAGACATTGATTTGCTGCAAAATGTAAAGGAAAACATTTCTTTTCCTAATCACATCACCAGCCATTGTTTTAGGAATTATCTCGCCATCATAAAAAGCTTGAATAGAGAGAAGTAGTTAAACATGTAGGCTTTGGAGTTATGTCTCAGCTCAGTAGACCCTGAGCAAGTTACATAAGTTCTCTAAGCATCCATTTCTTCATTGGGAAAATGATGATGATGATGACAATATCTATTAAAAGAAGTAAGTATGTAAAATGCTTGGTTCACTTTAAAGGCTAAATAAATGCTAGTTGTTTTACATTGATATTGGAGGGCATATGAGTTCAGTTTGGGGCTTGTTAAGTTATAGGTGGTTGAACATCAAAATGGAAGAAAAGGAAGAGCAGAGTGAAGCATTCACAATCAAACACAGCTTATGGGGGTAGACACTCAACTGTCTAGACACTCTTGGTTGTGCTATCTAGCAATGTTTCATGTTTTTTTTTTTTTTAGATAGATTTTATTTTATAAACAATATAGTGTTTTTATGAAAAATTCAGGAAATGCTACTATAGATATGGATCAAGGAGAAAACATGGGGGAAAAGTACATGGATAAAATTGTGTCTATGATATGCTAAAATTTTTAAATGAAGAAATGAAAAGTTTGGTAGGTTATCTGGTTGATGTTTGGCATCATGCAAATTTCTAAAAGGACTTTAATAGTCATTTATTCATCCTTACCATATACTTGCTGCCTCGTTATAATTTATTCAGCTAGTAAAGGGGTTGTATACTTAAGGTCCAAGATTCCATGTAGAAATATGAAACATTTAAACTCTTCCCTAATGAAAACCCTTGGCACAAGGGAAGGAGGATGGAGAAGATTCTGTTTTAGAGAGGTGTCTGGGAGAGCTTTAGAGGAGATTAGAGATGGAGAGTTTAAGATAGTGACTCTGGAGTACTCATGAAGTATAAGACAAAAAGGAGATTTAAAAAAGTTGCTGCAGTTATGAGTCTGACCTTCATTACTGTCCCTTGAAAAACGTGAATAAATCTGAATTATTTTTAATTGCTTTTAGTTATGTGACCTTAAAGGGTCCTGGTGTAATATTCCAAGGACACAAAAGATACAAAAGTAACTAGTGATTTTAAATCTATGTTACATTAGTAGTTAAAAAATCATTTCAAGATGCTCAAACAGATGTAGATAATATTCAATATTTGTTCCTCTCTTTTAAAAATGAAAAGATTTGATATATGTATCTATTGAAGAAAAACTCTTATGTACCTTTAAGAGAGTCTTCAAACTGTGCCTATAAGTCTCTAAAAATAATATTGAGAAACTATGTACACTATGTTTCTTTATCGCGAAACGTATGGAGTTTTTCTAGTTATTTTTGTTATTGATTTCTAACTTACCCATATTGAGGTTTGTATAATATAGCAAGCCTCTGGAATTTCCTGAGACATGTTTTATGGCTCAGGATGTGGTCAATTTCATAAATGTTCTAAATGTCCTTATAGATAATATGTGTTCTTCACTTATTGGATGCAGTGCTCCATTAGGACAAGGTCATTAATTATGCTGTTCAAACTTTTATATCCTTAGAAAGTTACTATGAAAAGTACAAATAAATTCTCCTCCAGATTTATGTTTTTGTCCTTACAGCTTTTGCAATGTAGTTAGAGGTTCTATTATTTGTAACATTAAATATAGAGAAAAAGTTACTTGTTCTTGGTGAATAAATCCTCTTATATAGTAACTCTCTCTTTTGACTTATTTGCCTGGTGTAACTTTTCCATCTTTTTACGTTAAATTTTTCTCATTCTTTACATTTAGCTTCATTGCTTGTAAACAGCATATATTGATTTTTTTAAAAAAATCTATTATGATAAATGTTAAAAATCTATATTTATCACAAATGAGATTTTTGTATTTATATCTACCATTTTATTTTGCACTGTTTCTTCTTCTTTGATTTGTTTCTTTCTCTCCTTTCTTGCTTTCTTTTGGACAGAATATTTCTTTTCTCCTTCATTTTTCGAGCATATTTTCATTGGGCATAGAATTCATTTTCTTCTATCATATTGACAACTGCAATACTTTCTCTGGCTTCTGTTGTTGCTGTCGAGATGTCATCTGTGAGTCTGATTGTAGTTCCTTTAAAAGGCATGCTTTCTCTGGTTGCTTTTAAAAGACTTTCCCCTTTGTTGTTCTACATTTTCACTAGAAAGTATTTGGATCTACTTTTAAAAAATTTTGTCCTGCTTGGAATTCACTGGATTTCCTGAATCTGTGAATCAATGCTTCATTAGTTTAGAAATTTTTCAGCCGTGCTCTTTTCAAATGTTACTTCTGCCTCATTTTTTTCTCTCCTTCTGCTAGTCCATTTATACATAGGTTAGAACTTCTCACTGATTCCTGTGTTTCTAACTCCCTCTTCTGTATTTTTATCCTCGCCCTCCCCCACCTTTGTGCTGGATATTTCCTACTTTCAGTTCATTAATTCTCTCTTGATCTGTGCCTAATCTACTATTAAATTTATACATCAAGTTCTTGATTTCACTTGTTTTTTAGTGTACTTCTCTGCTTATCTTTTAAGGTATACTAGACACTGTTTTAGAAATTTATTTGTAGAAGTAATTTTTGGGCCTAAGATAGTTATTTTCTTCTAGGAAAGGATTTTAGATTTGCTTCTATAAATGCCTAGGGAGTGGGCCCACATCAAAGCTATATCTTACTGTATAAACAGTTTTTCCAGTTTTTTTATTTCTTTTATTAATGCCTTATTAAATAACTGACTGTATCTGCACTCCCTTATTCTTCTACTACTCTGAAGTGCTTGCATATCTTCAATTTGTTTTAGAAGCAGGAAAGGATGATCTTTATCTATCTATATATCTATATGTGTATTATCTAATCTATCTCCAGGGATCTGTACCAGCATCTGTTCTTTACAAGGGGATATATTGCAATGCTCGCATATTTTACTGTACTTCTAAAGTTAGTTCAGCTGACTGTGCTGGCATCTAGAATTCCAGTTATGCATAACCTCTACTCTTTAGTAAGCTGCCTGGAGACACGTGATTTATACCGTTATACTTCCTCTATTCTTGTACATCCATCTGAGGTTTGCTCAAGGAAAATAATGCTTGCTCTGGGAGGTCACATGGGTTTGAGCCTAAGGCCAACTCATCCGGTAGCTTCACTCACTGATGTGCTCCCTGAAAGTGGTCGTCCTACCGCTTCCGCCTCTGGAATCCAACTACACCGTCTCTGCTGCCACTCGGGCCACCGCGTCCCTGTGCGCCGCCTAGTGGTGATCAGGCCCTCTTAGCGCGGGCATCGGGGACGCGCGAAGGGTCGGTGCGCTCTCTGTAGAACGCCTGGCCCTGCGTGTCCCTCTCTTCCTTCACTGCCGCGCGCAGAGCACAGCGACCGCCCGACTCTGCAGGGCTCAGCGACCGCCTCTCCCACGCCTCATCCAGACATCCCCTACCCCACTCCACAGGGACCGGAAGGCCAGTCTCGCGTGCCTCGCCGGGACCACAGGGATCCGCGTTCTGGCCCGGTACCTTCCGCCAGGCTAGGGCAGAGTCGCCTCTCCAAATCCAGCTCTTCAGCACCTTTTTCAGGCGCCCCGCGCTGTTGCCTTATACCATCAGATTTTTTTGTTTGTTTAAATGTTGTAGGGGTTTTTTTTTAATTGTAAATTAAAATAGATAATTTTCTAAAAGAATGAATATCTCCAACTAAAAAGAGTTATCACGACAAAACACTAGCGACATTACCATGAAAAAGAGTCGAAACAATCAAAGCACACCATAATCACAGCATTTTAGCCCTTTCCTATAAATTCTAACCGCTGTATACATGAGATCATTTGAAAAAACTATAACAATTTTTCATTATTTGTGGTACTATATGTCATTTCTCCTAAATTTTTTATTTGTTATTATTCATTATTATCATTACTTATACCTACAGCACCTGGTCTTCCTAGGTAGTCTCCCAATCCAAGTACTATCCACACCCAGCCCTGCTTAGCTTCAGAGATCAGACATGGGGCTTGTTCAGGGTGGTTTGTTCAGGGTGGCGTGGCAGTTGACCTTGGACTGTGGCTCCAGTGGGGCATGAACCCAGGACTTTCTGTGTGTAAAGTGGACATGCTAGCTGCTACACTATGGAACCACGTCCTAGATTAGAATTCTTTTAATGGAAGAAATCAACTGAAAAATTATTAAACTAGTTATGGATGTCAAAAAGGAGGTGAGTTACTAAAGAACGAGCTTTCATGTAATAAAATAAATAGGTTTTCTACCAGCATTAAGAAGTTAAAAATATGATGGAAAAATGTCTCATTTAACATAGCAACAACAACAAAAGTTCCTAGAGTAAATGCAACAAGAAATGCACAAGGCCAATTATCAAAAGAACTATAAAAATTTAGTAAATTAGAAAAAATTAGATGTAAATAAATTGCCATGTTTTTCTTGATGATAAATTTTAATAACACATCAACTATTTCTTAGTTCGCTTATAAGTTTAGTACAATTTCAATCGGAATGCCAAATTGAGAGTTTTATGAAACCATTCTAAAATTCGTTTAGAAAATTAAAAAGTAAAAAGAGCCCAAGAAATCTGTGGCGATTGTAGGGAACATATTCTCCTAGATATTTAAATGTATTATAAAGCTACAGTAATTAAAACATTGTTGATTAGTACAGAGTAAAGAAAAATGCATTGATGGAAAAATAGAAAGTATAATACATTGGTATGTGCATGTGTTCATGCTGTGCATGCATATACACTTATGTATTAATCATGTATACTACAGTCAGAATTTCAAAAGAATGCTGAATTATTTTAGAAACATTATTGAGATAACTGATTAATG
Source organism: Eidolon dupreanum (assembly GCA_028627145.1). Lineage (NCBI taxonomy): Eukaryota > Metazoa > Chordata > Mammalia > Chiroptera > Pteropodidae > Eidolon > Eidolon dupreanum. Next base: position 140,139,181 of record CM053509.1, on the reverse strand, counting down.
CAGCTGAACTCTGCATAGGGCTGTCCAACACCTTTTGAACATCCTCTTGACATTCTGATCATTTCTCACTTTGTAAGTACGTCCTGCTTTCCCAAGAGAATCTGTAAATCAGGTATATGACTTAGGTTCTATACCTCTTCCCTCCACTGACGTCTGATGTGGAAGGGAGTCACGTGAGGGGAGCATATTCAGGGAGACTGACCTTCTGCTAAGTGTGGTGTCAAAGGTGTTTGCTTCTTCGGAGCAGCCACGTCAGAGTTTCAGGTTTCCACTGAGTTAGTTTTTTAAAAGTTCTTTTACTAGAACCATCCTGCAGTGTGGTCAGGTATTTCTTCTGGATGTGCTGACCATGCCTGTCTTGTTCTTGGCTATGTATCCTATAAAAAGCCTAGTTCCTTAGCCCTCCCAGAGGTCTGTGAATTACCAAATATCCTTTAGTAAATCTCTTTCCGCTTAAGCTAGTTAGAGTAGTGGTATGGACTAAATGTTTGTGTCCCTTCAGATTCATGTGTTGAAATCCTAACCCCCCAATGTGATAGTATAAGGAGACAAGGGCCTTTGAGAAATAATTAAGTCGTGAGGTTGGAGCCTTCATAAATGGGTTTAACATCCTCATAAGAAGAGACACAAAAGAGCTTGCTTGCTTTCTCTGCACTCTGCCATGTGAGAATACAAGAAGATAGCTATCTGCAAACTAGAAATCCAGCCCTCACCAGAACCTGGATCTGCAAGCACCCTGATCTTGGATTTCCCAGCCTTCAGACTGTGAGAAAATAAATGTTTGTTGTTTAAGTCACCTTGCCTATGGTATTTGTTCTAGCAGCCCGAGCTAAGACAGGTAGAGTCTGTTATTTGCTTTAAAGAACATGAGGGAGAACATTAAAAACACACATGATATACAATTTATTATTTGGGGAAAAACACATTTAAATTCCTTCCTCAACTCATTCACAAAAATAAAATACTTAAAAACTAAAGTATTAAAAAGCAAACAAACAAACAAAAAAACACAAACACTAAAACATCAAAGACAAAGCCCAAAGATTAACCTAAAAAGAAATAGCCAAATAAATTTTAATTAACTAACTAACCACTATGGTTCACTACTTCATATTGATAGATCAACAATGTGTTTCTGCATGAACTAGCAGGCAATGAGAAATGGAAACCTAGTCAATTGAGCAATTTCACATTATACAATAAAATGAAGTTGATTGCTCAGGAGAAGTACAACTCTTCTTAGCTCTCAAATCAGACGAGAAATTTCTATCTGAGCAATTCATAATGAGCACAGTTTGTGATAGGATTTTATTGGACAATGGCCAGAGTGAACTGGACCCATCTATTTTTGTTTATGGCCCTCAGGCGAGACAGATGGCATCACACCAAAAGCACACTAGTGCTATTCACCCAAAACAATTCCAGCAGGAAAGGTGTAGGCTTGGGTAGGTAATGTGCCCATTCTCTCTACTTCTGATATCATCGAACTGAATGTACTGCTTATTCTTCAAGAAATCCTCTCCCAATATTTCTTTCAGATGATCTTCTGATAAATAATTAGGAGACTTGAGCCCAAGTTTATATTCCTTTGTTGCGAAATAAAGATCTATATATATGTAAATAATCAAGACAGATGTGAGACAGGGTCTTTCAGAGGCCAAGGGAAATCCAGGTGACTTCCATAATTTTAAGCTTCTAGTAAACATACTACAAATGAAGAAACACCAACACCAGAGTTACCAAAATTGTGGTATAATTTGAATGTATATATTTAGCGAATTAATGCTTTGACTGCACACATGAAACAATAACTGTGTGTATAATTCATTTGTCAATAACATCTAAGCCAAATTTGAGGTCTTTCTTGAATGTGAAGTTCAAGACCCTCCTGGCCCTCTGGCACTGGTTCTGGAGAAAAGATAAGAATCTGTTGGCATGAGCCTGAATAGAAGATCATTCAGCCTTTACTCATCAGGGAACCACAGGTGTAGAAGCCAATACAATAATTGTTTTACTTCATTTTAAATGGGTGTCTGAAGCCAAAGACTTATAGTCTATATGTTAATAGCCAGGTAGTTCTAGCCTTGGCTAGACTCCCTCTTTGGCCAAGATTAAAATATCATTGATATATACCAAACTTAAAACAAAGCTATCTCTGGCTTTAAGCAAACCTGTAAGAAGGTCAGTTCTGTGTGGGCTTGATTATTACAACCCAGTTTAAAGGAGGTGGATGTCTCTGAAAAAATTATTTAAGGTTCAGAATTGTCCATATCTTCCTGGTAATGATTAGCTAACAGGGCCACTGTCTGTTCTGGTCATGTCTAGCTCAAGAAAATAAAATTACATCATCTTGGTTTAAAAGGATGCTTGTCCTTTGTTAATTCTTCTCTGGTATTTTCTGGTTCTGTTCTACTCCCAAGTCACGGAGCAGAAGGGCAGTTGGGGGGTAAGGGGAGCAGAGAATAGGCCCATGGAAGGATTGCTCCTCATCACAGCTTGGCACCCACCTCTGTCCTCTCTTACACACACACACACACACACACACACACACACACACACACACTTCAAGTTCTGTCTCAGGGAAGAAAACGGGCTATACTCCCAGCTCAGGTCAGTGCATCTGCATTTGCATTCTTCCCTCAGCCTCAGACAAAGAGACTGCCTTCCTCAGAACTCACTTACGAGGGGGGTTGCTTCTCTTGTGACCCTCATCATACAGCCTTGGAATATACTTAAAAGAAAAGCTAAAGTTGTGATATAATACCAAAATATCTTTAAAGGAAGGTAGAATATGTCAGAGGAGGTCTCAGGGTTTCTCAGTGGCTCATTTTTAGCACAAGAGCCAGTCCATCAGCCCGGCAAGTTGATTTCTTTGAAAATACAAGGTTTAGAGGTGAGTTGGCGGTAGTGCCTCAACTAGTAGAGTGAAAACAATTCACACTTCTAAGAGCAATCTGTGAAGGAGAGAAGGAGGAGGGAAAATGGAAGAGAAGAGAAGAGAAGGAGAGCATGCCGCAGTGAGTGGAACACATCTGGCATCTGGAAGGATGTTTCAATGGACTTTTAAGAATAGAGATGACTACATAGAGATGACTCAGTTTTAAATTGTTCTTTGGCCACTGTGTAATTTCCCTTTCTCTCTGCAAACCTTCAGCTCTGTCTGCTGTTAAATCAATTAACAAGGCCATTAGACAGAGGTGGCTCTAATGCTGTGGCGCCTACATCAGCAAATGCCTCAAGGACATGAGATCAAAACCTAAGATCAACCAATCACAAAGAGCCAAATAGGTTTTAAGCTATCGCCAATCAATAGTTTCTTTACTTTGCTTCTGCCTTTTCTCTATAGAAGTTTTTCACCAGCTTCCTCTGACGGAGCACTTCTAAACACTTGGTATTGCTGAAATAAATTCTTAAAATTTTAATATGCACCAGTTTATCTTTTAACACTATAAAAAGGTTTTGTGCAAGTGAAACTGCTTGGTTTTGGCCTCTTACAGAACTGTAAGGAAGGAGTCATTTGACATCTAGGTTACCGTGGAATGGACTGGGCTGGTGCAGTGGGACTGGGGATGGGGGGTGGGGGTGGGGGTGGGTGAAGCATGTGCTTGATTGAACTGATTCAGTGAGAAGCTCTGAGCCAGACTGACGTTAATAACAGAAACCCATGGGAATTTTCCCCAAATTAAAGGGAAGGCATTGGACTGTCTGGAGGTTATAGAATGGAGATGTGAGCCAATCTTATCTGGATCTAAAAAGGCCTAGATCAGAGTTTTTTATGTTTATTTGTGATCTTGCCTCCTCTTCCCTACCAGATCCAAAAGGGACATTCACTTTTGCAGAATCACTATAAGTGGCTAACCTCATAGATTCAGTATGGATGAGGGAGAAGGTGTGAAGGAAAAGATCCCAGTGACAGTGCCTTTGGGGGCTGGGGGAGAGGGAGGACACTGGAAAAATGACTGGCAAGTTTATCTGCACACACATGAGCAAGAGCTCTAGCAAGAGGGAACTGTTTGTATTCTCTGACTATGATGTTACAGAATATAAATATGTTTAATGTCACTGCCTTTTTTCTTTCCACTTTTAAAGTGACAGCTTTTACCTTCCTCTGTGAAATCAAAAGCCTCTGTTCTCACTTGGCAAATGGCCTGAAGGAGAACCATCGAAATGAGTGACAGAAGAGGCCAGGACCAGGCCAGGGAACAGATTAAAGGACGGCAAACATTCCCCACTTCTCCGCTCCAGTGGGGCCAGGGCATCTGCTGCCTGATCATGATCATTCTGCATGCAGCCTCCTCTGCTGGGTGCCAGTGATAGAATGAGGACCTCCCTTGGCAACCTGCCACAGAGACAACTTGTTCCAGCCTCTTATTTGCTCCTCCATCTGGCAGCCCCGTGGGGCCTAGCAGGCCCAGGAGTCAGCTGTGCCGCAGAGGATAGGCATCGGGTGGCATGGGCCAGCCATGCATCCTCAATGGTCAGCACAGGGGTGATAATTAAGTCAGCCTGTCCACCTTCCTGGCAAGGTGGCCCTTCTTTCATTCAATCTGTTCTGCCTCCAAAAGTGTGGGTACATGGCCTTATCTATTTATCCATTTCTCATCTTTCATTTCTCTTTACACTTCCCACAAATAATATTGCCATTTTCTTCAGTCTCCTCAAACCTGCTTCTCTCCATCTCTTTCAGTGGATAAGCCATAGTCTCCTTTGGTTCACGTAATGGAGTAAAAAAAGTCTTTCCTCATCCACAGCTCCCACTACACTCTAAGGGGCATGGCACCTCTTTCTGGGGGACATGTAACTTTTGAGAAGGACTCAGGGTCAATCTTAATTTTCCTTTGTATTAAATGGAGACAGTTTTGTGGGTGGGAGTGAGGTGGGAGAATTCAGAATGGAAGACACAGTTGATGAGGTTGTGTACTGTCAGAGCAAAAATTTTGAACCACTCCTCTTTGGCAATTGAATTTGGAGAATGTGATTAGGAGAAAGGACTGATGATGATGATGATGATGATGATGCTAGCAATGCCTATTATTTATACAGTACTTAATTTTTGCCAGGCATTATGCTTTTTTGTTCATTTAATCCAATCCTCCAGCAACACTGTAGGTTAAGTTTTAGAAAACTTTCTAGGAAACTGAGGCTCAAAAAGGTTAGAGAAGTTGCCCAAAGTAACATAGGCATGAAGCTCTGAGCTGGAGTTAGGAGCAAGTTCTATCCGACTTCAAAGTTCACATTCTTAATGATTGAACTATATTGACTTGCCAAGAAAACTTATGGCTAGACCTTCAAAAGGGCAGAAAGTTCAGTTTGTAGATGATTGGATTATATAACTCACTTGGGAGGCTGAGTAACCCTGTTTTTCATTTTTTGGGGGAAGAGTAGGTGGCACTGAGGTGGTCACTAAGCAATTGACTGGTCTACCATCTACATATGCTGGCTAGCTGCCTGCCTCTCAGTGTCTGGACCTTTTTATCCAGCTTGTCAGGCAAGTTTAATTCTGGGTCTGGTCAGCCTGGCACTCTGCATTCCTAAAGAGTGATGAGATGAGATGAAGCAAACTCAAAGAGTAATAGGGGAATGAGTTAGAACTACCTAGTTTCTTTTATATATTCCAGGATTTTGAAGCTCTCTAGTCAGTAAATATTTCATTTTGACAATACTTCCCCCCAAAAAAACACTTTACAGTCAAATCTAAGTTTCTTATATTATTATTTAAAACCATTTCCTTTGCTTTACAATAACTGCGAATGTCAAAAACGTGCAAGTTTGGGAGAAAAGACCATGAAATACCATAGCTAGAAGCAACCCCCTCCTTCACTGTATAGATGATGAGTTCAAGGTCCCAGGATTACTTTAGAATAACAGATCCGTAGTTTAGTTCTTGCTTTACTGCTTACTAATGGTGTGACCTTGAGGGAGAGATGGAATCAATTTCAATAACACCTATTGAATGTTGTGGGGATTAAATGGAATATTCTATGTGAAGTGCCCAGAAAAGGCTCTGTAAGAATTAAGTGCTCAACAGATGGTAAAGCTCTCCCTTGGGCAGTATCATCCAGCTATTCAGGGTAGAGCTAAGATCAGAATCTTATTTTCTAATTCTCAAATATGTGTGCACAGGAGCAGTGTGTAATGTCTACTTCTGTTCACTAACAGGGTTTATAACACTTTGTAATTACGTAAGGAGTTATAGTTTTCATAGCACTTACTTAGATGACATCATTCAGTCAGGGCAATAAAGTGGTAAAGTTAGACATGGTGATATCCCTCGGCCCACTTTACATGGCAGGGAAGGAAGGCTGAGAGGTGATTTCCATCCACTTTACAGCTATTTAGTGGTGGGACTAGACCACCACCCAGACCTCATGCCTCTGCATCTATGAGTCTTTCCATTCGTGCACAATGCCTTCCTACCTAAAGGTCAAACAATTTCACCAAAGAGATAAGGAAGATTGAAAGAAACATGCTAGGGGTCACCAATGACATAAATAACCATCAATTCCGATTAGATAGTGAGAAAAATTGGACTTTGAGATGATTGAGCAAGAGGCAAAGAGCGAACACTGACAAAGCAGTAAACAACCTGCTAGGAAGGAATGTGGGAAGATGAGGCCAGGCCATCTCTGCAGACCACGCTGTAACTCTTTCCTGGCAGATAAGTACTGGGCACTCAGCAGTTCTGAAATTCTGCAACCCATTCCTTCCAATTCACTCTGTCTCTGCAGCTTCTAACTGCACAGACCCACGTCCTCAGACAAGGAAAACCTCAGTTCTTTATCACATTTCGAGCTTTTTCGTTTTATTCTTTAGTCTCAAGGGTGTGGTATCTCTAAGTCCTAGAATTTGGATACTTTTAAATTTACTTACCCTGGAGACCCTAGAATACACAGAATTCAGATTTCCTAGAGATGAAGGGTGTCTTAAAAAAAAAAAAAAAAAAAAGAGCATGCCGAGGAAATGGAAGGCACCCAAATGGTTCTGGCCCGCAGGCTTCATTCTGGTTTTTAAAAGACTATACACTCTCAGATTATGGGGTTTTTAAAAACTTACCACATCTCTCTCACAAACTGATGTTTAATACTCCGACTCTGTGAGTATACCAAACAACATTGGATTGTACACTTTAAATAGGTGATTTATATGGTATGTGGAGTCTATCTCAATGAAACCGTTACATTAATAAAAGGGCCATAAAATAATTGAAAGCCTGATCTCAGAGAGAGATGTGTATACTCACATTTAAAGCAACATCATTCACAATAGCTAAAAGCTGTAAGCAGCCCAAATGTCCATAGAACAATGAATGGATTAACAAAATGCCATATATACATATGATGGAATATTATTCAGCCTTTAAAAGGGAGGAAATTCTAACACATGATACAGTGTGGATAAACCTTGAGGACATTGTGGTAAATGAAATAAACCAGTCACAAAATGACTAATACTTTATAATTCCACATGTATGAGGTACCTAGAAAATAGTCAAATTCAGAGACAGAAAGTAAATAGTAGTTTCGGGGAAGGGGGGGCTGGGAACAAGCAGGAATGAAGAGTTGTTTAATGAATATAGAGTCTCAGTTTTTTGCAAGATAATAGGAGTTCTGGAGATTAGTTGCACAACGATGTGAATGTAATTAACACTACCGAACCGGACACTTCAAAATGGTTACAGTGGTAAATGTTATGGTATGTGCCTTTTATCACAATTTTTTAAAAGGGCAGGGGGACTGTGCATCATTGTTCATGTGTATCATTTCAGAAGAACTGCAGCTTGGACTCCTGTGGAATTCCAAAAGAACAATGATAGAAGAGCTTTCAGAAGCTAGTTTTAGAAGAAAGTAATGGTCATATTATACCTCTTAATTATTTAAAAGTTCTCAGGGGTAAATATTATAAAACTCCAGACTTTTCTGAGACTGATATGAATGAGATCAAAACAATATATTTGTTTATTCATTTATTCAACAAAAATTGATTGGGTGCCACTGTGCTCTAGGTGCTGGGTGCTGGGTGCTGGGGAGAGAGTAGTGAGGCATACATTTCCCTAACTCCCACTACAGGTCCTACAGTCTGATGGGCTGAATCAATTGGTATGGAGCATGAGTTGGCCATGTAAAAGTCCAGAACATCTAGACTTTTCTTTCATGTTACTACATACATAGAGTCTTCCATGAATTCGGCAATAACAACCACCACCACCCCAATCTCTTTGTATTCTGATATACTTTCTCTTATTTGATGTGATCCTGACCTCAACCCTGTCCTCCCACTTCTTACACTACAAGCCTCTTGTTGAGAGCAGGTCAGTCTTATTCATCTTGTATTCTCTACAAAGTACATCCTCTACGAAATGTCTCTGTAGCCAACAAAATGCATTATTATATGCAAAGCCTCAATAAAAATTTTGTGAACTGTGCTGAAATAACACTAGCCCTATCTCTGTGACCTGAAACAATCCCAAGTATCCAAGCAGATTGCAATATGATAAGAAAATATCCAAACCACAGAGTGGAAAAGATCATTTTAAATACCGTATTAACCCAGCCATGGTTTTTCCTTGTGTTGTGTTGATGTGGCCCCTTTTTATGAAAGGTCTTTCTACATAATAATAGTAATCTGACAGTGAGTGTAACTTTATGATATATGAGGTTTACTTGCATGTTACAAGATTATTTGTGGACTCAGACCTCATACTGTACATGGACATATTTACTCATGGCCTGTCAGTTGACTTATGTAGATATCATATTCAAATCAGAAATATCTAGAGTGGGTCAGGGAATGGAAAATAAATAAAGCAATTATTAGAGGTAATTATAGTCATGATCATGAATGATATCATCTTATTATTGACTATTAGAAGAGTCTGCAATTGGAGGCCTCTAAGTCGAAATTATGAAATCAGATCCAGCTACTTAATGAAAACTATCTGTGTGCTAAGCTCCTATTCATATGTTATTTCATTCATGCTTCATAATTAGTTTCTGATGGAGCCCACTTACTAGCCCATCTTACAGATGATGAAACTCAGAACAAAAGAAGTTGGAGGATTCCCCAATATTTTATATCCTCCAAGTCCCATGGTCTTTCCATATATCATGATATCTCAATTTCAAACATTTTATGGAGTTAAGAGACTAAAAAACTTGCAAGTGGTCTGTGATGCTCAGGAGTTTGTGTTTCTTTAAGGTCCAGTAAGCTTTAGCCTTGTGCTCTTGAACTTTGAGTTTCAGTTGCACATCAAAACAAACCCTGGTGGTGGGCAAATACTGATGCCACAGGAGCAGCAGCAGGTGGCACCACTTGGGGGCAGGTGTATTCATGCCCCTTTGACGTGCCTGGCCAGTCTGCTGTTCACGTGAAACAATGGCCAGCAGGACCAGGGCCACCTAGCTCTGTTGACGAGTCATTCTTCCCTGGTTAATAAAGGTTTAATGTCCAAGGTTATAAAGCGCTGGGGGGGGGGCGGAGAGGGAAAGAGCTAATCTATGTAGTCTTTGGTGACTAAAAGGTAAACAACTCTGCTTTAGACACTGACTTGGAGTGAGACAGACTCTCTGTGTACCTGTCTTGTGACTCTAAGCCAGTTACTTGCCCTCTCTGAACCAGTTTTCTTATCCAGAAAACAAGGTAATAAACTTTTCCTCAGAGAGAGGCTGAGATTGGGGATACATATAAAAAGAACCCGATGTATTACAGAACCTTAAAAAATAGCTATTATTATTATTGTTGTCGCAACAATAATTAGTACTAACAGCATAAGTGAACTTATTTCCACTAAGCGGCTGTCAGTGGTTGGAATGTTTCAGTCACAGTTTTGACCACCCAAGTCCTGACCCCAAACAATGGTCACCAGCCCCACTCTCTTATCACCATCCACCTCTAATTCTCCCGTTCATCTTTGACAAAAATCATGCCTGATGAAACCTCACATATCCCCCAGATCGTGTTATCTCAGTCTGATAAATCAAGCACCAAGTACTTGAATAAGCACCAGGTGGAGATGAGAAAATCAGAAAGTGTGCCTTTGGGTGTCCAGTGACATCAAGAATGCTGATGGGAGCTTTGCCCGAGCTAGTCTTCCACCATCCTTAAGACAAGCCTTGGCCAAAACTTCCCCAGCCAAATGAGCCTCAAATTTTGTGTTTCAGACATTTCAATTTTCTTTACAATCACATTCAATGTCTAACACTGCCTACTCTTAGAAGCTATCTGAGCCTAAACTATTTAGACAACTTAGTTCTCTGCTACTTTTTCCTTCATTTCATTGACATTTCACTTTTTCACCCACAGACTCTAGTGTTACACTCAATACCATTGAGCACTTTGATTCCACCCCACCATCAGTTTATGAGTTATTCCAAAAGAACATATACCTGAGAATTTACATTTTCCTGTGATTATGGTCATTTCATTATTTTTAGATTTCCTCATAACATTTTTTGTTTCATTCATTATTTGACTCAGGAGGCATACAATATTTTTATTAACCTTCTCTTGAATTAGATTTTGCTTCAATGGTTAGGAAAAAACCTGTAGAATGAACCTATACCCAGACGCTGGCATCTCTAGGTGAGCTGATGGCTTAGATCAATCACTTTGAGTTTTAATCTAGTTTTTAACCAGCTTTAAAGGCAGAAATGTAAAGATTGAGAAAAAATGAGAATGGAGCAAAAGACAATGTGTTCTGACATTAAAAATATCAGGGAGCCTAGCTTGATTTTGGGGCATGGAACAGGGCAAATCTTTGAATGCCTACTATATACGGGCACTTTACAAACTTACTTAATACTCTTGTGAAGTTGAGATTCTACTTTACGGAGGAAAAAATTAAGGCTCAGGGGAAAACAAAACAAAACAAAAACAACAACAACAAAAAAAAACACCTTGCCCGAAAGTCATGTGTTTCAAGTGCTGGAGCTAAGCTAACATTCTTCTTAGTTTCCCTTGGTGTTCTCTAGAGCTCAGTCATTCACTAGCTGTGTGACTTAGGGGAATCCTCTAACTCTCCATGCCTCAGTTTCCTAACTTGTAAAAATGAAGAGTCTGAATTAAGAGCCAAAGGGTCTTGCTAGCCTTTGTAGCTTTAACATTCTATGCGATGCAATGAGTGCATGAGATGATTAGAAGGATTGGCTGTTTATGAACCAATCAGAGGTATGGGATAAACAACTTCCTACCAGGCCAAGGTGGAAAGGGGAAGGCAAAGTTAAAGAAAAAAAAAACAACAACTTCGATGAGAGGTCTATAAAAGCTGTGTGTTTCCAAAGATTCGTCCTATTTGGCAGCTGCTGCCTCACCTACAGCTTCTGATCTCTAAGAAGAGTCTTCTCTCCCCAGCTGTAAGTAAAAGAACATCTTTTGTCTATTTGGACTGCACCAGGGAGTAAGGGGTTAAGGATAGCTTGTAGAGGAGAAAGTTCGTTTGCTTCTGTTTTCAGGAAAAACTTGATAGTGGCTGGAATCGGTGATGATCTGCTGCACTGACTGTTTTTCTCCCTAAATATAACAGTTCACTCACACCTTTCCTGGCTCTGACTGGTGAGCAAAAAGCTCATTTGCAACTGATGCCGGTTCCTGTTCTTTTGAATCTTGACCTAGGAAAAACAACTTGAATACTCCTATTTGTTTAGTTCTACTCGGTTTTTGAGATTCCTGCTCATTTCTACTCTCTTCATAAGGACTTATTTTGATTTATTTACATATCTATCACCTTATGTCATTTTCTTCATTCTCTTCCCACACCTGCTGGTACAAGCACTAAAGTTTTTGTCACAGAAATAAAGTTGTGTGTGTTGCCTTCACCTTCACCCACTGCCCAAATGAGAAAATGGAAAAGGCTTGGAAACGTCACAGAGCATAGGTGTCATTTAATTATGAATTCTCAAAGCTTCCACTTGTTTGATACTTCCTATAACACTTCCTCTTGGTACCAAACACTTAGAAGACCCTACAGCTTAAGATATTTGGAATCAAAAGCTGCTGATATATTTTGATGCATTTATTCTACCCTCTGAAAAATAAACATATGAAGATATGATGCCTTTTAAAATAAATGACTTTAACTAGTTACTAAGGCTCCATTAGCCAATTGGGATCGAATAGGGGCTCAAGCTCACTTTAGTCAAGACATATGTGGGGAAGACCCAGGCCCAGGCTAGATCTGAGGTGCTGGGCCAGGGAATGGAGTGTAGTTGCTGTAAACCTGAGCGTTCCTTTGACTTACTTGCCAGTTTAGAGGAAAGAACAACACTCTTTATCTAGGCTGCTGCACGTGTGTTCCCAGGCTGTCTGACAGCATCTCACTGTATTTGTCACTGTGGCACCAGGGTGTCTAAGGAAGCTGTGGTCATCTTCATGCATCTGTACACAAAAGTGCTGCACCTAGTACTTGGCAATTATAGGCTTTCAGCAAACAAGCCCCTCATGTCTGTCTTCTTAAAAATTCATCTGCCTTGCACACGGAGAAGCAAATGGACTCTCTACTGCCTTATATTTCTTATATATATATAGCTCCTGTTAACATACTATGTATAATAAATTATGTAATATATAAACCTGTTAATTAAGAAATCAAATATTATTAAAAATTTTCATAAAGTGAAGTGCGAGAGTCACTCCACGCCATCTCATTCCCCACGGGCAAGCCCAGGGTGGTTATTCTCTGCTTAAATAGACCCACAAACAGTATATGCCTATATCACGTTTTTAATTTAAAAAAAAGAATGGTATTCCATATTGCATACTTTTCTGAAACTTGCTTTTTTCCATTTTTAATGTGAACAACTTCCAGTCACACTTTTAAAAAATGTTGACTTGAGACCTCAGTGAACAGAGGCTTAAGGGTATAGAAATCATTTTCTATCATTACCCACTCCCAGCTGGCCTGGTCCCCCAGGGGTGAACATTGGCCTGTGACCCTGTTTTATGATTAACAGACGGTAACATTTGTGCTGATGTTGTACAGACCTTTAATCCCTCTGTAGAAGTTTAACTTCTCACAAACACTATTGGTTTGATTTGACCTTTTCTCTGTTTGTTTTTCTGGTCGAGTCAGCACACTGTCTGAAGAAAATAGCTTGATAGTAAGTAGAAACATGGAAGTCCTTTAGATAATTATTATTTTTTTAATTTTAAAGAGAAATAATAATAGTTCACATTTTTATAATGCTTTATAAAGCATCTTCATGTTTATCATGTAATTCAACAAATATATTTTGAGAAACTACAATGAGTAGCGTACTCACAGGTCACATTTGGCAATGAGACAACCAGAGCAGATATTATTGCCATTTAATCCATAATGAACTAAGACTGAGAAATTACCGACCTGCCCATGGTCCCAGCCAGGGGGAAGCAGAGCTGGTCCTTGAACACAGGTCTGTCTGATCTATTAGCAGCGAACCTCTGTGTGAATACATCAGATGTTTATGAATTGGTAATGTCAGTGGAGTGGGGATAACAATCCATAGCCCAAGGATTTGGGGTACTCTGGGGTATCATCAAAGACATCAGAGTCATCCACGGTCCATTCCTTTCACCCAGCTCACTCTTTCTTTGAAAGAGAGGACTACTGCCCCTTAGCCCAACTTTGTGCCTCATTAGCTATTTGTTCTTGGACACATAATTAAACTCTCTATCTATTATGTGGGAGGAGGTGCTATCCCAGTTGCCTTCTGGGATTATTGTGAGAAATAAATTATATAGTGCATGTAAAGCAATTAGTAGAGTGCTTAGCAGTAAATAATAATTTGCTATTATTATCGGGTTACTTTTCCCTTTGTTTCATTTAGAAAACATTATTTTTTTGGTGGTTGTCCACTCCTTTGTGTGAATTACTAAACTGAGAAAGAAAATTTGCCTTTTGTCCTGAATGTCACTTTTATCTGCATGAAGACCTGGAGGTCAGGTCCTAAAGCTAAAAATCCCTGACTGCAATATCGGAACTAATTTATCAACAGAGACAACACTATCGTCAGGTGGCTGGGATGTGAGGAGCCTTAGAAGATCACCTTTTCTAGAAATTGTTGCCCACTAGCCTGTCCTGGTGCCCAGTGACATCACTGTAGTTTCCTTCTTTTCAGTTAGGACAAGAACCTATTGAAGAAAGACTGGCAATAGTGGGAGTGGTGTCAATTATAGCTTCTCATGAATTAGTTCAGTAGCCATTGACTTCTTATATCAAGGGACAGGGTACTGAGAGCCTGCCTTGAAGGGATACAGAAAATATGAAGAAATCGATTTTCCATAAGAGACAGGATTGGGTAGGAAGCTCTGCTTCATCCTAGCTGAAACCTTGGACAAATTAGTAAGCTTCTCTGAGTCTTAGCTCATTAACTAATAAAGATAATGCCTGGGCTGGCTACCTCATTGCTGAGTGGATCGAAGGAGAACTGAGATGCCCCTGGGCTTCCAGAAAGTAGAATGCAGGCACAGGGCACCTACCCTGTGTATGAGTGTATGAGGCGGACAACAGGGGCAGTGAATCCCTTCAGAGGCCCACTACTGAGGGGGTTGTTTGAGTAGGGGTCTTTGGGGCAGAGTCTTCAATAAAGCACTGAAGCTGAGAATTACTGAAGCAGGGACAACAACATGACTTTAGCATCCTTGGGCCCCATGGGGACCTTCAGCCCAGGGGCACTTAGTAAAAATCCTCCCCATCTGCCTCAAATGATCTTATAGGCAGTTGAATAAAAGAAAAAGGTGGCTTGTACTTCACACACTAAGTACCAAAGCTGAAGGGAGGTTAACATGAAGGCCAAATGGTGTTTTCTCCTCTCAAGCTTAGAACAGTCTGGTGCTATAGGCTAACAAAACAAAGTAGAGAATAGCCACACAAACCAAAAGCCTCACTGTCCTGGCCTCAAGCCATCCAGGCCAACTGATGGCATCAGGAATCCACAGAAGAGAGAGATAGTCAATTATTGCAGTGTCCTCTATTTGTGGTATTTGAATGGGTCATTAATTAGCTGATTCGCTCTCAAGATCAGTGATCCTAAAGGTCTCATGGAATGCATTCTATTTAGGATCACTGTGAACATTTGGCAACCCACCTTTACCCGTTATAGCTAACTGCAACTACTTAGGCCAAGGGGGAAAAAAACTTGGACCTCATTTATCCATTCGTGGAAATGGGCCAGAAATGTCAGAGGGGCCTACAGGGCTTGTCTGCACACCCCAGCTGCCTTGGTCATGAGTCCTTCTGAGACACCCACAGTTCTGTTCAGGACTTCCCTGCACTCTTTTCCAGACCCATCACCATGGCCCACCAATTTCCAGCCCTCACCGCACAGCAAAAGAAGGAGCTCTCAGATATCGCCCAGCGCATCGTTGCCAATGGGAAGGGGATCCTGGCTGCCGATGAGTCTGTAGGTGAGTGCAAGGAACATCATACAACAAACGAACTCTTGTCGCTACAGTCAGCAAAGGCAACTTGATGGTCATATTCTCTCTCCTCTCAGAGGAGTAAAGGCTTATACACAAAGGTGTGGGAGCAGAAGACTCAGTAAGCACAGACCTTTCGAGTCCTGTCATTCCAGTATGCAGGTTTCTGAAAACCAAGGACAGAGGCTCGGGCTTTCCATTTTAAGGCCCCTTGTCAGAGATCATTTGAATCCAGGCTATAGCAGGGCCAGGAAGTCAGTAGCCAGAACGAGGTCAGATGCACAGCCCTCTGCTGCTAAGGAGAAAGCCAAGGAAAGGCAGAGAGGGCAGGGAAGTGTCCGCATCTGGTCCAAGGAAGGGCTTGCAGTTGAGAGAAGCCCGAGATGGTGCAAGGGAGAGCTGTGGCAGGCCTGCACGCCACCATAAAATGACAAAAGCCAGCCAGAGAAGTCAACAGCCTGCCCCACTCCTCCTTCTACTGTATGTACATCCAATCAGATTGAGGACTGGAGCAAGGGAGGTCTGGAGAGGCTGGAGGTCTTTACCTACCCACCCGGACACGCCCACCCCATACACTTCCTAACCAGCATCCTGGCAGCACCCAAAGTCTCCCTGGGGAGACAAAAAAAAAAAAAAAAAAAAAGATATGAGGTCCGAAGATCTGAATAAAAAAGAAAGCCTTGCTCCAGAGCCTGGTGAGGGTCGCTGAGATGGTGTCACCGAGAAGGGCGGCAGGAAAGCCCGGCTTGCTCCTCATGCCGCCTGCGCACACCCACCACAGGCACCATGGGAAACCGCCTGCAGAGGATCAAGGTGGAGAACACGGAGGAGAACCGCCGGCAGTTCCGAGAAATCCTCTTCAGTGTGGACAGCTCCATCAGCCAGAGCATCGGGGGCGTGATCCTGTTCCATGAAACCCTCTACCAGAAGGACAGTCATGGGAAGCTGTTCAGAGACATCCTTAAGGAAAAGGGGATCGTGGTGGGAATCAAGGTGAATACTTCCACTCCCCTCTCACCTCTGCTTCACCCTGCCAAGCTCCCAGCACAGGGGCTGGGGCAGGGCTGACACTCTGAACTTTCTCATTACCTAAGTGCTGCTCTCACTCCTTTCCATCACATCTTCCTCTTGAGAACAGACCCTCTTCTAGACTTTTCTTCCAAAGCCCTTTTCTTTCAACCGTGTTCTATAAGATACTAAATCTAGTAGTGTCTCTGTTTCCTCATTTCTGAAATGGGAATGATAGTATGTACCTCATAAGGTTCTTATAAAGATGAAATGAGTTTTAAAAACAGTCCCTGTTACATAATTATTTTTGAGGGCATGATAGCTATTATTATTAAAGCACTTACAGTCTTCCAAGTTGCACGAGCTTTTCAAGAGTGAACATTAGTATTCAACAAGTGCTTACAACTTCACATCCTCTGGAGGTAGACTCAATTTTTATATTTATTTTAGAGAAGAGGTGAGAAAATGGCATGACCAAGGGTAAAATAATTTGCCCGCAGCAAGGCGAAATTGGAGCCATTTTCAGCCCAAACTGTCTACCTCTCCTGCTCATGAACTTAGCCCCTGCTCTGCTGAGAGTAGAGGCTGTATCGTTATTCTCCATTATAACACAGTGCCTGGGATGTGCAGGTGCTCAATACATGTCTCTTGAATAAACGAATGAATCATTTAAGGGAAGCTACTCTTATATGGAACCTCTGCATCTCAGGTGCTATCAGACTACTTCTTATTTACCAAGCTCTAGATTGTGCTTTCCATCCTCTTAAGGTTGACACTCTTACATTGTTCCTTCCAGGTAACTTTCCTTCTGCTATGGACTGAATCGTGTCCCTCCCAAAGATTAATACTCCTTTCTTAATTCAACTCCTTAGTTTGTGAAAGACGAGAACTATTCGTTAACACCAGGGGCTCTGCTTGTGATTTACTGGGACACCTGACATCTGCTAATTACTTGTTAATTATTTATATTCACAGTTAGACAAAGGAGGTGCTCCCCTTGCAGGAACAAACAAAGAAACCAGCATTCAAGGTAAGGGTATTGCCTACTGATAAGAATCATGCCAATATATGCTTGAAATGAACAAGGGAAAACAAAATACAAGTATCACACTGGTTTTAGAGCTACATATACTTGATTTTCAATCCCAGCTCCTCTATTAGTAACTGTGTGACTCAAGCCAGTCACTTAAATGTTGAGTACATTTAAAGGATAACAGTATCTGCTTTGCAGAATAGTTTTGGACATTAAATCAGACAATGTATATAAAGTACTTATTATAATGTCTTGCATAGAGAAGATACTCCGTACCTGGGAATATTATTTTTAGAGAAAAATCCAGCAGCAGTAGAATGGTCCCAGGCTTTGAGATCAGATACACCTGGGTTTGAATCCTGGTTGCATCATTCACTACTTAAATAATTTTGCAATGTACTTCACTGCCCGAGTAGACAAGTACAAACCACAGCATTGGGTTAGCTAAGCAGAAATTGTATCCCCGCCCTGTCACTCTTTAGCTATGCAAACTTGGTTAAGTCACTTAACCTCATGGAGCCTCAATATCCACATCTGTAAAGTGAGTATAATATTAACTATTAGGGTTGTTACGATAATTAAATGAGAAAAGGTGTACAAAATACCTAGACTCATGCCTGGAACATAGTAACAAATATTAATTCCTTCTAGTCTTCTGGAGTATCCACTATGTATATCAAACCGTATTTATTAAATCCAGGTCCTTTGGCCCAGTATTGGATCAATGTTTATTTGCCTGGATGTTTTCAGTTCTCAAGCTCTGCTGACCAAGAGCTAATCCAAGAGAGAACTCATTCACTTATCTGCAGCCCCATGGATGAAGGACAGGGGTACAAAGAAGCCATTCTCTCTTTTGTGATTTGCAGGACTCGATGGCCTTTCTGAGCTCTGTGCTCAGTATAAGAAAGATGGTGTTGATTTTGGAAAATGGCGTGCTGTGCTGAGGATTGACAGCCATTGTCCATCCACCCTTGCTATCCAGGAAAATGCCAACACCCTGGCCCGCTATGCCAGCATCTGTCAGCAGGTGCTCTGCCTTCCTTGTGGACTAAAAATCAGTGGCGGGAGCCTTCTTCAGAGTCTATATTTCTATTTTTACTATGACTACACATGAGCCCTCCTCTTCTCTCACTAGTATATCCTGATGACATTTTTCACTACTTTTTCTGTAGCCACCTGTGGTAAGGAAAGATTTGGTTCCACAAGCCAGCTATGAGTCCAAAAGGCAAATGTCATCAACTGCTGCCCTTCTGTCAAAGTGCTATAAGCTGAGTCATAAAAGTGCTCAGACTTTTGAGGCCACAGCACTTGATCAGCCATGTTTCACCATGTCCAAGACAGAGTGATAACTCTGACCTAGTCACAATCCAAATAATTTCTTAGAGGATGGTGACCTGATACTAAATTTTCCAACATATGTTGAAGTATATCCAAGTTAAGTCTGATTTGCTTGTGTGGGTGCTATGTTGGGGTTCAATGAGTTGCATGCACCTGAAGATTCCCAATCAGAATTATAAACACTTCATGAATCCCTTAATTAACCCACACAAGAGACATCTTTCTTAGTGATTTAAGTTTGACTGCTCTACAAGGGTGATGGTTAGGTTCTGAGAAAGCTAGAATAGTTTCTGGAATAAGATATGGAAATTTAGAGCTAGTATTTATTTTACTCCATCCCTAGTAAGACTTTTTTTAAAAAAAAAAAAAACCTCCTTTTTGGCTAAACCATGCTCCCTAGACAACCCATTCCATTTCTTTTCATTGCCTTTAAATCACCTGTATGGTATTTGTCTATAAGGGCTTCATTTTACACTAATTGCAACTGTTGAAAATCCTCTTAAGGAAAGGGCCCCAGTGAACAGAGCTTTACCCTGTCCTGTCCTTTTTCCTTTTAAGAATGGACTGGTACCCATTGTTGAACCAGAGGTAATTCCTGATGGAGACCATGACTTGGAACACTGCCAGTATGTCACCGAGAAGGTAAGTCTTGAATATAAAAGTCTCAATTCTAGTTGGAAATCTTGTTTTTAAGTAATAGCTGTTACTTCACATATGTTAGTTGTTATATATAAAATATTCTTCAATTGGAATCATTATGCAGTGTTGAGAACGTAAGGGGTATTATCAAACCTTCCACTTTTTTGGCATATGGCATTCTCTTTATGGAAAAAGCACAGGATTTGCAGTACCGCAGCTAGGGTTTGAAAATTCATGTTCCCAGTTGTAGGACTTTGGATAAGTATATTATCTTTTCAGACTTCATTTCCATTATGTATAAACTAAGAAAATTTAAAAAAATATATGAGGTTCATATGAAAATATGTAATTAGAAAAAATTTGTTCACATGTGACTTTCTAAATTAGCCACAGTATTATCTGTAAGAGAGTAAGAGAGTCATAATATAACTTGATCTCGGCTTCTTTGTTTGCAAAATTAGGTGGACTAAAATGAGATCTGAAAGCACTTCTATGCCTAAAATGTATGTTTTTATGACTATTGAGCATCTATGGGGATGGTGAATAGAGGCCAATTTAGATGTTCCCAACTGATAAAATCAAGGCAGTCTCAGTTGACTAAAGGGAATCATGGGAAGATAGAAGTGAAGGGCCTCTAGGAAGCAGAGCCATGCCAATAGTTCATGCAGTGAGCAGTTAGAATAGGCCAACTTGGCTGTGCTCAATGGCTGTAGTTTGCAATACATTGCCCTGATGAGGCCTAGTAGCTGGTCGGGAAGCTTTGGTCAAACCACATTGGGAATTCTTTCATCCTGCATCTCTGCGGTGTAAAAATTGCCAAGGCCAGGTAACTCTAAGGCTGGCTCTAGGTTTCACGGGTTTGGACCTCTCTTGTCCTTCAGGTCCTGGCTGCTGTCTACAAGGCCTTAAATGACCATCATGTTTATCTGGAGGGCACCCTGCTGAAGCCCAACATGGTGACTGCTGGACATGCCTGCACCAAGAAGTATACTCCAGAGCAAGTAGCTATGGCCACTGTCACAGCTCTCTTCCGTACTGTTCCTGCAGCTGTTCCTGGTAAGGCCTTCCCTCTCCTCTAACTAGAGGTCTTAGCCTTCATCCTTTGAAGGAGTTTCATAAGCATTTGTGTTTAGTCAGGATTCTTCTATCCAGCAAACAGACCTCTGCTATGTCACAGGCAGCCAGCACTTCCCCTTGCACTCCACAATACCTGAGTCTGTCCAGATGCACACAATCCGTTGGTTTCCTCAGCATTTCAGCACCCTCCTTATTTATTAAAGCCCTTCTCTCCTTAGCCCGACTAGCCTCAGCATAGGCAAACTAATATCTCTGACTCAGTCCCAAGTAAATCAAGTAGAGAACAGATTGAGAGATTATATTTCTTTTAGGCTCATTGCTTTCTCACACAGGGTTCATACACTAGGACTAATAGAGTGGAATGGCTTCTGTCCTTCTAGGCATCTGCTTTTTGTCTGGAGGCATGAGTGAAGAGGATGCTACTCTCAACCTCAATGCTATCAACCTTTGCCCTCTGCCAAGGCCCTGGAAACTAAGTTTCTCTTATGGGCGAGCCCTCCAGGCCAGTGCACTGGCTGCCTGGAGTGGCAAGGCTACAAACAAGAAGGCGACTCAGGAGGCTTTTATGAAGCGAGCCCTGGTAAGATGCTACTACCTCTTATCTAGTTGATTGAGTAAACACTTGGTGGCTGGCTCTCTCACATAGAAAAGCTTTGCTTTCCTCAGGCCATAAACGTGTCTCCAGATACTGTCAATGAGGTATTTGAAAATGTGGCATTACAACTCAGTAGGAAGGTTAGGGCTAGATACAAGTTTGCGTTATCCACACTTAAGGTATAGTTGATGGCAGTAGATTGGAGGACAGTTTCCATGGAGACACTTCAGAGGGAAGATAAGAGGGCCAAGGACTGAACCAGGGACACCTTTCATTTTGAGAATTTGAAGAAGAGAAGTCACCAAGACAAGCAGCAATAATGATAAGATGAACCAAGGATTCACAAGAATTTCAATAACACACTACAGGAAGATTCAGAATAAGAGTTTAGAAAAGGCAGAGACTGGTGTTTAAGAGCATGTCAGTGAGCCTCCACAATACAGTTTCAAAAAAGGAGAGGGAAAGTATACAGTCAAGAGTTTGACAGGGAAGGACCCAGAAAAGTTACCAGGGTAAATAAGGACAATCTTTTTTTAATTTAACTAGTAACCATTCCTTTTTGAACACCTACTATGAGTCAAAGACTGAAGTGAACAAAGCATACACAGTCACTGCCTTCGGGGAGCTTAGTAACCAAACAGGAGAGAGCTTGTTATAATTAAATATAAAGCAGAAGCCAGAGGAGAGAGTAAAGATCAGAAGAATAGAGATTATTGAGAGGACAGGGATTTAGAGGAAACGGGATTACATGAGACTAAATATTAAATACAGGTGGCAGAGTGGGTCTTAGATGAGAGGAAAGAGCAAAGAAGAAAGAGAATGGTTTTTAATCAGGTCTATTGAGGTAAAGAGATGTAGCAGTTGATTGCTGACTATAGTCGAGGGTATCTTTTTGAGAGCGATAACCGAATGGAGATTTCGGTCTTTGCAGTGGAGAAGCTTGGATTAGCTGTTGAAGTTGTCTGCTGGGAAATTGACCAGATAGGCCAAGCATCAAGTATGGTGCTGCCGAAAATGAGAGTGTGTTTGTGGTACATTAACTTAGATCTTGAATTTTCCTAAAAGCTCTCTTAAGCATGCAGGAAGATGTGGATCAACCTAAATGGAAATAGAGTAGAAGAGTAAAAGTTTAGTAGGGAGACAGAAGAGTGCTAAATTTGAGTGACAGCCTTGTTCAGCTTGCTGATCACAGAGGAGGGTAGGCAAGGAAATCAAATGTAGCCAGAGGTTTGGCAATGAGGTACTGAAGGAAAGGAAGGCCCCAGAGGAGTTTAAAAAAATCATTTTAGGCAAATAAGAGAGGTGTGAGATTTTAGAGGGAGTGCTTTACCTTATGATGGTGGCAAGCTGGGTACGGCTGTGCTGGTGTGTGGCTGATGGGGTGGGGAGATGCAGCAAATATGATAGAGGGATTGTAACAGGAAGGGCCTAAAGGGCCATCCACACAAAAGGGAACCTGAGTTTGTCATCTAAGATGTGGTTCTCAAGCTTGAGTCCCCCAGCAGGCTTGTTGAAATATAGATTATTGTGCCACAGTCACCAAGTTTCAGATTCAGATGATCAAGCCGGAGAATTTCCATTTCTAACAAGTGCTTAGATCCATAAAACAGACTTTGAAAATCACTGTAGATGAAGAAATAAGTCCTGGAGCGAGCAAACAATGGTAACAGTGACTCGAAGGCCTGGTAAGGCTGAGTGCCATTCGAATATTATTATAGGATTCATAATTCTAAACTCACCTTTAATTGAA
Organism: Eidolon dupreanum; assembly: GCA_028627145.1. Classification (NCBI taxonomy): domain Eukaryota; kingdom Metazoa; phylum Chordata; class Mammalia; order Chiroptera; family Pteropodidae; genus Eidolon; species Eidolon dupreanum. Next base: position 140,116,351 of record CM053509.1, on the reverse strand, counting down.
ATTAACACAGGGAATCAAATGATATTTTGATAACAACTACATAAAAATTGCATAATCTTGTGAAAAATTTAGGCAAAAAAATAGAAAAAAATTTTTTTTCCTTTTTTTCTTTTCTTTTTTTTTTTTTTTTGCAATAGGGTACCTTCAGCTGCACCTTGCCTGATGCTTGGTGGGAACAGCTGGTCAATTTCTTAGTAGACTACTTCAACAGCTGTTCCAAGCTTCCCCACTGTTAAGACGGAAATCTCCGGTCCTTTATCACTATGCTAATGAGAAGTTTCTCAGCTTTAATTTCTAGTACTGTTGTTGCAATACTGTTGGTACTAAAAAGAAACTTTCCCAATAACTGACACAAACCTATGCTCAGAAAACTGGGATAAAAGAGATAACATGTTACAGAAGGAGGGGTAGGTATCAGCCACAATATTCAGCAAAATCACTATAAGGAGAAGAATATCAAAATGAAGGTGTTGCTGGTTTCAAATGCAAAATAGAGAGGGTCAAGCACAGGGTTGTGTTTGCTCTAACTCAATCTCTCTCTCCTTTGTTTTCTAGGCTAACAGCCAGGCAGCCAAAGGAAAGTATGTTTCCACCGGCTCTTCTAGTGCTGCATCCACCCAGTCACTCTTCACAGCCTGCTATACCTATTAGAATCTGAGGCAGGCCAGCTGGCTCCAGCTCTTCTAGGTGTCTTGGTAGGAGGGCTGCAAGAGAACAACGCTTTTGACTGACCCTGGAAATTAGCCAAAATTCAATTGGAACTACTGGAAACACAATACATGTTAAATTCTTAGACACAAGAGGATAAAAAACCAGTTATTGAAACTTAAGTCTGAATATCAGGGATCTGACAAAATTTCACACGATTTCCTCGACACACTTTCTGCTCCCCAAGCCGCAGAGAATCCATCTAAGAGAAGAATAAACTCTAAAACAAAATTATATCTCCATTCAGATAACGACCACTCAATGAAACATCTCAGAAGCTGAGGGTAGAGGAGTGCCTCCTATTACACAATCTTAGCAGTAGTAGGTTGTGAAGGAGACAGCTGCAACCAAAACATAAATAAAATATGCTATAAACCTTCAGTTGGTATCAGGGTTTTACTTTCTGCTTTCTGTTTTTAAAGGGCTTGGTACATTGCATTACCTTTGACTCTACTAGACATGACTGACATTAGGCTCAGAGTCCTCAACTTAGGCTACTTGTTGGAATCACCTGGAAAAACAATTCCATGTGCTCAGGCCATATTCCAGCACAATTAAATCAGAAACTTTTGAGGTGGGATCCACTAAATATCAGGGTTTCTTAAAGCTACATTGGTTCTAATGTGCATCCCAGTTAGAGAAGTACCAGTCTAGATTTCAAGTTTGAGGCTATCCAAAAATGAAAGCCATTTATAATTTGAAGCAAGCTAAAATGGAAAATGATTTGGAGCAATATGTGGAGTGTAATAAGAGAATCATGTGACTTTGCAACTTGGAATATTTCTCTTCAGGGGGCCCAGGTTTGGTGACACAGGACTACATCTTCCCCTGCACATCCAAACATACTGCCTAGTTGTGCGATAAGTAACATTCACATAATTATACTTTACTGGCTTTTAATTTTCAGAATTATCCTATAGAAAAAGCATTAAAAACAGCCATAGTTACAAAAGAGAATTTAAACATAATTTTGGACTATATAAAAGTAATAATTTTGGTAAAAAAAAAAAAAGCAATTTAACAAACAGAAGGTGGGAAATTCAAGTGGAGGAAAGCAAAGGGGTCACTAATTCACCTAACAGGGAGTCAGGAATACTACTTAAAATTGATGGATTAAGAAATAGCACTTTAATTCCATTAAAGTAATAAAGGAAATGGATATAAATTATTAAAATATGTATACATATAATTAAAACATAGAAGAAGATAGTAAATTCTTTGCATTGAAGAGTACAAAGATAAATGATATTGCTTTGAGTTGATACAGTAAGAAATAGAGACATAAGCATATTATTTAGAGGAATAAGAATTAGTCCAAAAGGGCTTCGTCTGATGAGAAAGACATGGGATTGGGGTGCAGGGAAGGAGTTATTATTTATGTATGTAATGTATAAGAATGTGTTATATATTTATAAACTACATATAATTTATAATTATATAACTATGTGCCTCTACAACATTTGAATATTTATTTCCATGTACCTGTATTACTTTTCTAAAAACAACTATATCCATGTAAGCAATTCAAATCTACCTTAGAGGGCATTTAGCCTAAGGCTACATTTTACAGATTATAAAACCGATCTTAGAGCACTTAAATTACTTGCCGACTGTTACACATTCAGGGGTTTAGGGAAGAGTTTAGAGGTGAGAATTCAGGTCTCTTTCTCTTACAAGGAACACATAGCCAGGGAGGATGGTAAGGGAAGGGTAACAGGCAGTGTTCAATACCTCTGCCACCAGAGTCATAAATCTTCTACATTCCTTATTGTATTCATTCATTCGATCAGCAACTACTTGAGCTCCTACCATGTGCTAAGCTGCCCTAAAAGCTGGTGACACCTGGTGTGACTAATCTCTTCTATCAGGCAATTTTTATCTAGAGCTTACTCAACATCACTGACCCTATGTTGTAGAGAAACCTCTCAGATTCTCATTTATAGGTTGAACATAAATTTATAATCAACATTGAGTTATTTATATCTTTTGGTTAAGGTCGAATTATCTTTCGCTGGGGGTGAGGATTTATGAAATGCATTTTCCTTGGCTATCATCCAATATATTTTCCTACTAAAGCACTACAGTTGTCTTTGAAATTTCAAGCCCAGTACTTTTCTCTACTCAGGGTAATATGAAGACAGGGTTATGAAGCTATGGACTTCAATTTTTATTAACTTTATGGTCGCTCAGTGATTATATTAGCGGCTTCCTAGTTTTGGGTACCTTGTCAGATTTATTCTAGTAGTTATTGAACACCCACTAAAAATAAAATGGTACTAGGTACTGAAAGCAATTAATAAAAGTTTCAACTTTAGGGTAGCCATGGCACTTGTATACCAGACAATTAGGCTTAAGCAAGAAACAGTGCCATTGACTGAGGGTTGGAAAGCGGGTAGAAGAGTCTATCAGTATAGCTGGGTGCACAAAAGGAAGTGATGGCATCTATGCTGGACATCACAAGATAGCAAAAAGGAAAGGAACTCTTAGAAAAGGAACTGCTATTGTGTATGAAAATACTTTGATAATTCACTGAAAGAAGATAATACCATGAAGGCATAAGTGTCAAAAGCCAAAGCCACCAAAAATTACTAAATGCTGGAAGGAATAAAAATAATTTGTTTTTTGCTCTGAAGAAGGAGGATGTGAGAAGGGAGAGTAAGGGTAGGGAAAAGAAGGAGGAGAAAAGAGGAAATAAGAAAGGAAGAGGAAGAGAGAAGGCAGGGAAAAACTAGGGCAATCTGGAATTGTGGGGAGGTGACTAAGGGACTTTTAAAAAGAGAGAGATTTCGAGCAATCTAAAGATACGTGTCTTCTTGACAGAAAGCCGAGTTTCACGTAAGTCTACATCATGCTTTACAAAAACAAGATAATGAGACGATTCATCATTCATAATGTGAATATAGCAGAAGCCAACTGTGACAATGAGAATATAAGCCTCTAGAAACTTGCAGAAATCTTGGAGCAGACTTTAGGCAAAGCAGAAATGGGACTTCAAGTCTACCTGACTTAGCTCCCCTGAAGTGAAAGACTCCACGTGATGTCTGCATTTCACTCACAGCAATAGCAGAGGAAATTGGGGTCCAGTGTGCAAAGGAAGTTGTCCAAGGTCACATAAACAGTAGGTGAGACTTAAACTAGTGTGATTTTGCAAAGGGTGAAAAGCATAGATTCTGGAGTCAGACGGTCTAAGTTCAAATGCTGACTCTGCCACTTACTAGCCATGTGACCTTGGACTTATTACACAACCTTTCTGTGGTTCAATTTTTCACCTCCAAAATAAAGTACAGTATTACAAATTATTGAGAAATTAAATGAGTCAATACTTCTCAAGAACAGGTTCACAATCCCTTTCCACAACTCTGAAATCCAAAAAGTTCTGAAAATCAAAAGGTTAGAGCAAATTATTTGGTGGCAAAACTTGACTCTAGGTTGTCATATTTATTCCACTTGATGAGATACAGAGGTATTAAATGTCTGATTGTAGGTAATAACTCAGATCCTGCAGAGCTATACACTATATAGCATAAACACTATATTTACTCTCTAAACTCTGAAAAATGCTGATTTCCAAAATACATAGGCCCTCGAGGCCCTCAGATAAAGAATTGCGGTCCTGTCCTTAAAAGAATATCTGCCATATTTCTAGGGTAAAAGATACATTATCCATGCTCAATAGAGCCTGAACCATTCATGTAATGTTACCAGGTCCCTACCTAAGCCCATTTTTCTAGAGAGGATGAATTAAGAGATAGGAATAGTGGCAAACTCAACACTGCTAGTCACAGCTCTCTTTCTATTACCCAAATAAACATGGTTTTCTGACAATCTGTTCCAAGCTTCTTAAAATAGCCTCACAGTACTGGGCATCAATACATGTAAATATATGAAAATCAGTCAAGAAGTATCCATTCAGCACCTACTGTAATGTCAGCACTATAAAGATACTATATGGTCCTAGTATGCTTACCACTGAGACGAGAAAAACAAGGATATAGTTAGCAAACAAAATGGTACACAATAATGTGCTAAACTGCAGTGGCATAGCCCAGGTGATGAGATGAAAAGGGAAGGAATGCTTTACAAAGGAAGGATGAGTTGTGGGCAGTTTATTGCTTATTATATGATCTTGGGAAACATACTTAGTCTCTCTGAGCCTGTTTCCTCAACTGTAAAACAGAACTGTTGTGAGTTAGCAATATTTTATGTACAGTGCCAGATACATAAGGCATGAATAAATATATATTTCCCTGTCAGTTTATAGGCACTTGGGAGTTAATCTGACTAGTGTACAGATTATATAGGCTGAGGAAACTATGGGAAGTTTAGAATGGTTAGACCAAATGGAGTGGCACAGTGGAAAAGGGGAACTTGACAGAGATATTATGGAAAGTCTTGCCTTGACGTATTGAGAAATAGGGAAATGTGAATGATTTTTGACAGGGAATAACATGATAAAAGAGTATTGCTGAAAATTATTCTTTAGAATGTAGAGGATTGGGAGGAAATTGGGAGCCAGCTAAGTGTGTGTAATAGCAACCCAACATAGGTCCTAATGACTTGTTGGTGGAAGTTGGTGAGTGGACATGACATCATTAGACTGGGGAAAGCAACAAAACTCTCCTTTTGCAGCATAGGCATTTGCCACCCTAATAAAGTCCTCATTTTTTACAACTAGAGAGGCAAGTACTAGAACAAATGAATATTCAGAATAATTCTACATCTACTTCTCAAAAAGAGGCTCATATACAAGCACAGAATCAGCTCTTTGAGCACAGTGACATAATGAAATATAGAACATCTTCTAAACATAGCATCGATTCTTGTGGCAGTCAGAACCAACAGTGTTGGGCTGTAGCCCGAGGGCTCAGATGTCAGAGAAATCGACCCTGCTCTTAAGATATCCAAGGTCAAGGCATCTTTCTGTAGCCATTTACAACTTTTCCTTGCCCTGCTCTGGTTTTACCCTGGGAGAATTTACAGGCCAAAGAAGTCAGAGTGCATGTCTTGATTTCAGGGATGCAATGACTGTCATGTGATGCGGATATCTACCTTAGCCTTTGGACTAACATGAGACAGTGTTCTTGAGAACATGGCTCCTCAACTGGAAATAGCACAGGCAGAAGGCAGAGATAGGTACTACATTTATTTAAGCAAAATGTATTAAAACTCAGTTTTTGGAAAGTTAGGTGATTTCCCCCATCTTTACTCTATGGAATACATTTGGCTTCCTATTCACTCCCTCCAGTCTCCACCAGTCTGCTTGATGCAACTAATACTTACAGTGTTAATATAGTACCTGGCATGTATTGAAAAATTCATACTGACATTGTACCATTTGAGCAGTAAATATATGTTATTCTATTTGTTCATGCATTGTGGTTATAGAGATGGCCTTAAAAATAAATCAATCCATCCACCCCCACCAACCACCCAAGGTCACCACTTTTGAAGGAGGTAGAGGTGAAAGGTATCAGATATGATTAGGAACAGTAACTTTTAAAAAGTGATTGGAATATCTGGATAACATTGAAATTTATAGTGTAAGCAAGTATGCTTAATTGCTTATGCTGTGTATACCCTTAGATGTGCTGATGACATCTTCCTTTAGGAGGATAGATGAAAGTGAAATGCCGCACTCAGAAATGAAATATTTATAGTAGATTTTTTTTTTCCACACCAAAGACATCTCTTTAGCTCTTTAATGTTATCCACTGTGATGGTTAATTTTGTTTCAACTTGACTAGGCTAAAGGATGCTGGTAAAACATTATTTCTGGGTTTGTCTGTGAGAGTAGTTCTGAAAGAGATCAACATTTGAATCTGTAGACTGAATAATGATCTGCTTCACCAATGCTGGTGGGTGTCATTCAATTCACTGAGGGTGTGAACCAAACAAAAAGATGGAGGAAGGGCAACTTCGCTGCCTAAGCTGGGGAATCCATTTTCTCCTGCCTTTGGATATCAGTGCTCCTAGTTATTGGGCCTTTGGACTCAGGCTGAATTATACCACTGGCTTTTGTTGTTCTCCACTTTACAGACAGCATGTGTGTGACTTCTTGGCCTCCATAATTACAGGCCAATTCCTAGTCTTTCCTTTCTGTCAATCGATCCTTAGTTTATTGGTTTCTCTGAAGAACCTAAATACATCTACTATTTTGCTTTTACTTTTTCTTTGAAAATTGTTCCACGTGTTATTCCCACGAAGTATTTCAGTAATTCCATTAAAAGTTCAGTCCTTTACTTCAGCTGGGTTCTGAACAAAATCCACAAGCCCTTCCCAAGTTTTTGTTTGGTTCTCTTCATTCTCCTCACTACTACTCTAAACCTTTAGTATTGATGAGGCTCTTAAATATTATTCATGTGTCCACCCCCTTCCTCCCGATTCTTAAAACATGATTATGATTATTTTTTGAAAATGGGTTATCTCAAGTACATTCTATTTCCCCAACTAAATCTATCCTCTTCCTTTTACTCACATATTGAAGCCTCCAAAAAAATTTTTCCCATTAGTGCTAATTTTAGCTTATCTAATAACTTAATTTTCCACTTGCATTCCTTTATCTTCAACCTCTCCCTCAACTGGCTATCTTTCCAGAATAAAAAAATACTCAAATTTTTCTTTAATCTCAATCTACATCCCTCTTTGTATTTACAGACGAGTAATCTACCTTTTATAGACCAGTAAAATTAGGAATTGAAAAAGGTTGCCAATATTTTTACCTAAAAAACTGCTATTATTTCATAAAAGGACTTTATTTTTTAAAAAGTGGGAGTGAATTTCAGAATGTAGTAAAGGTCTTTAATTTAGTTTTACAGACACTGTATTGTCCTACCATTTGAATGTGGAACAGTTATGAATTGGTATTTGAGAACTGATGATTTTCACTCTCCTGACACTACTTAACCCCCTGAAAACTGGTTCTTCCCATATTCAGAAGCTGCTCATATAGAACTCATTGACTTTCTAATTGTCTAAAAGACCCTCTTCAATCCTTCTTTGATGTCTCCACAGTGCTCTTCCAGGTCACCTTCCTAGAGCAGCTACCAACACATACTGGGTTTTCCAGACTTCTGGATGTTCCATCCTCAGTCTCCTTTAAATCTTGTCCACCCACTAAACAAGACTAGGCCTCAGGATTCTGGGTTGTTTTTTGTTGTTGTTTTTTTTTTTTGCTTTATCCTATACTGAAATCTTAATTCACTGCTGTGTCTAAACACTGGTGAATTCCTAAATAAATTTGTAGCCCAGGTATGTTCCATCATATCCACATCTCCATTTACCTCTGGACATCTCTACTGTCTCACAGGCAGAACAAGTGACAATAATTTCCTTTAAATCCTTGGTTCTAATTTTTAAACATACTAATATATTTGACAGGATAGATTTTACACTATAGTAACAAAGAACTCTTTAAACAAAACAAAAAGCAAAACAGGTTTAATGATTAAAACAGATGAAGAGGTTTATAATAACCATTAACTAAAGGAAGCCCTAGGACCAGAAACAAGGATTTTAAACTTGCATGCAAAGTCTAATAAAAACCAAAGCAATACCAAAATATCTCAGCTTCCTAACATAAACTCCAGGTCTTTTTATTTCCAATTCTTGGCAGTCAAAATATGTACACTTTCACATGCTACTGGTAGTGAAGGAGTAAGATTATTTGTATAGCACTACAAATTATCTTTCACAGATGGGAGGGCACAAAAAGAAGTGTCTTCCTCCACCTTTCTGGGCCCATCTTGAAAAAAAAAAAAAAAAAAAGGCACTCCAAAAGGTTCCTTGGTAACACCTTTGCTAGGTTTGTTACATAATCTTTACATGTAAAATTAATGGTCCATTCATTTCACAGATCTGGGAACCACAAGGCATTGGAACTGCTTTCTTTAACTCACACGCCAAACAACTGGCTGAAACAATGACAAAAACTTGGGATACCAGTTTTAAAAAAAAAAGCTGGACTTTGTTTCCTTGAAAATTTCATCATGTGCTCAATTACCACACTCTGGCCAAACATACCATGGAACTGAAAGAGCCACCATATGATAGTAGCAGATGATTCTAAATAATTATTCTAGTTTTCTAGCAGCAGCTGCTTCCAGCTCCTTTGTATCAATGCAGCATTGTCATTCCCCCTTTATTAATTATAACAAAGAGCTCTGAGCTCAGGTTTAACCTCTCTACTGAAAGATTTGTTTTAAAAAGATGCTTAAATTACTGAGTCCTTCTCTATAACCATCAAAACAAAGTAATGGAAATCTTCAAATGCCTGTGGGCAGCTGTCTAATATTCACAAAATCTGTAGAAACCATTTGCCTGAGGCCAAGGACAATTTGTTTTATCACTAAATCTGACATTGATACTGAAACTGCACTTGAGAAGCTAGTGTCCAAACTAAGCTTAAATATTCCTCTACATTTACTGCATCCATGTAGTATGCAATTTTTGATGCTGAATAAGAGATATGCGACAATTGAAGGCCTCGCCACAAGCATCACATTCATGGGTTTCTTGGGTTTTCACCTCTGTGTGGATCTTCTGATGGTTGACAAGGCTGCGCTGTTGACTAAAACTTTTGTCACACTTCTCACACTTATAAGGTTTCTCTCCTGTGTGTATTCTCTGATGCTGAATAAGGCCTGAGTTCCGGCTAAAGGCCTTCCCACATTCATCACATTTATGGGGTTTATTACCTGTGTGAACACCCTGATGTCGAATAAGATTACAAAGTTGGCTAAAGCTTTTGCCACACTGTCTACAAAGATAGGGTCTCTCACCAGTGTGGATTCTCTGATGTTCAATAAGAAATGAGCTCCGACTGAAGCTTTTCCCACATACAGTACATAGATAGGGCTTTTCACCAGTGTGGATTCTTTGATGTTGTACAAGATGAGCACTGACACTAAAAGTTTTCCCACATTCATCACATTTATAAGATTTTTCCTTAGGGAAGACTTCTTGCTGTATAACAAGACTGCAATTTGGATCAAAACTATCCTTAGTTTCATTGTAGGAATAAGTCTTCTCTCTGGTGTGGATTCTCTGATGCTGAATAAGACCTGAGCTTCTACTAAAGGCTTTTCCACATTCCTCACACTTATGGGGTTTATCTCCTGTGTGAATTCTCTGATGACGAGTAAGGTTGCAAAGTTGACTGAAGCTTTTCCCGCATTCTTTGCACTGATAAGGTCTTTCACCTGTATGGATCCTCTGATGTTCAATAAGGAATGAGCTCCGACTAAAGCTTTTTCCACATTCAATACAAAGAAAAGGCTTCTCACCAGTGTGGATTTTTTGGTGTTGTATAAGGTATGTACTTAATCTAAAAGCTTTCCCACATTCACCACATTTATGGGGTCTCTCTCCAGTGTGAATTCGCTGATGTTCAACAAGTAATGAATTTCTACTAAAGCTTTTCTTACATTTGGTACAGTGATAGGGTTTCTCACCAGTGTGAGTTCTTTGATGTTCAATAAGGTGTGACTTCCAACTGAACGCTTTCCCACAGTCAGTACATTTATGGGGTTTCTCACCTGTGTGAATCCTTTGATGTTTAACAAGGCTCCTTCTCTGGCTGAAGCTCTGTTTACACTGATTACACTGGTAGGGTCTCTCTCCAGTATGGATTCTCTGATGTCTAATAAGTGTTGAGCTTACACTAAAGGTTTTTCCACAGTAATTGCACTCATAGGGCCTTTCTCCGGTGTGAATTCTCTGATGTTCAATAACAAATGAGCTGCGACTAAAACTTTTCCCACATTCATTGCATTGAAAAGGTTTCTCACCGGTATGGACCCTTTGATGCTGAATGAAATGGGCTTTGCGGACAAACCCCTTTCCGCATTCTTCACATTTATGGCATTTCTCTTCTGAGTTAGGTCTCTTACGAATAATGTTAGTGTTTCCTCTGAACATTCTCTGTTCCTGGGTCAAAGATTCCCTTGGTATTTCCCATAAGAAGATTCCTCTCTGTTTATCTAACCTACCAACAAGTTCAAAGGTTTCTCTACACATAGGATCCTGGTCAATTTCACTTTTGATTCTTGTAACTATTATACCCTGTGATTCCACTTTTTCCTCAATTTCCTCAATTTCTTGTTTCACAGTTGGCTCCTCATCCTTATCTCTGTTCAAAACATCTGGAATAATAGAAAACAGGAACATCAGCCAAGCTCTTTGCTAGTAAGGAAAAACTTTCAGAAAAATGAGATAATTCAGATAAATTAATCTAATTCAGATAAATTAATCTAATTCAGATAAATTAACCTACTATACCTACCAAATGTAGTTTACTACCTCATAGTATTGTTGTCAGATTAAATTAGTTCATTTACAAAAAGTGTTTAGGTCAGTACCTGGCAAAGAGTACAAACTACATGAATATTATTATTTAGCATTAGTTATCTGATGCAATGTAATGTTTTTCTTGGACAATGGGTATGAAAAGAATGTTTATGAGGCAAAAAAAAAAAAAAGAGTCAGTAAGAGCAAGCAGAGTTGGGAGGAAGAGCTGATAAACCAATAGCAAATTATGCAAGGTAGGGTGGACAAAGAAATGAAACAAGTAGTAGTGAGATAAAGAAAGAATAATAAGGGAAGAAAACAGTAGGTTCAGGAAAATTTAGAATGAGATAGCATTATTGGAATGTGAGTAGACCAAATAACTGACAAAAAGGAACACATAAAATGATGCTGAGAAGGATAAAAAACAAAAACCAGGAGAAGTAAGAATTCATTCATTAATAAGAATTTATTTGTTGAAATCGAAAGTATTCCACACAGTGTATAATGAAGCCTCCTACTAAAAGGAATGAACCATAAATATACATGGAGAAAAAAAATAACGTGCTAAATGTTAAGTAAAAAGCAGCTCCTATATAAAGACACAAAATGCTTTTAACAAAAATAATGCGTTGAAGTGACATGGTGACATCAAAGTCTATGATATAGAAAGACAGTAAAATAAATATAAAGGAACAAGGTCAGAGCTAAAGAAGAAACAAAAGAGCAGTCTATGGTAGCTTATCACTTTACCTACCACAAATCATATCACATTCTTCAAGTGTGTATGATTTCCACGCCTCTAAAGATATTAAGACCCAAGTTGGAACCATTCAGTTTCAGCTGAGAATCTGTGTGACATCTGAGAAATGAAAATCTTGCGTATGTTGGAGAAAAGATAACATAAAGGTGTATAACATGGCAGAGTGGTATAAAAGACATGTAAGCCTGCCTCTGAATTCTTTCCCGATTTTCTCTTTCTTGCTGCCTGCTGGATAACTTCAGTAGAGGATTCAATCACTACCAAATTTATATTTAGCTTAAAGCAATTTCCTTTTTAGACTTTTTCTTTTCTCTCAATTTTCTAGTCTTTTAACTGTAAAGTCATCTTTGGATTTTCTTTTCACTTACTTTGAACTAATCATTAAGTTATTTTACTCCCCTCAAAATGTCTTCTCTTATTCCCCTAACAAACCTACTAGAAACTTTATCTCTACTTGGGTTACTCACAGTGTTTTCTCTTAAACTCACTTTCAGTGGACTGTTTTTCCTTCACACTTATGAAAAAAGATGGGTGCACTCCCTCAACTTTCTGTCCCCTACCTATAAAATCATCTGCAATGGTACATGAATATATATTCCATTCCTATTTAAGGCTAATCCATCTACCCTCTCTAGATCTCACGTGCCTCTGGGAACTTGTTCAATTAATACAATTTTTTCTCTTTCATCAATCTGTATTCTCCACTGGCACCTTCCTACAAACATACAAATAATGTCCAATTTTATCTTGAAACCGAACTCTTCTTGATGGAAGCCAAGCTTTAAAAAAAATCTTACATGTAGCTCTCCATTTCATAATCGTTTTCCATGTCCAACCTATTCTCAATCTACTCTAAAACCTACTTTGAAATCTGGTTTTTGCTTCCGGCATTTAAAGAAACTTCTCGTTCAGTCACCAATGACTTCTGAATAATAAATAAAAGGGATATTTTTCAGTTCTTATTCCACATAGTGGCATCTGACATTGTTGACCACTCCTATTTCTTGAGACTGTTTTTGGTTTCTATATTATCATATTCTTCTCATTCCCTCCCTACTACTTCTTTGGCCTTTTTCTAATACATTTCCTTCATGTATTTCTCTTCCTTTGTGAACTGGTCATCATCTGCTCTCATGTCTGTCTCCACCTCTAAACATCATCTCTCGAGAGATACCACTATCCTAAAGTCTCAAAGTAGGAAATCATCCTAGATTTGTTTTTCTTACCATTAATCAATCACCAAAACTAATGATTCTACTCTTTATCATCTACCTTCTTCTTTTTATCCTCATGACCATGCTTTTCCTGGATTACTGCAAAGGCCACCTCATAACTCTTAGCTCTGGTCTTTAGGCTGTCCCCACACTGTATCTACTTCATTGAATCCAGAGAGAGCCTCATAAAATGGAATTCTATTCATGTCACCACCTGTAGATTCACCAATACTTCATCACTTCTAAGATCAAACCAAAGCTCTTTACACTGTGATACTCATATTTCATAACAGGGTTTCTAAGCTGCAGTTCACCATGTTACCCACCCTATCACACAATTCTAAGTGAGCAAATTGATTGTGTTATAGTCTTCCATGTCATTTCATTGCATATCTTGCTTACTAAATGAACTCAAACATTATTTACCTGGCAAATTCTTGTTTTTTTGTTTTTGTTTTTTTTTTTAAGATTCAATTCAAAGCAATAGTTCCTCTACAAAGCCTTCACTAACTCCACTAGACAGATTTAGGTGTTCTGTTTTGTTTTTTTTTTTTTAATCACTAGCTCTTATCCATAACTCCATTATAGCTATTATTACATTATGCTTTTAACTCTTTGTATTTGTCTCTTCCACTGGATTGTAAATTCCTTGTAAAAAGGGAAAGTCTCTTACCCAGTATATATTGTTCCAGGGGTTTTAATCAAAGGAATGAGAAAAAATTATCATTGTTTATAAATAATGTTTACCTAAAATTTCTAAAATAATTAAATGAAATATAATAGCAATGACAAGACTAATATATAATAAATACTGTTTCTTACTACCAAGAAAAACCAGTTAGTAAATAGCCAAAATATGCTCTTCATAATAACAAAAACCATAAAACTTACGAATAAATCTAAAAATAAAAGTGTAAGATCCATAAAAATCCCCCATAAATTTTTTCTGAAGGACATAAAATACAGTTTAGATAGTCCACCAAATTGCTAAAGAGATTCAATATTATAAGGATCCTATCTGCCTCTGGGAATTTAATTCGTCCCAAACCAATCTATGAAACTAACTTCATTTCAATCAAAATCCTATGAACCAACTAAAAAAATCCCAATTAATCTAAATTTCAATAGAAGAATGCAGAAAACTAGTAAGTAAATCCTGAAAATATAAATATAAAATAATGATTCACGTTGCCAGACATACAATGTAAAATATTGCTAAAGTAAATAAAACAGCAAGGCACTAGCATAAAAATAAATAGGTCAATCAGATAAACAGGTAAAGAAAATTAATGAATCTAGGCTTCCACATGAAACAGCCTAGAAATGACTACCCATTAGATCTGGGTTTGGTAGCTATAACCTTCTGGGGTATCTGCCATGCTTGTATTACATGTTCCCATCTTGTAATTCTAGCTTATTTGTCTAGAATAGACAGCTGACTTAAAGCTCATTTCTCCTAGGAATTTGGAATTGAAACTGAAATAGCTAGTCTGAATGTGACTAGTATTGCAATCTACCAAGTCAGAAGGTAAAGCATGTGAACACAGGAGGAAAGACTAGTCTTCCAAGGAGAAAGAAACAGAGCAAAAAGATAAAGTTAATTCCCAACTTCCTGAGAGTGATCCAATTCCTGGTTTTAGTCCTTTCCTGAGGTCTGGTTGCAATCCTGCTCATATATTCCATGAGCTATCTATTTGCCTGTAATAGCTTATCTTGTTGGCTTAAGATAGCTTGGACCAATTTTTATAATCTTTAACCAGACAGTTTTATAATAATGACAAGCTGAGGGGAGAGAAAAGGCAAGGATGCGGGAAAGTAGAACAAAACAGAAGTTGGCACACTTTTCCTATAAAGGACCAGATGGTAAATATTTTTGGCTTTGTGAGCCATGTAGTCTCTGTTGCAACTATTCAACTCTGCCACTGTAGTGTGAAAAATAATACATAAAAGAATGGGCATATCTATGTTCAAATAAAACTTTACTTACAAAAAATGGCAGTGGGACAGATTCATCCTATATACTATAGATGCCAACCCTGCTATCCAACAGTGTATAAAAACAACAGTTTTCCTGGTAAAAGAATAGGAGGATGGGGAAGTACTTGCATTCCTAGGACTAGCACAGTGCTTGATAACTATTTACGAAATGAATGAGTAGTTGAACAAATAATTGCAGAGAGACTACAGTCAAAGAAAAGAAACAATGAATTTATGGTCTTGTTGGTACAGCAATTCACAATTCTGTCAAGGTCCAACATGGCTCAAGCAGACTGGAAAGAAGTCATTGAAACTGAGTAAGTTGATTTCAAGTGAAAGGAATTAAAAATCAAGAACTGAGAAATCAAGCTGTCAGCTGTATTATCAATGTAGTTATTAAAGTTTTTTAAAGAAAAATCAGTACGGAAAGTAAAGTTATGAATGAAGAACCAAAATTACAAAGCTAAAAGAGAGCTGTGTTAAGCAAGACAATGAAGTAGAAGAAAACTGTACAGTGAAACAGTCAATTGATAGTGATCTCTCATCAAAGGAGCTCTCATCAAGGGGATGGAGAATCTATCGAGGAAGATAAAATGACTGTGGAAGGAGAATAAATGACGAAAAGCTATATTTCAGCTAAAAAAAAGGAAGAGAGCCTGAAAGTAGATTACAGATGGGCTTTTGCCACGCCTTTGTCCATATTGTACTCACATTTGCAGTACTAGGGACAGGCAAGGCTGGTTGTTTGCCCGGTTCTATCCACCAGGATATACCATATGTGAGGATAAAGCTGGCAGTGACTCAGAGACACCATGCATGCAAAAAAAATCAGCAGCTGATATTGCTGGAGATTGAAATGGTGTGCCAGAAACAGATGAAGCTAGAAATTTAGGCAAGGACTATTTGGGAGGTCCTAGAATGACCTCCCAAATAAAAGAAATCAAGACTCTTATCCTTTAAATTTCAAGGATCATTAGAAGTAATAAGCAGTTAACTAAGAAAAAATCACTTTGGTGGCAATAAAGAGAACATATTCAAAGAAAGGCAGGAGGCTAGTTTATGAGCTAATGCAATCATCTAGTCAAAAATAGGAGTTGTAAGTTTATTCATTTTGTTGCACAAATATTTAAGAAGCATATATGCATGGTTCTGTGCAAAGTGCTGGAGAAATCAAATGAAAAAAATATAGTTACTGTCTTCATGAAGATCAATCTAGTTAGAGAAATAACATAAAGAATGATTATAGTACCATGTCATAAATTCAATAAGGAAAGAGTAATACAAGGTAGCACAGTGGAAAGAGTGCTTAATTCTGAAGAAGCCCTTGAGATCTTAATGAATTATTTGAGATTAGTCAGGTGTGAGTTAATTATGCAGTCTTCAAAAGGAGATGACTAGGAATTCAGTGCTCAACAGCGAAGATAATGACAATGATGACAACGGCAACCAACATTTATATTGTACTTACTAAATGGCAGTCGGTGTTCTAAGTTCTTTACATACATTAATTCAGTTAATGCTCACAATTACCCTAAGAGGTAAGTGCTATTATCATTTCTATTTTATAAAAAAAGAAACCGAGGCACAGAGAAGTAATTCATACATGGTTACAAGGCTAGTAAGTAGTGGAACCAGGATTTTTACTTAGGGTTCCGTACTGCCTCTCTTAGGCGGATAAAGATTTGGAATTTATCATCACATAATGACAGCTGATGACCTGAGTACAGATAATGTCTACAAAAGAAAGTATAGAGACTGAAGAGAAGTCTGAGAATGCAAAGCAATGGAAGCAATAGTTTCAAACATCTATAGAGAATTGGAATAAAATAAGGTCCAAAGAGAGTCTGTTGCATTTGACAACTGGGCTATATTATTACAGACCAATGTTAAACAATTTAAAGGGAGTGGTAGAGGCAAGAACAGAGGTTTAGAGAAAATGGGAGGAAAAAAAGTACAGAAACACATTAACTATACTTAAAAAAAAGTTGGCTGTGAAGAGAATAAAGAGCAGGTTACAGGGAGCTGCAGGAAGGAGACTGTGGCTCAAAGGAGAGTTTTTACTTTTTCCTCTTTCTTTCCCCAATTGGAAGAGCCATGAACATATCTACCATCAGAATAAAGATAATGAAAAAAGAATAGAGACTGAAGCTATAAGGAAAGAAAAAAGATGGCTGATGTATAAGTGCTTAGAGAAGTGAGAAGATAAGAACAGCCTTAAGTGTTCAGAAGAGGGGCACAAAAGTTCAGAGTTCATGTTTAGTGGCCTCTATCTTTGTGAAATAGAAGGTGATGGACCCAACAAAAACTCTTGTTTTTGGAACAGTCACCAAAAGAAACAGGGGAATGAGCAAATAAAGTATAAAAAACTTATTGAGATATAAAAACCCAGTGGAAACTAGAAGAAAGAAAAGCCATGCATATATACAGGGAATCAATCCTCTCTGTTAAAGAATTTCTCTTGCTGTGTTGCAACTCACATAGGAGAGAATAAAGACAGATGCTATAACCACTACAGGATTGAAGTTTACAGAATGGGTAGAGTGTAATGACAAGGTGACATGAGAGCATGATGGTGGTCATTCATATAGAAGTCCATGGATTAGACAAGGAGGTGAACCAGGAGGAGAAAAAAAGGAAAAGTCAAGGAATAGGAAACATCATTAAAAAGAAATAGGTTTAGTAGGAAAGGAGGAGGAGAGGTAGAAAGGTAAAAAGGTATAGTAAGCTTCACTTGAGATTATGTCTGTTTTGGTCACACATAGTTAGTCAATAAACATCTACTGCCTGAACAATTAGTCAAAGAATAAAATATTGGGTTGGTGTTTAAGAGTTACCTGTTATGACAAAATTGAGAGTATGATCACTGATGTGAATTGCTGAATAAAAATGGAAAGCAGGGTCCCTGAAGACAATATGGTCAAGATACACTGAGGCTTAAATAATGACTGTGTAATTGATGGTGTGGGTTAGCATAGAGACTCTCAAACATGTGACAAAGTCTATGTATGAGGGTCCAAAAAAAAAGTTGACAAATGATAGCGAAAAGGAATTGAGTGGGTAGAGCAAAACCACTGAGGCCTCAAAGGAGAGAAATTTTGTTTGAAGGTGGAAAACAAATGCTTTGGGAAGAGCACTGAAAAGCTGGAGAGCAATAACTTCCCCCTTCCAGCTTTGAGACAAAGGATGGGGAAGGAAGAGGATGTGGGAGAATAAGCAGCCCCTGCTAGAGAAGCGGAGTCCTTGGGAAAGCGCCAGGTTTCAGCTAAGGCCAGGAGGGGCAAGGAACATTATGTGAAGAGGAACAGGGGCTCCAGAAGGCAGAGTGAAAAAGGGTGGGAGGAAAGCAGTGGGAGGATGAGCCAGGAGGGAAAGTACAGAGCAATACGGGAATGAGATTATGAAGATAGGAAGCCAGAAAGGCTTATATTTTTGGTCACTGCAAGGATGCTAGAGATGAGAGTCATGGAAACAATTAATGGCTGAAAGGTCTGAACCAGAAGTTTGGAACAAAGCAGTCCAAGTGTTCTCAGGGTCTAATTTCTAATAGCCTCTTAGATATTTTAATCACAGAAACAGCAGATTCTTACCCAGTGAGACCAGGTTTCCATAATTCTCCATCATGACATCTTTATACAAGCTTCTCTGAGCTGGATCCAGATAATCCCACTCCTCCTGGGTAAAAAACACAGCCACATCCTCAAATGTCAGCAACCCCTGAAATAGTATGATTTCTGTAGTCAGTTCTTGTCTCAAGGACAATTCTACCACTGCAAGTAGCAGAAGCAATCACTTATCTGGGCCAGACAGGAAGGAACATGGTAACAGTTCCAAATGGGGCCCAATCTGGGAACGAACTGTAACAGACAGGCACCTCAGACTGGAGGGTAACTAAGCTGGATCCTTGTCCTTGCTAGTAAGGGGCCAAAGGATCAAGCTTTTTTGGTTTAATAGTTATGTCCTAGTATTTTAATTTCAGTAAGCTGCCCCAAGTTTCCTTCACCTTGTCGCCCCATTCCAATTCTCTATTCGCACTGGCTTGTGACCCTGTTCAATTCAATTTCATGAAGTTCTCTTAAGCGTCTGTCTTGGGTCCAAGCATCATGACAAGTGCAGAAGACACAACGGAGGGCCAAAAACGATGCCTCACCTGGAATAATTCAATTCACAAATGAGAGCGCTAGTTTGGAGCATTACTAATTTTCTGTACTTGATTTATCAAGTCGCTCTTGAGAAAAAGAAAAAAACAAAAACAAAAAAAGAAGCCAGTGGGCAGTTTGGTCACGAACCGCACCCCAAAGCAGTAGTGGGTACTTCTTGCACTATGCTCGACCTTAAAGACCACAGTCTGAGAGGGTGCGGGTGGGGGGTGGTGCGGCCTAGCTTGGGTAGTGGAGAAAGATGATACTCGGAGGGGCGACTTACCTTGGGCTCCAGCGGGGGACTCGGGGAGGCCATCAGGGCAGGAACTTGGTGCGGCCGCACGGAAAGGAGCCTCTCGTGAGGCCTACCAGATAGTTGGAGATTAGGCCCGACGAAGGAGAGGCCTCCAGGATGGGTCTAGCCAGGTCCTGCCTCAGTCCCCGAGCGGTCACGACCCCAGCAACATATCAGATGCGTTCTGTGACCGCCCCCCAACCCCCAACCTCCTCCCCTGCGTGGCTGCGCAGCATTCCAGGCCTCGCTAGAGCCTCCTCCCAGTTGCCAGTTCCTCCTCCTTTCAGCCTAGTGGTGCTCTGACCGCCCGCCCCCAGACCAGAAGGCGTCACCCGGAGCCTTCCCGGGACGCCCCCAACTACAACTCCCGTCATGCTCCGCGAGAACGTCACGGTCCAGACTCTATCGGGAATGGCTACTGGACTACATTTCCCGGCATGCAAAGGGCGAGGGACTCTCGGGTGAGTAGTCACAGAAGGAGAGAACATCCGCCACTAAGTTGACATGCGATTGGATAGTCTTGGAGCGTTCCTGCCGGCCTAGTCTGAGCTCCATCCGGTAGCTGTCCTCGGAGATGGCGGCTCTTTCAGGCTTGGGAGTTACCAGAAGAGGCCTCACGTGGATAATCGCAGGGACGCCACGCAGAGAATTTTGGTCTCAATTCAGGTAAAGCGGAAGGTTAGGTGGTGGATCACATTCACAGAAAGTAAAGAGAGAAACTGAGAAGGAAGAAGAAGTAACGAACTGAAAAGGGCCTGTTGTGCCATTAAGACGGGACTCGAGACAAGTGCTGTTAGGGTGCCGAGTTCAGAAGCTTCAGCGCGGGTCTCTGCAAATGGTGGGGCTCAGTCACTTCTCTTCTTGGCCTCAGTTTTCTCATCTTGTAACGGAAACACTGTCCTCTTTCCCTGCCACTGCACTCAATAACTTCTTAAGCAAACTACTGAGTTTGAGTTCCAGGCACCAAGTGTGATGTCGGGAAACAAATGACTCTTTGGAGAGAGCAACTTAAAACATGAATATGGAAGTGCTCGGTAAACTAAACTCACTTGTGGGATATTTCTAAGCAAGCAAAATTCAGCGGTGAAATGCAACCTCCTCATTTTGTTGGTTTGTTCATTGATTTACTCAACAGATGTTAAATGCCTGCTCTGGCCCAGCATTTCTCTAAGTAGGCTATAGCAGTAGAAACAAAGTCCCTTGTCAGAGCTTAAGTACTCTGATTTATGAGGAAACCGAGGCCCTACAGAGAGAAGGTATTTTTCTAAAAGGCACAAGTTAACGGCAGAGCTGGATCTAGAGTCTAGGTCTCTTCACTCCCCATTTACTGCTTTTCTCACAGTATCATGTGGAGTCTTTTGAAGGAAAATTTAGACTCGTGTAGTGTTAGGGCAACAAAACTTGTGGAAACCTCAGGGAACAATGTGCGCCTTCCCTCTTAGTTTTCAAACAAAAACTCCTTCAATCCAGAAGGATTTTCATTATCAGCTTATGTATTTATTAGCTTCTAGTCTTTTTTGGTTACTATTTGTTATTTCTCAAATCTCCTTGTTTGTTACATTCATTCATTCAACAAATATTTATAGAATGTCTACTATATGCCAGATGTCTAGGTGTTAGGGATATGATTGTTAAACAGACCAAATCTTTGTCCTCATAAAGCATATGTTCTGGTGGATAAAAAAAAAGTGATCAAATACAGAATATAATTTCAGAAAGTGGTAAATTATGAAGTAAACTAGAACAGTTTAAAAGGTTACTGAGATGGAAGGAGTGAATTACACTTCATTCAGATGAGATGTGGCTGGAGTAGTTTGAGGAGAAAATGGCAGTGAGGAAGTAAAGACTAGGTATAGACAACTCTTTTGAGAAGTTTTGCTATAAAGGAAGCTAGAGAGGAATATGGAAACTTGGAATTTTTTTCTTTAAAGGGTGGCAGTGTCATAGAGTATTGTGTGCCTTAGGAGTACTCAGTAGATAGAGAGACATTGATAAAGAGTTGAAGCCGAAAGAGGGCTAAATTTCTGGAAGAGTCCGAGTGGCAAAGAGAAATAGTGTTGCAAACTATTCTGTTGGCCAACATTGTTCATTTTCAGTATTTCCAATTTCTGTAGAGACGACCAGTCCCAATCTAATGCTAACTCCATGGAAAATAAGAGTCAGTTCATAAACAGATATTTTATTAAGCACTGAAATAGTGTCATGCAGATTCCCTCACGTTGGTCCATCTACTCAATAAGAGTTATGCTTGTAGTTTTCAAAAAACCCCAAAGTCAATAAAACAGTTCTCTGTATTTAGGAGTTGATAATCTAGCATGGCAGTCCTTAACCAGGGGGCAGTTTTGCCCACTAGGGGACATTTGACAGTTTTTTTGGTTGTCGTGACTTGAGGACAGGTATACTACTGGCATATGCATTAGTGGGAAGAGACCAGGGATGCTGCTAAGCATCCTACAAGGAACAGGATAGCCCCCCCACAACAAAGAATTATCTGGTTCAAAGTGTTTATGTTTGAGCTGAGAAACTTTGATCTGGTAAGAGAAGTAGAATGTCAATAAAACAAAAACTCAGGTAGAATACAGTTTGCTCTGAGAACAATATGAAGTGCTTTGGAGAGCAGAGAAACATATTAAAGTCATATTTGATTGAGCAAATCACGTAAAGGTCTTTGGAAGAGACAGTTTTGTCCTAGGACTTAGAAGGTGAGTAGGATTTCTACAGGTAGAGATGAAAGGCATTTCAGATAGGTTATAACTTAAACTAATACTGATGTCAAGAAAGTAGAAAATAGAATGTAGTTTAGTTTGTGTAGGGCATAGAGTATACATAGGAGATTAGTGAAAGATGAGGTTAGAGAAGGTAGATTGGGTTTGGATCTTGGAGGACTGGGAATCACAGACAGAATGATTTACCTTCTTCAGTCATACTTGGCAATCCTTAGAGCATGTAAAATCTGTAATTAGCTTTTGCTTTTTGCACAGACAAAAAACAAAGACAAAAGCTAATTATAGGTTTTACATTCTCTAAGAATTTACATCAGTTCAACTATAAGCTGCCTCTCTCCACCTTGGCCAAAAGAGTAGTAAGTGTGCAGTTTATTTGTTGATTTAGATTGGTGGGCAAGAATGGTTCTAGTGTTTGTCAACTTGTTAATTTCATTAATGCAGTGAACTAAAGATTTCTTTTTTTATTATCCAAGAGAAGAGAAAAAGCCAGTGGTCGCAGAGATCTTGGAAGAGGTTAAGAAAGAACCTATCCTGGTGTGCCCACCCTTACGAAGCCGAACATATGTACCACCGGAAGACCTCCAGAATCGTTTACAATCTCATGTCAAAGAAATTTTTGGCTTATCTGCTTCTAGCAATTGGAAGGACACTTCCCTGGAAGATGGTCACCTGAAGTTCAGCTTCTTGGCACGTTTAGCTGATGACTTGGGCCATGCAGTGCCTAACTCCAGGCTTCACCAGATGTGCAGTGTCAGAGATGTTCTTGATTTCTATAATGTGCCTGTTCAAGATAGATCCAAATTTGATGAACTGGTTGCCAGTAATCTGCCTTCCAATTTAAAAATCACTTGGGGTTACTGAGCAGTTCAGAAGAGGAACGCATTGAAATCATTTTTTCCCCCTGAGCAAAGGGGCTGCTTATCATATCTTTTGATGCTTTGCCATGTGAAATACTGTCAGAACTGTTTTCTAAAACCACTTTTTCTGTGGAAGAATGCATTATTTTTTTTCTCCTATCATCATGATTTGACAATAGGATTTTATTTTTTTTGCATTTGTTCAAACTTTTTTTTTTTAATGGAATCGAGTCATTAATTCATGAAAATCTTCTCTTGAGGACACTAACTTGGGTTTAAGATATGAAGCTACTTGTTCAAACGTGGTCTTTATTCTTCATAGCCATGAAATAATAGATACAAGAAAATGTTTTAATCTTTTGTGCTCTAAATCTAAGATAGTATTATATGTAATAATATATACAAATGAGGAAACTTAGATATTTATAAAAGAAGCATAAAAGTCTATGCTATATATTATAGAACTTTGTTTCACAGTTTGCTTTACTGCACAAGTAGAAATAGTAGAGAGTGATACTGTTTATTCTGGATTAATCTCTTTTGGAATTAAAATAGATTTCTTGATACGTGTTTTTTTTTTTTTAAGGTGAAATATGTTTTTCTGCCTTGCCATTTCCTTAATTTATTATAAATGAAAAAAATTAGAATATATACCAACCATTAAGCACTGTGACTTTTTTTAATAAGCTATACCAGGTTCTATATCTAAATGATAGTCTCTTCAAAGGAGATTATATTTATTTCAAATCTTTTGTCTTTTCTGTAACTTTTTTAAAATGGCCTTGAGTACCCATGAGTATACACTATGTGGCAAGTCTTTGCAGACTTTGGTGTACTTAATTTGTGAAATTACTCAAATATTGAGTTACCAGATGGTTCTGAATGACAAAATGATTAAACAAGGAAGGGATTAAATTAGGAATTATTTTTTTTTAGACTTTAGATATGACTACAGAGTAATGAGACAGGGAGAAGGAATTTCTTATATTTTGACTACTGATAATTCTGAAAGAAAGGTGATATATTTTAAACAAAGGAAATTACATTTATTTTCATTCCCAGAGTGACTCCTTTTAAGAGGGCAAAAATCAGTTGAGTTTATAAATTCTGGCATGTTTATTAGAAAAATTAGTTACCATACAGTCATGCCTTATATAAATATTAGCAGACAGATTTCCAATAACCTCTAAATTTAAGAACTTCATCAGTATCAGTATCTGGAACCCTAGAGCTTTAACATTATAGCTGTTATATCCCTTCTCCGTCTGCAAAAGGTTCAGCATGGAAACATTTGAATTTTGCATATAGGATTTGGTTATCGCATGTCCCACACAACTCTTACAATCTGGAGACAGAAAAATGTACAAGGGGCAAGATGGAAATAAAGGATGGTAAGGGCAGTGTGGAAAAACACTTGGTTTGCAACTAGAGAACTGCAAAACCAGGCTTCACATTAAGCGTGTTAAGGCAGAAGTTACTTGAAGCCTGGAACAGTGTTTCTCAAAACTTAATGTGCATATGAATCACTTGGGGATCTTTTTAAAAACCTAGCTAATACTGATAATGTTTTGAGTAACATTAGGTGGCCCTAGATGCTACTATATTTAGGCAGAAGACAAGTACTATCCCCTGAAACAACCATATGAAGTTTAACAGGGAAAGTATATCTATCGGGAACTAGTTTACAGTCTAGTAACAATAATAATGTTTTTGTTTTCCTAAAGAGATTAAGTGTGCTAATTTGTTGACTGAAGTAACCAGATATGATATAATTATAAAGGGTGAAAAAGTTAAATGAGTGCTATGTAAATGTTACCTATTACTGGATTAGAAAGATTTAGTATGTATGTACAATGGAATACTCAGCCATAAGAAAGGATGAAAGACTGCCATTTGTGACAATGTGGATAGATCTTGAGAGCATCATGCTAAGCAAAATCAGACAGAAAAGAAGGAAAACTGTATGATTTCATGCAGTGGGATATAAAACTAACAAATGAGCAAACAAAACAGACACAGTCAACAGTATGAAGGTTACAAGAGGAAAGGGCATCAAATACATGGTGACTGAAGGAGACTGGACTTTGGGTAATGAACACAAAATGCAATATACAGGTGATGTAGAATTCTACACTTGAAACTTAGATAATATTAATATCACCCCAATACATTTAATAAAGAATTATCAGTTAATTTTACTTAATTGAGCCTTTGAGCTCAGTAAGTATGCTTATATAACACCTGCTAATAAAATAGAGATTCAGAGCTAGTAGAAATGGTTTTGCATAAACTATTTCAAGCAGCATAAAACAGACTCTTCTTTTTTA
The DNA here is from genome assembly GCA_028627145.1 of Eidolon dupreanum. Lineage (NCBI taxonomy): Eukaryota > Metazoa > Chordata > Mammalia > Chiroptera > Pteropodidae > Eidolon > Eidolon dupreanum. Next base: position 140,091,064 of record CM053509.1, on the reverse strand, counting down.
TTGTAATGTTATTTTTCTGATTATAAAAGCACTTTTTTTTTTTTGAGGAAACTGGGAAAGACAAAAATAAAACATCATTTTTATCCCATGGCTCAGATAATCACCTAACATTCTGGGGTAGTTCCAAATATGAAAAACAAGAAACAAAAAACTTCTTGTATCTTAAAATTTATTGTGACATGTCCACCTGTTCCCTTCACATTATGAGCATTTCTGATTATCTTTAATCTTAAAAATAACAAATTTGATTAATGTCATATTATTCCATAACTGGATGTTACACATTTATTTAGCCATATTCTCTGAGTATTTAAATTGTTGCCAGTTTTTTGTTTTTTGTTTCTTGTTTTTTTAATCTGTCTTTTCTAGTTCTTTGAGTATTGGTGGGCTACAAAACTCCCTCCTGCTCAGAAGAGGAAATTGTTCCCACTGTAAATTTCTTGACCGTAAACCTAGGAATGGACAACTTGGTCCTGCTGCTTTGGTTTATAATCCTGTTAGCATACATCCTGTGTATCCTAAAGTACAAAGTGACAGGTACCTTGAAATCAATGATATCTGCATTCATGAACTTACCTGCAATTACTTTACAATCTTTTATTTTCTTGAAGTTTCAAAATGCAAAAGCCCTAGAGTTTTTACTTGAATGGTCTCCAAATTCAAAAGCAGCCTCTAAAGTTATCTTCTAATTCTACAAATGTTATTCTTAGTTGTACAATTGCAGACTGCAGCTACCATCACATTTCTGCTGCTTTTCATTAGTAAATATCAAATGCAAAGTATTTAACACTGATTTCAACACTAAGGACACACTTCATATTCAAATATCACCAGTGTCTCAGTAATGACACTTCATAGCAATTTTACCCCCGATCCAATTTTGGTTCATGCTTAGCGTTTTGTTGTCATGTCTACTTAATCTCCCTTACTTTGAAACAACTCTTTCAGTAAATTGTTTTTTTTACAAGGAATTTATTCATTTAATTTCAGTTGTCAAATTAATCAGCATAAAGTTGTTCATAATATTCTTACAGTAATCCCTCTTATCCACAGGCGTATGTTCTAAGATGTCCCAGTGGATGCCTGAAACCTCGGACAGTACCAAATCCTATATATACTGTTTTTTCCTATACATACATACCTATGATAAAGTTTAATTTGTAAATTAGGCACAGTAAAAGATTAACAACAATAACTAATAATAAAATAGAACAATTACAATAATATACTGTAATAAAAGTTATATGAATGTGGTCTCTTTCAAAATGTTTTACTGTTCTCACCCCTCTTGTGATGATGTGAGATGATACAATACCTACTTGTAGAAATGAAGTCAGGTCAATAATGTAAGCATTGTGTCATATCATAGACTTAGGCTACTGTGAGGGTTACTTGAACACAAAAGCACTGCAATACCACAATAGTCCACATGGCTATTAAGTTGACATTAAAATAGCCACTTACACTTACTGTTGCATGATACATTATTTTTCACCCATTTACTTTAAATCTGTTCATGTAAACTACATTGATAATTTTTCATCACAATTTTGACTCTTGGTAATCCCTTCCTTGATTTTGTTTGAAGATTTACTCTAAACATTTGCCCTAGAATTTTAGTTTAGCACATCAAAATTTATAAGGTTCATTTATGTGTATTCATTTATGACTGGCACCTAACGATGTTATGTTTGTGAGATTCATCCTGGTTATTGCATGTAATTGTGCTTCATTTATTTTTATTGCTTTATAGTATTCCACTGTATGAATATGCCAAAATTTATTCATTCATTTTATTAATATTTGGTGGTTTTCAGTTTTTTAATATCTTGAGAAATACTGCTTTGAATATTTTTTATACATAATTCCTGATGTACTTGGGCACACATTTCTGTTGGGTATATCTCTAGAAATGGAATTCCTGGGTCAAATGTTATTTTGTCACATTTAGAAGATAATGTCAAATTGCTTTCTAAAGTGATTGTACCCAGTTACATTCTTCTAGCAGAGTCTGAGTTTTGGTGATCTATTTCCTAACCAACTCTTCTTATTTTAAGAATTTGTAATCTTTGCCAATCTTGTAGCTATAAATATACCCCATGATTTTAATTTGCATTTTTCTGATGACTAATGAAATTAAACCTTTTTTTCCATTTGCTTATACTTGTTTTCTCTTCTGTACAGTGCCTGTTTAAGTCTTAAACTCAACTGAGATTTTTATAAATTGAGTTTTTAGGAATTCTTTATATATTCTGTTTAATAATTCTTAATTAGTTTTACGTGTAACATAAGTCTATTGCAAGTTAGCAACTTGTGTTTTTGAGTATTTTATGGAATATTTGGCAGATCAGAAGTCCTTAAAATCAGGAAAGTAAAATTTACTAATAGATTGTACTTTTAAAATTCTCTGTCCATCACCTCAAGTAAATAAGGACTCAATAGTTTTATGGAGATAGGGCTTTTATTTTCTTGTCATGTAAAATCCCACTACTGCTCCATTTATAACTATCTCAAGAGTCCCTATGAATCATTTGGGGACAGGGAGGGAATCTGTGGGAGATTTCGTCTTGCCCACATTCTAAAAGCAGAAATTGTGCCCACCAAGAAGTATTTTGTTACTCATTACTGTAACTACATTAGTAATTCTCAGCTTATTAGGGAACCCCCTTGACTTCCTTATTTGCAGAGGGAAAATGTGCCTGAATGCTACCTATAGAGGTGAACTCATATCCTATGAAATTGATAAAATATATGAGTAAATTCAGGGCATATCCTTAAGAGGAAGAAATTTAGAGTAGAGTCCCATCCCCCACCCCCACCCCCCACACACACACTGCACAGCAGATGGTGAGCGTTGGGCTAGGAAGCAAAGTTTCATCTGTATTTGCACCTTGCCCCATCACTAGCATCACCGCCTCAGCTCTACCTCAGATCATGAGATTCTCATGGGAGCACCACCGGTCCCTGGTGCTAAAAAAGGTTGGGGACTGCTGATTTAGAGAGCATAGAAAATGAAAAGAGGGAAAATAGGAGGGGACTGGATTCAATCAATTTTCAAAGTTAATAGGAAACTAGAGCAAGGAGGGGGACTATAAGATGGATTTTCTCTTGTAAGCTCAGACTACAGAAGGTATATTTGAGGTTTTGGCCATCAGGACAACTCTAGGTAGAGTATAGTTCATCCTTTGCTGCTGGAGAAGAAAGCTCAAGAGGAAGAAGTCAGGTACTTTGGCTTGTAATCAGAGCTATCTCTTCTGGGCTGATTAGAGATGGGTTAAAATCTCAGTTCTAATGAGAAATCAAATTATTAATGCCAGTGTTTGGCATTTAGTAGTTCACAAGGACAAATAATCTTTCTACTTATTTTATAATCTCAGAGAGCTGTGGGATTCCAACATTGCTCAGATAAGGGTATATATTTCAGTGGATTTTGTTTAGAAAGGTTATCAGTAGAGATTTGCAATTATGAGGATATCAAGGAAGAATTAATATTTCTGAGGGAAAAATGAAAGGCTATCCAAAATTATTTAACTTTTCTTTATCTCCCAACCCTCATTAATATTTTTCTCTCTTTATAAGGATAATTTTTATGGAATATTTTAAAAGAAACTCAGTCTGGGAAGCTGAATTGTGGTTGTATTTTTATAATTTTGTTTGAAGGATGATTTAATGTAAAACTAATAGCAAGTTAGAATTACATCCTGTGAAAATATTTTTGAAGGTTGATTATTTGTTCATGTAACTGAAGAATACTTTCTGGTAGTGAAATGTAGTAAACCAGGGATATAAAGAAAAAACTGATGACATTTGAAAAGAAAAACTAAAGTTAGTCGTGAACTAAAGTTAATGACTTTTCAATTAATTTCTTTTTGTTTGGGTACACTGGTTGATGCGTGTGATATTTAACTAGAAGCTTAATGAATAATGCATGGAAGGAATATTACACCGTTAGGCTTATTTAAAGAAAGGGTTGCATCTAATCTCTCAGTGACTATCACACATAGATCCTTGATAAGTTTTTGTCGAACTACTAATCAATTTGACCAAGAGTTGGAGATATGAATTCCCTTCCTGACTCTGCCATGTATTTCTGTGTAACCTTAAAGTACTCAATTTCTTGAATATTTTTACAAGAGAAATATAGTACTTTTGGGCTATACAATCATTTTTTAAAGTTTCCAGAGAACGTTTTATTCACGGTCATATTCTCATTCTCAGCACTTTTCTCTCCCTAGGCTCATTCTCGTCAGCCTATATTCATGCTTGTGTCTATTTGATCTCTCTTTCTCTTCCCTTCCCCTCCCCGTCTCCACCTTCCTCCCCTGCCTCCCCCTTTCCTCTTCCTCTCCCCTTCTCTGCCTCTTCCCCCTCCCTCCTCCTCCCTTCCCCTTCTTGGGGTAGCTGGCATAAAACTAGATCCCACAAACCATTAAAAGTACATTAGATTATCTGTTGATTTCTCTTCATTTTTCTCTACAGGGATTCCTTTTTTTTTGCTGCTTTATCATAACTGAAAGTCCCCATGTGGGAGAGAAAGTTTTCCATAAGGAGTTTGTCACTCACTGGAGTTTAATTTAGATTCTTTGCTTTCCTGGCTTCTAGTTTATAAAAACAAAAGCAAAATTGATTTTGTAGTTAATCCAGATACTTCAGTTATTGGAATAAGAATGATGGTCCTTTCTGTGGCTTTCTCCACTAACCAAAAAAGAAGGGCATTCCTTAACTTTTAAGAGGGAGGTTATAAAAAGGTCAACAAGACTTCTATGTACCTAGAGGGCTTGTCAGCTTCTAGTTTTTCTTAGGACTTGATAAATTCTAAATACTAAGCTATAACTATTTTTTTTTCTCTAGAGAGTAATACACATGTCAGCCTCCTTGTTCCCCCCAAAGATTTTATTCTCATTCTTTTGAGAAGATCCCTCTATTTATTATGTTCTGTTGGAGGTAAATTTTTAAATGCCAAACATTTTGTTTTTAGGACTTGGGCGGGGTATTAGTAATAGAATCATCTGTCCATGTTTACAAATGTTTTAACAAATCCCCGTTTTCAATGCTACATTTCACTCTTCTCCACTGCTCTTGATTTTTTAAGGGTACTGAATGGCAGATGGTGATATCTTCCTTGGATGTGTTGATACCATTCATGCATATTTTGACTGATGCTTGGTTCATTAATATAAAAGTTATCAATATTTTTTTTTTTGTATCTTCTAGAAATTTGTTGGCAGCTCCCAGGTGTCTTGTATTCAAAAGTTATTTCAGGGTATTTGCTAAATAACTGAAGAGTTAGAGCAGAATCCCAAGCAGCCTGATTCCTTGTTCAGTTCACTGCCTTATTTCTTTCTCCCAAATTTCTTTCTATTTTGAGGTTTTACTGAAGACATTATTGAAGAATCATCCAAGGTGCCACACTGCAACAATGATTCAGTTGACAGCTACACCTATGAGCGCCCTTGTTGATGAGCTAGTGCATATCCGAGCTACAGGCCTGACACCCTTTCAGATGGTACTTCTTCAGGCATCACTGAAAGATGACATGGAGAACTTGTTTCATTCTTATGCCTACTATAGGGCCAATGAAAATGGTGAGGTAGACCTGGAGCATGCCTCTTCACTTGGAGGTGACTATGTTGGAGTCCACCCCATGGGTCTCTTCTGGTCCCTGAAACCTGAAAAGAAGTTTACTAAACTGCTGAAAAGAGATGTAATGAATAGCCCCTTCCAGATCCAATTGAAACTTTATGATTCAGATTTCACATTGATCCCCAGTGCAATCACTGCTCCAAAGGTCAGCCTAATTTTGGAGAGGTGGTACGTGGCACCTGGCGTCACACGGGTCCAAGTTCGAGAAGGCCGTGTTCGGGGGGCTCTCTTTCTCCCTCCAGGTGAGTGGGATTACCCTGGTTCTTGTCATCCTTCTTGTCCTCCTTTGAATGCCTTATCCTAGGAGTTTAGCTTGAATACAGATAACAGAGAGAGCATTCCTTTTCTGCCTTAGAATTGGGTTTAACTGGGTTAGGACAAGAATATGGTGATACATTCTTCCATCTCAAGTTTCATCTCAATAATTCTGGAACTTGTCTAAGGATATGACTACAAAGAGTTGTGGAGTCCTTGTATTATGGGATTTCCATAGTTTTGGATTTACGTGAAATTTATCTACATTGAACCTTAGCTATCTGAAGACCCACATCTTGATATTGTGGATCATGTTCCCATTTTTTGGGGGGGAAGGGGTTCTGTCGTATCTGAGTTTCAATTTAGGTGTAGGTCGTTGCAAGATTGTCACAATAAGCTGATAATTTAATGGATTGAAATGTTGCCACAAATATAGAGGATGCAAAAAAGTTTATACCCTCTATTTCCATAACTATTGCATGTTTATAGAATATTCTATAAATCAGCAAATAATACATCATTCTCCCTAGTATCTATAAAACTTTCCAGAACACTCACAGTTTCCCAGAGTGGTCTCTCCATATCAATAGGTGTCTCGAAATATCTATTGGTCTATTTCTCAGAGTTCATTGTAGGTCTGAATGAAGCAAAGCTCATTTCCCAGAAGCAGCCCTAAGCAGGTCCAGGTTTCAGGTATGTCTGAGATCCCCTTATTCAGACTGATGCTTTGATCTAGGACACAGCCATCACATCATCAGGATATATTGCTTTTCTCTCTCTCTCTTTTTTTAATAATCACCTTGTAGAACTGAGATGGGTTGAGGAAATATGTGTTAGAGCTGGTTTCGGATAGCATAAAGTTATAGATGGTGTAGAAGGAATAAAAACTTTCAAAATTCACCATGACCCATGCACTTATTTGGGTAAATTTGAATTTTTTTTTTTTTACACCCAGTAATGAGTATATAGGCTACTTTATTGTGTGTAGGGATTAGGAAGTAAGTGGCACAAACCTCTGTGCCTCTATTACCCCACCTCAGTTAAAATCTGAATATCAGCACAGGCCTTCCACCTTGGTATGATGTGCTGGTTTGGAGCGCACTGTTTGGGAATGCTCTTGGACACCACGTGTGCTGGCTCTCCTGCTTTAGGTGCTTGTTCTGTGGGGATACAAAGGAAGTTTGAGTTGTGCAGGGCCAAAAGAGGTTGAGTCCGATCTCAAAGCATTTCTCAACTACAGTGTTCTTCTAAAATAAGAGGCTCAGTACTCTTGAAGTGTTTCCTCTATTCCTGTCAATCAGAAGATGCAAAAACATCCCTATTTATTTACTAATGTGATATTTTTAAACCAAGATACATTCAGTATTGTTTTATTTTTATTTTTCTCAAGGTGAAAAAACATAGCAATGTTTGTTTCAAAATTCCCAATATGCCTTTAAATCAAGCCACTCTTTTCATATGGATGGGACCAGTTTTCCTGGGCTAAAATTGCTTATGACAAAAATAGAATACCCTCAGTAAGTGCAGCTTGCATTACTTTCAGTATATGTGCTCTGCTTTATTTTGGAAAGAAGCTGCCTACACAGAGTTTGAGTGTAGAATATATTATGCTCCAGTGAATGAACAGTGCTATTTCATGAAAGAACTAATCATTTACATCTGCTTGGATGCAAGATTCAATGACTATATAGTCAGATGAGTGTAACAGAGCAGTGTTAAGTCAGGATTTTAGCTAACATAATCATTTTGATAGCCCCTTTTTTGGAAAACCATATATTTTTGAAGCCTTTTTTGGAGGTTTGTAGTTCTTTGAGAACCCATTTAAACCTGTGGAGCCTCTCATCAATAAAATGAACATATAATCACATGCATTTTGTATATAATTTCAGAGTCTTCATTAATCTCCTGAAGCCTATTAGTGTACCTATTTACAGCTTAAGAAACTCGGGCCTAATTTCTTTGGCTTTCTTTACTCTAAGGCTGTAGAAGTGAACCTCTTTGAGTCCCCATTTTCCTTGGCCACAGAGATTAAATATGTCAGTGAACATGGTTTCCAATCAAACTTCTGGATACTATGTTTCATTATATAGTCAATCCACTTTAATTCTGCCCCAGATACAATGCTGAAAATTTTTCTCTTGAAAATTTGTACTTTAATTCCAAAATTTGTGATGCATTTCCTTTTTGTGTTGTCATTTTTCTTTTCTTCACCTTCCCTTCATACCCGATTCTGTTCTGTTTTGTTCTTTTTCAGGAGAGGGCAGTTTCCCAGGGGTAATTGATTTGTTCGGTAATATTGGGTATCTGGTTGAAAGCCGGGCCAGTCTCCTGGCTAGTCATGGTTTTGTCACCTTGGCCTTGGCTTACCGTGAATATGAAGACCTGCCTTCCCAACTGGAGAAAGTAGATTTGGAATATTTTGAGGAAGCTGCCAACTTTCTCCTAAGACATCCTAAGGTATTTTTGCCTTTTCAGTGAGTCTCAGTCCATGTGTTTTTAATAACCATAAAATTCTTTGACTTCTTTTGATTTCCGAGTGTGATTCTCCCTCAGTAAAATTAAAATTCTATTACATAGACATACTGGTCATAGAATTTATTTCTTATGCAGTGTCTTTTGCTCAAAAATTTGAAATGTATAGGAAGTTTACCTGTATACATCATGATATCAAAAGGCATTGTCTTTGGTTTCAGACAGAAATGGGTTACTTTACTGGCTTTATCCCATCTGGTTGTGGGAATTTGGGCGAGTTACAAAGACCCTCTTTCTAATCCTCGATTTCTTCATCTGTTAAATCATATCATAGTGAGACTACTTCATAGTTATTGTGAGAATTAAAGGGGATAATAGAAATAAAATGCTTATGAGAGTAACTGGCAATACTAAACACTCAATAAATGTAAGCAATTATTATTTATATCATCTTTTCTGATAACTATTATATCACCATACTTAACCAAACAGATAATCTGTATGTCTTTGAAGAGTTGCTCTAAATTTTTAGTTACTTGAGAGGTAAACATTACCCTGTAGTATTTTCTAGTCTATATGACTTGAAATCTTAAAATGTACTTTTGGTGTAAAAGGGTTGGTGCTTGTTATCCCTTGTAATTGTACATCTTTTTTCTTAGTAAGAATTGATCTAAGGAAAATTAGATCTCTGTACTATATCCCTTTTCATATAAGAATCACACAAATATGATCAGAATTGCAATAGTAAGATGAGCAACAATTACTGACAATCTACTGATGCATTGAAATGATTAATAGCTATTTTTGATGTATATAAGGGAATTGTCCTTGAATGGCCCAACAGGCAATGTTATCATTGTGCTAGGCTTATGGGTGGCTTAGATGGGAAACGTAGTTACGCAGTCCTGCTTTTCACTTTCTTAGCTTCGTTCCCTTTATATTCGCTGCGTGACTTTTGTTTCTCTGTTCTTATCAGTGTCGCAGGGACCGCTGGTTAAAGACACAGCCAGGCCTGGAAACCGGGTTTCTTTGAGTACTTTTATTAAACCTGCCGTGGAATGTGGAATGATAGAGCACAAATCTGTCAGTTCTTTGTAGAACTTATTACTCTATCTGTTGATTTTAAGCATCAAAGGACTCTAAAATCCCTGATCCCAAATTTGGTGGCTGAAGTTGTAACAAGAGTTGGTGTTCTGCCAAAGGCCAGAAACGAATTAGATAAAGCCTACACATATTTGAGTCACTTAAAAAAAATTAAAGCATATTTAACATATAATACTATATTAGTTTCAGGTGTCCAGCATAGTGATTTGACATTTATATACCTTACAATGTGATCACCATGATAAGTCTAGTAACCATCTGTCATGGTACAAAGTTATTACAATCTTATTGGCTATATTCCCTGTGCTATACATTACATTCATGTGACTTTTTGTTTTTGTTGTTGTTCATCTGTGTTATACTTACTTTTACTTTATCTTCCATGGCCAAATCTATTCTGACTTCTCATTCTACTAATCTCACTTTTTTTCTCAGTCTTTTCCTACAGAGTGTGCTTTCCTATACCCTCTAGAGAGCTCAGAATTTGTACCGCAGAGTTTAACAATTATATCATGACTCATATTATTCACAATAGTTATATGCATTTTTCTTATTCTCCTCACTACACTGGTACTTCCTTAGGGCATTTTAAACTCAGCACCCAACACAATGCTGAATCCATAGTATTCAGTCAGTAAAGACAGACATATTTTTGAGGGAATATTTCCTTTGAACACATATTATATATTCCAGAACTCTAGAACTAGGCATGGGGGTGGGATTAGTACTGTCTTTGCTCCCACTGGCCACAGAGGTTCTTTGGTTGTTTGAGATTGTAGGGTTTTGCTAAACGATGGATAGACTCAACATCTCATCTTCATTATTTTCAGGTCCTTGGCCCAAACATTGGGATAGTCTCCATAAGCAAAGGATCAGAGATTGGACTCTCCATGGCTATTCACCTGAAACAAGTCATAGCCACCGTACTTATTAATGGGCCCAACTTCATAGTTTTCATTCCACAAGTATATCATGGGCAGATAAGTCAGCCCTTGCCATTTTCTCCACAATTTGTATCCATCAGCGACTTAGGGTTAATTGAGTTACAACACTGTTTTACAGAAACTGGAGTTGAAGCCAGTCACAATTTTCTCCTTCCCATTGAAAAGGCCCAGGGACATTTTCTCTTCATTGTGGGAGAAGAAGATAAGACTCTCAACAGCAAAGCTTGTGCTGCCCAAGCCACAGAACAGCTGAGGAGAAATGGGAAGAACAATTGGACCCTGCTATCCTACCCTGGGGCAGGCCACCTAATAGAGCCTCCCTATACCCCACTGTGCTGTGGCTCAAAGATGTCCAGTCTTCAAGCCTTTCTGCATTGGGGAGGACAGACGGTTCCACATGCTGCTGCACAGGAACATTCTTGGAAGGAGATCCAGAAGTTTCTCAGAAAGCACCTCCTTCCGGTTGTGACCAGTCAACTCTGAGAAGAGTGGATAGCCTAAGAAATAGAGAAGCACCAGGGTATTTTACCAGATCTTCACTTGATTTTCATAGAGCAATGCCTTAGACCTCTCATTGTAAGAAGGAAGTTATAGCAAGAAAAAGCAGGACTAAGAATGATCATATCTTGACTTGGCAAAGGAAAAACCATTTCCACTTAATCTGATATTATATGCTGAGATTATATTTATAGAAATAAACTGAGGGCTCTACTTGCCCTAAAATATTCCACTTTACAATGATAGCAATTCTTTAGGGGAGAAAATTACCAACAACGAACCACAGAATTCCCTACTTTATAAAACAGACATGAATAGAATCAGGGGCTGATTTCTTAAAAGTCAAATTACATATGCTTAAATCTCATGTTTGAAAATGTGTTCATGGCTCTTGGTTACTTCATTGTCATTGGAGAGCTAGAGCTGGGTAAAAAAAAGTATGTGTCGTTTTAAGGCAAAATGGAAGCTGATATGGAGGTAACATCCTTGAGTCAGTCTACAATCAGTAATTCAACAAAATTTAATAAAATAAAACAAAATAATTTTTTGTGTCTAAACAGGTACAGCATTTTGAGAGAGGAACAATTCAAGATTCACAGAGTTGCAATTTAGGAAAGTAGCCATGATAGTGTAGATTGATTATGTGCCTCCAGATTAGAGCCTGGCAAACTCTTTCTAGTAAAGTACTTTTAAATAGTAAGTATTTTGGCTTTGTGAGCCATAAGGTCTCTATTACTATTACTCAGCTTTGCAATTATAGTACAAAGCAGCCATAGATAGAATATAATAAATGATTGTGGCTGTGTTCCAATTAAACTATTTATGGATACTGAAATTTTCATTTCATGTAATTTTTACATAGAACAAAAATAGTAATTTTCTTTTCATTTTTCCCCAAGCAGTTACATATGTAAAAATCGTTCTTAGCTCACAGGCAGCAGAAAAACAGGCCTAGGCTAAATTTGGTGTGCGGGGCATATAGAGCAATCCAAATGACCTTATCCAAGGTCAAATTTGAGGTATCTTCTCTAAGAGGCAAGTCACAGCCTAAATATTCCTGAGCTATGGAACTGCATTGGATGGAAGTGGAAGGTGATTGATAAATAAACAAGATGAAGATGAATCAATAGAAAAGTATTTTGTAAATATAATGGGGAGCCAATGAGGAATTAGAGTAATAGAAATAATATGAGGACATTTCAGTTGCATCTGCCTAAATTCTTTCTTTTATCTGCTTTCTGATATTCCCTCTGTTTAGAGTAAAATCATTCCATTCAGTATGATTGGGGCTGTTAGCCTCCCTCCTCTCCCATTCATAGACATTTTCACATTTCCCAGACCTGGCCAATCACAATACCCCACTCCTTCGACTGTCCTAATTGTGTAATTGCAATGACTAATACCTTCTATTCTATACAATAGTTATATTTGTTATGTGCTATATGCATTAGTTATATATGCAACATGCTATATGATAGTTATCATATCGGGTATAATGTTACATGTTTCCTGTTTTGGACTTTAGGAAGAATGCCTGTCTGTAAGGTATGATGTCGGTGTTTGGTCTGATATATATCTCTTGATTTATAGTTTATGAATTTTTCTTTTAAATCAAGAAAGTTTGGGTTTCTTTTAGGTGCTTTTTCAGCATCACTGGAAATGATTATATTTTTTTTCTCTGTAGATCTATTACTATGATGAATTATTTTTTCTAATATTGAATCATCTTTGCAATTGTAGATAAAAACTTACTTGGTCAAGATGTATTCTTAATTAACAATAATAAATAAGATTGAACCACTGTGTGTGTGTGTGTGTGTGTGTTTGCTTAAGTAGTACACCAATGTTGTACTTGTTTTATAAAAAGAATTTAAAAGTTTTTCTTCCTTGTTATGGTAGTTTAATTAAGACAGAAATATCTTCCCAGAATAGAAGCTAGTAGTTCTATTCTGGGTATTCTACTGTTCCTGGTAATTTTTTTAAAAGACAACCTCGATTTTTATTAATAATTGGTATATATCTTATCTGTACCATAGTAGATTTTTTTCAAATCATACTAGTTCTTTATTTTTTTAAAACATTTTATATGTCAGAAAAATCAGAAACATTTGAAATTAAACTGTGATAAAATATTTTTTAAAATACCCTCCAATTTTGGCACATTAATGTTGCAAAAGTTAAAACAGAAATAAACTTCACATTAATTTTATTTAATTTTTAAAATTATATGAACAAAACTTAGTAGAAGTTTCTGGCATTTTGTTGTTGTGGGAAAACAAACAAGGCATAAAACTTACCATTTTAACCATTTTGAGGTGACTATGCACTCAACTATACTGTGACATTAAGTACATGCACATTGTTGTGCTTCCCTCACCACCATTAGTTTCCAGAACTTTTTCATCTTCCCAAACTGAAACTCTATACCCATTAAACAATAACTTCCCATTATTCCCTTCCCCTAGTCCCTGGCAACCACTTTTCTATTTTCTATTATTTTTATGTTATTTTTTAAACTACTCTAGATACCTCATATAAGTGGAATCATATAATATGTGTCCTTTTGTGTCTGGCATATTTCACTTAGCATAATGTCTTTAAGGTTCATCTATGCTGTAACATGTGTCAGAATTCCCTTCTTTTTTAAGACTGAATAATATTCCATTGTATGTATACGTCCCTACATTTTGTTTATCTATACATCTGTCAATGGACATTTGGGTTGATTATACTTTTTGGCTATCGTAAAAAATGCTGCTGTGAATATTGATGGATAAATATCTGTTTGAGTCCCTATTTTCAGTTTTTTGGTTGTATATCCAGAAGTGAAATGGCCAGGTCATATTGCAATTCTATATTAATTTTTTGAGGAACCACTGTACATTTGTAATATCCAAAATATACAAAGAATTTATACAACTTAAAAACAAAAAGAAGCAAACAAAAAACAATTAAAAATGGGTACAGAATCTGAACAGACATTTTTCCAAGGATGACATACAGATAGCCAACAGGTATATGAAAAGATGTCCAATATCACTAATTATTAGGGAAATGCAAATCGAAACCACAATGAGATATCACCTCACACCCATTAGAATGGCTATTATCAACACAATAAATAACAAGTGCTGGAATGGATGTGGAGAAAAGGGAATCTTCTTGTGCACTGTTGGTGGGATTGTAATTAGTGCGGCCACTATGGAAAACAGTATGGAGATTCCTCAACAGTTTAAGAATAGAACTACCATACATTCAGCAATTCATCTTTTGGGTATTGATCCAGTAAATATAAAAACACTAATTCAAAAAGATAAGTGAACACCTATGTTCATTGCAGCATTATTTATAATAGCCAAGATATGGAAGCAACCTAAGTGTCCATTGATAGATGAATGGATAAAGAAGATGTGGTATATATGTACAATACTACTTAGCCACAAAAAAAGATGAAATATTACCATTTGTGACAACATGGATGGATCTTGGGATATGCTAAGTGAAATAGTCAGGTGGAAAAGGCCAGAAACCATATGATTTCACTCATATGTGGAATATAACACAAATGAACAAACATAACGAAACCAGACCAAACTCATAGGTATAGACAACAGAATGGTGGGTACCAGAGGGGAAGGAGGCTATGGGTAAAGGGGGTCAAATATGTGGTAACAGATGCAAAGTAGACTTTTGGTGGTGAGCACACAATAGAGTAAACAGATATTGAATTATAATGTACACTTGATATTTATATAATATTAACCAATTTTACCTCAAAAAAAATTAGTTAATAAAAAACAAAAATTATAATCAGCTATTTTGCTAAAATGTGGGCACAAAATAAATGTCTAATAATTTATGAATTATGAATATCTTTATTTTATTACTCATTTGAAACATTGCTTGCCCATAGAGAGAACATCTAGATATATATTATAATAATTCAGTTCAATTGTCTTTGATATTTGCCAACTTCTAGTCATAGAAAAATCTACAAGTATTTTTAATTTTGTCATTATGATGCTATATTTCAAGGTAGGAAGTAGGAGAGAGCATATTGTATTGAATTGTTCATTTCTTTGGTTTATAATTTTAAATGTTTGTAATATTGTATGTAGGTCTTATTTTTTACTATTGCTCCATGTCCCACAAATGTAAGGGATAGGCTTATACATTACAAGTACCTACCATCTTCTACAGATGAATTCTCTGTAATATGGCTCTGACTGGCTGCAAAGAAGGCTGAGAAATGTAGTCTAGCCCAGGAGGAAAAGAATGGCATTTGTTGAAAATATCATGGTCTCTACCACACAGTCTCATAAAAAAAAAAAAAAAAGCAAAACAAAACAAAACAAACAAACAAACAAACAAAAAACCTTAGTAACTTTCAAAGTACCAGGTTCTTTAACCTACTTGGTCTCAGTGGCTATGTGCATTATTTGCTTGAAACTATCAAGTGTCAGCTTTCAGAATTTGAGATGATCTAGTGCAGTGTTTTAAAATTTTATCTAAGTTTTACTACTGATACACAAGATAATTTTAGATGGTTCTGAAACATTTTTACTTTAGTGGTTATTTACTTCGTAATAATGCATACCAGAAAAGAATTACTATTTTATCAAACCTATGTTTTCATGAATGTTATTATTTAGGATGGAGTTAAGATAAAAAGGGAATATATTTTAAAAATTAACTAAACAAAGCAGACTCCACATTTACTTACTACAACTCAGATATACAAACACAGAATTTTCTTTAATTTTCTATAAAAGAACCAAGTTTCCTATCAAACAACTGTTTCCAATGATGGTGGAGGGGAAAAAAACAACAAACCAGGTCATTAAACGTATCTTAATCTTTTTCTGTTTAATGTTGCCCATGTTCATGTAAATATTGAGTTAGTTTGAAATTCAAATACCAGCAGGAATGTTTATCTCCTTCAAAAGATATCCTCTGTCCTCTTCTCCAAATCTGGGTGCAAGGGGACTTGTATATTCTCACCAGATCAAATAACTACTCTTGGCCGGCTTTTCTAATCTGGTAGAAGTGCAACCTGTCTCATCTCCAGGCATTCACCTCTGGTGTACACCAGTGAAGTATCTGTACTGATATAGCTCATAGTCTGTCCTCTCAGTGTGGTCAAGGCCAGTGGCAAACACCCTCTCACCCTCTGGGACTGGGTTTGCCCCACTTGACTTTCATTGTCCTTGCAAATTCTCTGAGTGTTAGTTGTGTCTTTTATCAGGTCTCTGGTAGACCTGTATACCCCGTATTCTCTACTAAAGGGTCAGCTCACATGTTGCCACGATGATCCCAGGGAAGACTTGCTGGCCTTCAACTCTTAGGTGCTGTCTATGACCAGTACTGTGAGAATATGGAAACTTCTGGAACCCTCTCACACAACAGGAGTACAAAGAGAGACTTGTGTGTACTATCTTTGCATCTCTGCCTGCCTAAACACACAATGCCCCATTTTACTCTGCTTTCTAGAACTTCAAACAGGAAGCAGGACAAAAGCTTCCTCTGGGGCTTCCAGTTTCTCATAATTCAGTTCCACCTTTAGTCAAGGCTTAGACCTTTTTAGGCAGGGCTGCCTTCTCCCCTAGGACAACAAACCCCAAGGCCTAGCCTTAAGGTAATAAACCTTCAAAGGAAGAATAAATACTAAGAGCATACATACTTTAGGTGGTATTAATAATAATGATTATCCTTGCCTTTCGCGTAATAGGTCAGTGAGTACACACATATGGCTAGCTTCGTGACGGTGCTACTTCATGACTGACCTTTTTTTTGGAATACTGATCTATGTCAGCTTTCTTATTTTATAGCTGAGCAATAGAGGCTCACAGAAATTTTTACAATGAATTAGTAGCAGGGCTGGGATCAGAACCCAGGGACACTCCTAAATTCTCTCTATTACACTATGTTGAGATTTCCCCCCCGACCCTACCCCATAGGCTGTTAAACTCTATACTCTGGAAATTTGAAATGCATTTGGGACTATAAACTGGTTTTGTCTGAGGAGAACTAGCAACACTTCAATTTTTGTGTGTACTAATTATGGAGAACTTTTTCTCAGTTCTAATGTTTAGGAACATTGTTGGGTCTGTCACTGAGAGGAAATCACTGTTTCCCACTGATTGTGTTGCAGCTATGTGGATGCTCCAGTCTGTAGGTTAGATTATTTGTACATTTTGACGATGGATATTGACTGAAAGGATTAACAACTAGGCAAACTACAGAGGTTGTGTCCTGAGGAGGCATTTTTGCATTGGGGGCAGGGGGAGGGGGGGCTTCTGCTGTCTCTTGGGAAAGTGGTTTGCAAACTGGGCTCTGGATTAGCATCTGTTAAAAATATGGATCTTAGAACCTTAGCCCAGGCCTATCAAGTCAGAATTTCCAGGTGCAAAGCCCCCGTGGGAATCCTTAACAGACTTTGCATGTGAGTCTTAAACCCTCTCTGCTCTGAAGATGGATTTTTGGGACTCACTTTCCTAGAAACCACCAAAAAGGCAGCTGTCAAAGAGACCACTTACAGGAGGAAATACAGAAGGAATTGAAACAAAAGAGACTAGAGTTGAGAGTAGGGAGGAGGAGTGAAGGGAAAGGCTTAAGAGCCAGAGCTCTGTGATGAAATATGAGACTCCATCATGAAACACCTCAGTGAAAGGCACGCCAGCTGGGCTGAGCCTCCGCCCAGATCACATGACAGCATATCCTGGTAGCTCTGTCACTGAGAACTTCAAAATAAGCTGCTGATGGTTTCTGTAGAGACAGTTTCAATTTTGAACAATAGGCTGGGGTGTTTTGAACAACATAAATTAACGAGCAACAAGCAAGTGTCCTCTGCTTCTAGTTGGCTCAGTAAGCTGTCCTGCTCCAGACACTTCCTGAAGCAGAATTTAGGGTGAGTGTTTGGGGAATCAGAGCTGTCATGGCCTCTGCAGAAAAGATCTGCTTTCTGATTCAAGCTGCTTTCATTTTGCCATGTCTGTTTCTTTCATCTCAGCAGGTAGCATGGTTCTGGGAGGGACCAGCAATTACCACCCTTGGTGTTTTTTGCTCAGAAACATTTGGCTGTAAAAGTCAGCTTCCAGCTAGTAAACTTATGCAGAAATTGTTTCATTACTCAAGTAATTTTTTTTTTTAGGATTTATTGCTTGGAAGGAGAGTGACGAAGTAAGTACCTGATGAAGAAAGGAAAGCAACAGCCTCCTAAAGGGAATGAAATTTTTGTTTCTTGATTAGCAAATTTAACTTTTGCTTTCCTTTATTCTTTGCTTCTGCCTCCTGAAATGTTAGTGTCTTGTCAGTTTTTGACTGCCCTTCCCCCTAATGGGTCAAATTCTCTCAGAGATGGCTTGACCCCCTTCACCCTGGGAGTCTGGCTCAATATAGTAGCTTTCAGCTTTCAGCCCTTCTGGGTTTGCATCCATTTTACTGAGGAGCCCCTCCCCACTACAACAAAGCTAATCCTGGGTGAGGCATCTGAATTCTGGTTTCTTGCCCTCTGATTTCTTTGTAATCTTGGTTTCATTGATACTCTGCAATGTAGTCTTGCCTTCTGCTGCAAAGTGTGGAAACCTGGGTTGAGTCACATGGTATAAACATAGCTGCTGAGTGTCCATCTCTGGGCTTTAGGGGGGTAATTCTCAGATAAAGAGAAACCATGACTGGGAAGAAACTCCAGTATTCTATATTACAAAAGCTCGATATAAGTAGAGTATTTTAATTACACTTTTGATATTTTTTTTCCTGCCAGTTATAAATCTTAGAACTCCTAAGTATATACAGTATATGATTTGCTAAATTAGTATCAATAAGATCCCTAGAGTTTTCACACATAGTTGCTGCCCGTGAGGAGTTTGCAGTCTGCTTCGAGGGATCAGACCAGATACAGGATGTGTGAGGGAGAAGGGGTATGGTATACAATTCAAATTAATTCAACTTGGAAATAAAATCTATATTGCATCATTACATTGTATAAAAGTTTTGAGAAGGAGAAAAATAACAAGAGAAGTTGGGAAAGCATTTGTAAAATAGTTCAAATCAATGATTCCTTCTTAATGATCTCCTTTGGGGTGGGGGGACAAAGGAAACACAGATACAGAGGCTTACAGGAAGGATCAGATCAGAAAATACCTACAGAGCACCAAAGTGTTGCTTGGGACATGGGGTGCTTTTTTTTTTTTTTAAATATTATGTGCCCCATCTCCCTAACATGAACGGAAGTTTGAATTGATGCCACTTCCTTTTGTCAAAAACTTTCCCCGTATTGTGGGAAAACATTCAGAATCATTTAATTAATTCAAAATTAATCGGTTGACCATGAGTTTAAGTTTATATAAAATGGTCAGTACTGCTGGTTTTTGACAGGGGATCAGGATGGGAGTGTGAGCTGTGCAGAAAATCACTTTTTTTTTTTTTTTGGTAAATTACTTTTTCATAGTAAGTGCAAAAAGGCATTTTTCCCTTTAGCATCTCCTACCTCCAACGACTGTTTCTACAGTAAAGAATCAGGCATCAAGAGCTGCTTTTCTGTCCCTGCACAGCCAGAGCCAGTTTATTTTCTCCAGAAGCTTCCTACTCACAAATCTAAACCCCAAAGCCTTTATTTTGTATTCCTCCATAAAAAATTAAGCATCTCTTGAAGAATCAAGCTTTTTGAAGGGACACAGATTACGACAATTTGTGTGAAGATCTTGGTGAAAAAAAAAAGATGAATACCTATGTCAAAGTCTCTGTGAGAAATTTTCTTTAGAGCTAAATTTTGGAAAGGCTTCACTTTTTCCTTTCCCCTGAGGAACTTGTAAGTTTTTTTCTGAGAATATTTGGAGCCACAGAACTGACCAGGTTGCCTTTTCCCCTTTGACTATCACTAATTCAGCGCCAAACTTATAGCCCACAAAATGCTTTACTTATCGTGCTCCAGGTTTTCTTTGACCAATGCCTCTGATTCTAGTTCATATTTTCTCAGATTCTATTTTGTTTTTACTCTTTATTTGTTTATCTGTAAACAGGTTCAAATCCTCTGTGAACTGTAGTATAGAGGAAAGAAAGGAAGGAGAGAAAAGGAAGGAAGGAAAGAAGGAAGGAAAGAAGGAAAAAATGGAGGGAGGGAGAAAGGGAAGGAGGAAGGAGAGAAAAAAGGAAGGAAAGATGAAAGGATGGAAGGACGATAAGAAATACCCCAAATTTTCCTCATAATTGAGCAGAGTAAGAAATGGCTGATCAAATGTATAATACAGTCTCTTTATTACAAACATTTTGACATTTATCACTCCACTGAAAAGGCAGAAAAGCAGAAACAAAGTCATAAAGTTTTATCTTCTCTTAAAAAGAACAAATAGGAACTGTGAAAAGAGCTGGAGTTTGGTCTTACAAGGGCAGAAAGGGATTCGAGACTAAAAAAATATAAACACCGCCATAACATAGTTCTTGTTTATGTAATTGCATCCCAGGTAGGCTTGAGGACTGAAATGCAGCACGGATCTTTCTTATAAGCCCTTTGTCATGAATCACCCCTTTGGGTTTTAACAAACACCCTGTGAAACTGGTCACATGGATATTATCCCAACTGAGGAATTAAAGCTCAACTTACTGAAAACCACAAAACTAAGACTTACTGCAGCGCTATAATGGGTAAGACAGGACACAAAAGTGTCAGACCCAGCTTTAATTTCTCATTCTACTATCAATTACTTGTGAGACTGAACATGCCATTCACTCTGTTTCTTCCTAGGTAAAACGAGAATAATGGGTATTCTCCGCATGTCTTCTCCCTCCTCCCAGTGTTCTGTGTGCTTTGCCTGTCTCCAGAAGTATAACTTGGCCAGACCTAACGTAAGCCTTGTCTAGCCCTTGGAATATAAGTCTCCAACCCAAAGTCTTCTCTTCCACCATAGGGCAGGAAATACTACGTGGCCCCTTGGCCAGTTATCCATGTTCCAGCTGACAGCCACGCCAGCAAGTGCCCTTGCGGATGAGCCAGTACACATCCGAGCGACAGGCCTGGCCCCGTTGCAGATGGTGACCCTTACAGCATCTCTGAAGGATGAGACAGGGAACCTGTTCCGCTCTAAAGCCTTCTACAGGGCTAACGAGGCTGGCGAGCTGGACCTGAAGCAGGCGCCTTCATTTGGAGGCGACTACGTGGGGGTCCATCCCATGGGCCTCTTCTGGTCGCTGAAGCCTGAGAAGCCTTTTGGAAGGCTGCTTAAGAGGGATGTGATGAGCAGCCCTTTTTTGGTCACTCTGAACCTGTACAACTCAGTTTGCTTCCAATATTCAGCTACAGTTGAGCCCAGGGCCAGCCAGGTGGTGCAGCGTTGGTTCCTCAGCCCTGGGACGCGGCGCGTGCAGATCCGAGAAGGCCGGGTGCGAGGAGCCCTTTTCCTCCCTCCAGGTGAGACTAATCTTTGGCATAGAGAAACCATTGTTGGTTGCAGTATAAATAGAAGCAAAAACAAACAGCATCAAACTCATGGAGAACTACTACTTCCCACAATCTAGTATGACTAACGCGCCATTGTGTGTTAGTGAATGAAGGTGGAATTCATACTGCTCAGCCTCTACTTGACCTTCTTTTTATTCTTTCTGATCCCCTTCTCTTCTCTCTTTGTTGCTCTCAGGAGAAGGCCCTTTCCCGGGAATCATTGATTTGTTTGGGGGCGTTGGGGGTCTAGTTGAATTTCGAGCCAGTCTTTTGGCTGCCCATGGCTTTGCAGTGCTGGCATTAGCGTATTTTGCCTACGAAGACCTGCCTAACCTGCTGGAGGTGGACCTGGACTATTTCGAGGAAGCTGCCAACTTGCTACTAGCTCACCCCAAGGTATTTAAAGTACTTTTAATTTTACCTTGCAACATCACGGTAAAAGGCCAAAAAAGTTTACAAATATCTATTCTGCCTGTTTTACCAATCTGTTTAGACTTGGGCATAGCAGTTTACAGTTAAAATGAGAATGCTAATACCTACGTTGTAGGATTGTGGAGTTGGTTAGAGATCAACTTAGTGCTTATTGGCACAAAGACAATTAAAAAAAGGGTGGCTATATTATGGTTATTTTCAATGGGAAAAAAAGCCAAGACTTCTTACATTTAAAGTGCTTGTAATTTATTCACAAGTGGCTCTTCAATGTTTTGTCTGCCACCGATCTCAAATCATAATTCTCTGGCTTGACATGTTTTCACACTTTAATAATTATCTCAGCATGAGGTAATGCTAGAGAAGTCACACTACAGAGCCCTGAGACTGAGAACAACGCAGAAGTTCAGTGCTAGAGCTGGGCCACGGCATCAGGGCAAGATCACCAGCAAAACTGACTTGGCTGTACCATCTGATTAGCCGAAGAAGCTCTTTAGTTAGTTTCAGATTTAGGAGCAGAACTAAGCCTGAAGTAAGCGCTCAGTGTCAGGAGCTAGGCTAGGGAAAGGAATCTGGGAAGGAAGGGTCATTTTAGAACTCTCTCTTGTTGTCGTATTGAAAATGAAGGCCATGGACTCCTTGGCATCACCTAAGAGTGTTTGTTTGAATGCAAACTCTCAAGCCCCATCTCTGAATCAGTACCTACATTTTAACAAGATCCCCAGGTGGTTTGTGTGCACATTCAAATTTGATAAGGACTGGGAAAGTACATCTCATAACTCAGCTTTTTTCTAGAAATTAAATATCATATGATTTACAATTTAGTACCCCTTATGAGGTCCCAAAATACTGATATTTGTAGTAATGACTATTAAAAGAAACAGGAATACGTATCATATAGTCGGGTGTCAAGGTTGACGTTCTATTAAGTCGAACCATATTAGCTTAAGGTCTTCTAGTTAAAAAATGTTCAAATGATTTCTTACGGTTGAATCTAACAGTGGTAAAATAATCATACCAGCTAACATTAAGTGATTATTTGTTAGACTCTATGCTAAATACTCTACAGGCACTGTCTCATTTTAATGCTCACAATACTCTTGTGAAGTAAGTACTACTGACATCATCCTCACTATCTCAGATGAGAAAGCATACTCACTCAGATGAAGTAATGTGCCAAAACTCTACAGCTAGTAGGTGACAGAGCCTTCTGGCAAAATCTTTGCTCCGAACCTTCAGTCATCCTGACTCCTTGACTTTTCTTCTCTCCCTGGAGAGCCTCAACTTTTCTCAAGGCAAGAGAGGATATGTTTCCTATTGGAGCATTATCAGTATCCTTATCTTCAGTGTTACCATCATCATCATCAAATATATATGTGATTTTTCTAAGCATATTTGACTCTTTTTGAAAGATTGCCTAAAAGGAATTAAATCCCATGTAAAACGTTATCATGTTAAATTTTTTTCATTTCAAATTTAACCATTTGTGACGTCTGCAGAGAAAAGGCAATTGCTAAAATTCAATTTGGATTTAAATTTAGCAGGAAAATTCAATTCCCCCCTTTGCCTCTTGATATTGTTGTAAACTTGAGCAGTGCCTTTCTGAATCTCAGTTTCCTTGGAAGGACTGAGATAATGTATGTAAAGCACTTAGCATAGGGTCTAGCATATAGTAAACTCTCAATAAATCCATCTTGTCATCTTTGTCCATCTGGTGTCTTCTCTTTCCCTTTGCCCACTCCTCAACCAATCCGAAAGTGTTTTAGGTTTTACCCCTGAAGCATTGTCAATACATCATACTCCCTTCATCCTTCCTGCCAATGTTTTAGTTCATTCTCTTATCATTGCTCACCTGTGAGACTGCAACTGTGTATTAATCAATTTCCTGTCTCCAGTTACAACCCTCGTCCCTCATTCCCCCATCCATTCCTCACACAGATAGTTTCCGAATGTAGATGTACACTGGATTTCTTAGGAAATATTTTGTAGTATTAGATTTTTGGGCCCACTCAGCCCCATTGAAGTAGAAATTTGAAATACTGAATCTCGGAAAGCTCTACTTTAAAAAGTTTTTTTTTTTTTTTCTCCCAGGTGATTCTGATGACAGTAAGGTTCTGGGAACACAATTAATGAACAAAATAAATATACCAGGTCATTATGTCTTTGCCATTATCTGTCCAGAATGCCTGTCCTGTCCTCCTTTGTCTCTTAGACTCTTCCTTCCCCTCTGCTTCTTCAGCCTATCACAGAATGTAGGACTCTCTCCTGAGACTTACTACTTTTCTTATTGAACTGGGTACTGAAATTCAGCTGTAGGTAGAATCCAAATCTTTCCTCATTACACCCCTCCTCCACCCCTCAAGGCTTTCAGGATTAGCCTTTGGATTAATGGATGTACGAAACCTTTGTAGCCTTAAAAGGCTATTTAACTATGAATTACACTAACATAATATTTGAAAGAACCCAGGAAACATCTGGAGAGAAGAATTTGATTCTTCAGCACGCTTACTTACCTCTGCTCTTTTAACGTATAGTGTTGCTGGTGCATTATATCCTTTTATAGAACTTTCATGAAGTTTTTATTTTTATTGTTTCACTTGATCCTAACAATTTGGAAGGTAGGTAATATTATCACCCCCATAAGGCAATAAGGGTTGTAAAGGGTAAAGAGGTAGTGTGTTTGGTTATAGAAGCTGGTAAACCCGAGCGCCAGGACTCCCACCTCACGTTTCCTGATTGTCCATCATACTAGCTTATGGCATGTGTGAGAGATCCTTCTCAGTATGGCCTGTAACAGATCCCCTTTATTTTGTACTTCAGATCCAAAGGCCAGGAATTGGAGTGATCTCTGTGAGCAAAGGTGCAGAGATTGGGCTGGCCATGGCTTGCTTTCTGAAGCAGGTGGTAGCCGTCGTCTGTATCAATGGACCAAATGCTATCTTTGAATTTCCGCTCAAGTATGGAAACCTGGTTATTACACCCATCCCCTCATTTTTGGAGCGCATGCAGATCGATGTTTCAGGGGCTGTGCGCCTCCGCCATTACAGGGGTGACCCCCGGGATAAATTGAATCAACAGAGTGTGCTTCCTGTTGAAAAGGCTAGAGGTCAGATCCTCTTCATTGTAGGAGAGGATGACGAATTATTCAATAGCAGAGAATATGCTAAGCAGGCCCTGGACCAGCTGCGGAGCCACGGGAGAAGCAATGGAAGGATGCTAGTCTACCCTGGGGCGGGCCACCTCATAGAGCCGCCCTATACGCCCCTGTGCTATGCTTCCCGAAACAACCACCTCTCCGTACCCCTGCTCTGGGGAGGGGACCCTGCTGCTCACGCGGCAGCCCAAGAGCATGCCTGGGGAGAGATCCAGAAATTCTTCAGGCAGCACCTCGCTCAGGCCAGAAGCCAACTCTGAGCAAAGGCTAAGGGTGATGGTGGGGTACAGAGAACAAAAACGAGGATTAGGCAGGGATGCCGCGAGGAGAGGGGGTTCTTCTGATTTCTCTGTATTCACAGTCATCTTGAATGCCCTGGGAAGAAATTGGACAAAATCAAAGGACAAAGATGTAGGTGCATCTGAAGTATTTCTAACAAATTTGTGTGTACTTTGAATTTTTGTAAATTGACTCTTATGTACACCAGAAGATGTTGTTATTTCAAAATGATGATACCATTGCAAACGGAGTAATCTTTTGTACCCCTGAGGGAGATACCTTGATCCAGGTATTGTCATTCTAGATAAATTCCCTGGAACTTCCAAGTTACTTGTGGAAATGTTTTCTGTTTAAGCTATTATGAGTTGAGTTTTTGACATTTGATATGAAAATTCTGATACCATCATCAAGTATAATGCTTGTTATAGATCGCCAGTAGATAATTATTTTATAATAATGCTTCTTTTTATTCCTAAAATATATTTATTTTTGCAGTTTTAATCAGGAATGGGATTAAATTTAATCAAGTGCCTTTGTAGCATTTATTGAAATTAAATGAGTTAATATATTTAAAGCTCTTAGAACAGTGCCTGGAGCATAGCTTTTTTAAAATATGAGTTAGCTATTATTATTTTCAAAATGCTTTCTCTTTCAATTTGTTAATGTGGTGAATTACATTCATTAATGAAATAATTTTGCTTATTCATCTAAATTTAATAAATGAATTTTTCATATTGAGTAATTTGGGTTTTAAAATTCATTATGGAGCCAATCTGGTCATTTATATTTTCTCAGAATTTCGCCTCTATTTTCTGGAACACATTTTCCTCTTATGGTTTTTTATATATTCCTTGTTTATTTGCTTGCTTTCTCTTTTTCCTTTCAGTCTGACTTGTAAAATATTTGTCTCTTTTATTGATCTTTTCCAAGAACAGCTTTTGGTTTATTTATTGGTCAAATCTATTTTTTCTTGATTCATCATTTCTGTTTCTTTAAAATAAATACATTCTTTCTGTGATATTTGTGTTTATTTTTCTGGTTTTTTGATATGCAGTGTTCTTATTTTTTTAATTTCTAAGTAGTTTCTAATTTACTTTCCCCTCCCCCACCCTTAAAACCAAAGCACAAAGTATCATCCTTGAGATAACGTTCTGGTTATAAAGAATGGGGAGGAATGATGTCACTTTGCAATGAAGGGGTCAGGCTGTAACCACCTGAACACACTGATCAAACTTAGCATCTCTAAAAATGGCCAGTTTGACATAATGTACTTCATGATCAGATGTAATGTGGAGAAGCTATCTCCTGCTTACTGAGGGTTCTCTGTCCACTAAGGACTTCCTGTCACTTTGGGATAAATTCCAAAATCCATAATGAGGCTTCTAAATTGCCCAACATGCTCCCTGGCACCATCAAATGTTTCTCACCATACTCCAGTCACTCTGGCTTTCCTTCAGTTCTTCACATGTGTAAAGCTCTTTCCTGCCCCAGGATCTTTGCACATGCTGTTCCCTTGGCCTCAGGTGCTTTTCTCTGCTTTCTGTCTAGTCACTTCCTATTCATTCTAACATATATGTCACTTCTTTAAAGAAGCCTTTCCTGATATCACTCTATCTTGCCCTATCTAAATCGGGTCCCCCTTCAAAGTACTAATTATATGTTGTTTTGTGGTTGTTTTCCTTTCCTTCCACTTTAAGTTCCAGGAGGATAAGAAGTGGGTCAATTAATTTTGTTGCATATTCTCAGTTCCTAGCATGACCCCTGACAAATAATAGATGCTCATTAAATGCTTACTGAAGGAATGAAAGTATCAATTGATCCTGGGCATCTGGATCAAGAACTGGGATGCAAGCAAGAGGTTTGGTGTTCGTTGCAAATTCCCAACAGACTATATAGTACACTTATTGAATTCAGCAGTGCAGAAATAGTATAATAGCCTTAATGTAACCTATTCTTTAAAACAGACTAGGGCAATCTAGTATTTGATGTGTCTGCTTCCAAGATACTTCATACTCTTGAGAAGTACTGGTAGTTGCATACAATAGGGAAATCAAGTCAATTTTTTGAAACAAAAGTGCTTCTCCTGGCTCTTCTGCTCTTTAAGTCATGCCAGTGATACTCCCTCTCCTTCTGAGTACATGATTATGCTTGTTTGCATTCTCTAATTCACTAGAGCTATATTCAGCCCTTCTGTCTATGACAGCCTAATAGGGAGATTGTTAGGATGTATCGAGAGAGGCTCCCATGTGTTTGTAACTGCTGAGTGTAGTTTCCTCATCCATATTATTCCTGTATCTAAATATTCTTTTCATTTCCAAATGAGTCAAGTCTCCTTTGGCTAATTTAGAAAGATATCTGGAATCCATCTATTTGACACACTTTAACTGCTTGCTCTGTATCAGGCCCTGTTCTGGGCACTGAATCAAAAAAAAAGAAAAATGTCATAAATATCCTCAGGGGCTAATAGTCTCATGAGGTTGCTTATGTCAACAGACTTGATTAGCCTTTCTTTTGTTCCTTCCCACTTCCTTCTCAGAGAGAATCAGACTTCTCAGGCTCCTCTAAGTTTTCCTTAAAAAACGGAAGAAAAGCTCATTGCAGAATTCATTCTTTCTGAGGCTAAGTGACCACTTGCCCATTAGACAGAGGATGTTGTCCTTGGTGGGTGGCCCAAGTGGAGGCATCCCTAGCCCTGAGACATGAATCTCAAATGGCAGGCTTGAAAGATCAACATGGGGCTCGTGAAATGACTTGTGGCTACTTGGGGATGATGCTAAGGTTGCCATGCATAATGGAAGGAATCAGACTGGCTCAGGGATCCTAGAGATGTGAGCCCAGAGATTCCCCTTAGTTCCAAGTGCCCCAGTATGGTTGTGGTGTCCTGTGGAGCATGACTCAGTTAAGTACCAATAACCCCAAGCCCAAGGCCAGGAAATTGGGTTCTCTGAATAGAGATCTTGGAACACTTCTAATAAGTCCTTCCAGACTAAAACTGGAGAGAAGAATAGAAGGATAACACACACTTTGTCAACTTAAGTTCTTGGAAATACCATCTGGTAGTCAGACAGTTAAAGGGTCTCTCATTGAGACAATAAATGGGTAATGTAAAACTAATATAGCCTGACAGCATTTTCCAGAATGTCGTATCATGAATAGTTAAATAGAATTGAGCTCTTATTGCTGTTCTGAAAAAAAAAAAAAAAATCCTAAAATATGTTTAGAAAAGGAATCACTCTGAAATTGGGCAACATTATACTTAGGTAGCTTCTACAAGATCAGGAAGCCCAGAGTTTGCAAATTCTTCTTCTTATAAGCAGTATGCACCCCTCTCATGATGTACTTTCTTCACCTACACCACCCCCTGAACTATTTAAGTAGGTATATCACATTGGAAAGCCTTTGAAAAAATGTGGACTTGGTTTGAAGGCATCTTGATGTAGTTCAGCAGTCCCCAACCTTTTTGGCACCAGGGACCAGGGCTCCTATGATCTAATGCCTGATGAGCTGAGGTAGAGCTGGGGTGGTGATGCTAGCACTGGGGAGCAGCTGCAAATACAGATGAAGCTTTGCTTGCTGGCCTGCCGCTCACCTTCTGCTGTGTGGCCCAGTTCTTAACAGGCTATGGACCGGTACCAGCACACGGCCTGGTGGTTGGGGACACCTCATGTAATGGCAATAGTAGAAATTGGAGTCAGGCAGACCTGTATTCTAATATTGGTGCTTATATGTACAGCATCCATTAAGATTTATCTCAGTAGGCATGGAACTGAAAAGCATGAATACTTACTGAAGTTTCTTCATTATAACTCTTCAAATACCTTTGCCTAGTGAATGAAGCTTAAAACAAAAGACATGAGCCAGAATACATTTTGTGATAACTTTTATCTTCTCTTTAGAAAAAAAAAATATGTACAAAAAAAGGTAAGAAGAGCCAACATGGAAGTGTCAAGAAAACATTCAGATAGATACAGACAAAGGAGCTCCTCTCTTAAAGGAGTTACACGTCAGTTATTACCATGCTAGAAAAATGAGATGCAGTGAAAAGTCTAGAACAGTTAAAAGCCACAAAGTCAGGCTGTTGCTCTGGGCTTTGGGTTGTAGATGCTCTGATACCTTTCTGTAAAATAATACTGTGCAAACTGTAAAATATTCATTTTCATATAAAGTCCATACAATATGATATACAAAACTTGAGTTGACAGGGAAGGCTGGTGCTGGCTGCTTTTTAGAAAGAAGGCTGCAGTGTCACCTGTCTGCCCAAGGACGTAATTCCAGAAAGATCTTGAGTTTCTTAGATGGGAGAGATGATTATCTAAGAAAGAATCATAATAACCCTAACAGTCCTCAAATCCAGGATTTTCTGCCAATTGTTTGTGTAACTAGGTGACTTCATTAATACATTACTTAAGCTGAGAATGCAATAACATGTTTAGAGATCAGAACACAGAGTTCTTTTTGAAAGTAATATTTCTTTTTGTACAATTGATTTTGAGATTTACCTTTAACCAACATTGTCCTCCCTGAAACTCAAAAGTTAACTTTCATTAATGTTTAAAACTTCTGGAGGAGGCAGCAACTGTGGTAATAAAAGGTTAAAGTGAATTGTTATATTAATTTTATTTCTGTGTCTATAAAACTGAGAAAAGAAGGTTTGTGTACGAATATCACAAAACAACATCAATCATTGAATAAATGTGGTTCTTCAATGCACACTTGAACAAGAAGAAATTTTTGTTCGTTTAAAATTCTGGCATAAATATATTAAAGCTGAACAAAAAAAAAAAAAAAGTCAGGGCAAGCTACATCAATTCCTTATACAAAAAATGTACAAAACATTAGCCTCTAACTAGATAAACATAATACTTGTCGTCACAGTTTGACATTGAGTAACTGTGTGTCTTGAATAATCGAACTGGAGAGTGATGAAAAAAAACAGCTTGCGACACATCGGCCATCTCAGGTAACTTCGGTCATGGAGGCAGAGTGATTCTGCAAACACAAGCAGATAAAATCTTAGAGCTGGATTGATCGACTCATGCACACATTCACTTTTTCCTGAATATCCCTTTATTGCACAGGCTCCTCCCTTTTTCTGACATGCTCTTCCAAGGCCTCTCAAATTGTTACTTCTTGTATTAAATCTTTCTTATTTTTCAACCCAGATCAGCTTATTCTTTATCTAAATTTGTTCTCTATGTAATTTTGTCTTATATTTACTCAGCTATATTCTAATATGAACATTTAGGATCTCAAAAAGCAATTTTAGCTGTATTCCACATCTTTTTAAGATAGTTTTTAATATTGAACAGTTCTAATTTTTGAAAAAAATTCCACATGATTTATTCTTTGAATCACGAGTTATATAGAAATGACTGAATTTAATATTTTCGAACATATAGTTTTTTTTGTTTTTAGGTATCTGAATTTTTCTCGAGAGAATGTGGTCTGTGTGATACTGATTCTTTAAAATTTTTTGAGTCTTATTTTATAGGTGTGTACGTGGTCCATTTTCATAATGTTCCATGTGTTTTGAGAAGGATTATACATAATACACATTAGATCAGCCTTATTAATCATCAAATGTCTTTACAATATTTTGTTTGTTTTCTTAATTACTGAGAGAAATATGTTAAAATCTCATACTATGATTCATCTTTGTCTATTTTTTCCTTGTAATTCTATCAGTTTTTATTTATATGGCTTGTTCATATAACCAGTATCTCTTTTGTTTATGTAACTCATATCTACAGTTGACCCTTGAACAACATTGGTTTGAACTGTGTGAGTCCACTTACAAGCACATTTTTTTCCAATAAATATAATAAATGTGTTTTCTCTTTCTCTATAATTTTCTTAATAACATTTTCTTTTCTCTAGCTTACTTTATTATAAGAATACAGCATATAATACATATAACATACAAAATATGTGTTAATAGACTGTTATTGGTAAGGCTTCTGGTGAACAGTAGGCTATATTAGTAGTTAAATTTTGGGGGAGTCGGAAGTTATACATAGATTTTCAACTGCATGTGGGGGTCAGCTCTCCGACTCTAGTGTTGTTTAAGAGTCAGCTGCATACCCCTACCTTTTGCAGGTCCCAAGTCTTTCTCTTTCGTTTAGATTTAAAACCTCTAGTCCATGGAACTGACAAATACCTTAAGAAACTGTGGCTATGGATCTAATTGATTATTACAGGCTTCCTGGTTTCCGTTTGTTTTTAAGACACTAGAGATTAACATCATAGTCCTGAGAGCTCAATTATACATGTTAGAAACTGAGTATTTTGGATTTTTCAAGGTACTTTTATCTGCCATATTTGTGAAAACTAAGGTTTGATACATTTTTTTTTTATCATTAATGTGAAAAGCAACTTCTTTTATGTTTTTACTTTTATAATATGTTTTTGAAAATTGTTTTTTGGTCAATATCTTGGTCATTTATATGTTTATAAGATCTCATTTAAGAGTAAGAGGTAAAGATAAATTCAACATCCGAAGATAACAAAATTTGTGACTATGGGCAGACTTCTTTAACTCTCCAAGTCTTTTTTTCTATTTATAATATGAAATGTTTTGCATGAAGGGGACCATTAGAATTCCGCTGGGAATATTTTCTTAAATATATAATTTTTTTCACTCCAGAATTGCTGAATCAGAATGTCTTGGAGTTAAGTCCAAGGCATTTGGGTCTCAGCATACACAGAATTCTTTGTCTATGTTAAAGAGAAAAAAAAGTCTTCTTTATTCTGTCTGGAGACACAGGGAGACTTTATATCATATCTAGAGTTAACACAATTGTTTCAGCTCTAATTTCTTTGTTAATATAAACTGTGTGTGACAAGGACACACATTGTTCAACACTAGGCTTAATCACTCCAGTGAATGTGGACGTGGAGATCCAGGATGTGGCTGGCAGGAAGCGGGTGGGTGTCGATGTAATCCTAAAAGGGGATCTCTGTGAGATCACAGTGACTCTGTAAGACCACAAAATAATGATTTGGAAACTTGACTATTTTTGTTTTGTTTTGTTTGCGTTCTGTAATTATTTACTTTTTGATTTCTCTTTAGTACTTGGGAAAGATTTTAGAAAAATGTACCTTGTTTCAATCAGTCCCACTAAGGGGATTCACAGAAGGTAAATATGCAAATTTGAGCTGGTTTTAGAGAAGAAAAGAACACCATAGCTCTGGGGTCTCAAAGTGGCCAAGAGAAAAAGACACCTCAGAGGGAAGTGAAGGAGGGTAACTGGGTACCCTCCCCACCCAGACAGTCTTCTTTTTGAAGTATTTTGGACAGCAGGATGCATTTCCTACATGTGAATGTGTGCTCTAAAGAGAGGCTCATATCTTCTCTTGAATCTCCAGAGATCCTTTTCCTAGGTTCTATCTGGGATCGATGGTTCTGTCCCAGAAATGACAAAGGAGCAACTTCCAATACAAGCCAAGGCTATTGGAATTGCACAGGGAATTCTTGCCCACAAGGGAAAACAAAGGGCACATTTATTTTGGAAGAGCTCTAGCTCAGTTCAAATTTATCAGTCCGTGCAGCTCAGTTCAAACATACTATCCTCTACAGCATATTTTCATATTCAATATCAAGAGCTATAGATTTCAAAATGGAATTTCCCTTGAACGATGTATCAGGTAGCATGGTGTATCAAGCAAGGCCTTTAGAAATAGATGAGCCTGTGTTTTAATTCTGACTGGGATACCCTGGGCATGTTACTTAATCTCTTTTTGCCTTATTTACTTCATCTGTAAAATAGAATAATAATGCCAATTGCAGGATTAGATTGAATGTGATGGCTCACAACAAATGCTAACGTTCATTTCTTGATCAACAAATAAAGGGTACATTCTCCTAACTAACTGCATAGAAACATATGACACTAAAAGCAAATTCTTGGTTATTCGAATCTTCTACAACTGGTATGGAAGGCATCACTGGAGATGTAACAATCTCCACCTAGCTTTCTGTAGCTTCATTTTGACTAGCCTGCAGAAGTCTTGTTCATTGTTTCTCATAAATTTCTAATTTCCATGGAGGTTCAGATAGTAACTATGGTCCGATTTTAAGTTCTTGGTTTTGACTAAAGTGTCTAGTTCAGATTTTGGTTCTGGCTTGCACCTGTCCATCCATCAAATATTTATCCCACACCTAGTGAATGCCACACACTATGGAGAATAAGACATGGTTCAGATTCTCAAAGATCTCTAAGTCCTCGGGGAGGTAGATATGAGAGGGCACTACTGGCATTAATTATGAGGGGCAATCATAAGAGGGTTAAGGTAGAATAAACAAATAAATAAAATACTTTGCACTAGATTTAATGCAGAGCCCTAAATATTTTTCTCAAGATGGAAAAAGCTTTATTGTTTTGTTTTTCTGTTTTATTGATAAAAAAAAATATTTCATTGAATGTGAAAAGAAATAGGATAATTGTCTTAGATGTCTGATAGGTAATAATCTTTAAATAGTAAAAAATATTATTTTTCTACTATACCGATATGAAACACATGCTAATTCCAGTGGGAGGTGATTTGCTTTTCCTTTGCATGACCTATAAAAATGATTTAGTAAGGAAATGGCCAAATACAAGCAAGATTTCAAGATAAATAGACTGTTATGGAAAATAAACATTTTAGCAGGATTCAGCTATCTGAAAAAAGTGGCATGATAACAAAACCCCTGTTTTATTATTAGTCATTCCCCTGTCTGCTTAACCACACCCCCCTATCCAGCTCTCTATAGGCCGGCTATGTGGCCTTGAGCAAGTAATTTAACATCGCTATCTTCAGCATTCCTCTCTTTATCCTGGAAATAGGAATTACACTATCAATTCAATAGGTTTTTGTTCAAATAATACTGGTAAAGCACTTAGCAACTGTCCCAGTCAAAAATAAGTGCCTAATGCCATCTTTCTAGTCTCCTTTCAGCTGGCAAGCCTTTTCCATGGTTTTCCCTATCTTCAATTTGTACCCACACAGCACTTTGGGACCTTTGATTCAGCCTGCCATATTCTGAGTACTCATTTATATCTACTTTTCCTAATCATCTGTGAGTTCTTTGAGGGCAAGGACTAGGTGGCTAGTTATTTTCTATATTCCTGGTGTGAACTGAGGTCCTGGTGTAAATAAACAATTAGCAAGCATTGTTGCCTTGAATTTTTCATGGCTATCATCAAAATAGATCCAAAAGGATACTTAGTTAAAAACTTTTTGAAAGTGCTTCTAGTTTACATCTGTCCCTGAATGTAACAAAATCTTCTTCTTTCCAAATATTATTGTCCTAGTTACTAAATCAGATTGGCCTCCCACATGATTGGTCCAAATTGTATAACTGTGGCATTACTTCAGAGGTCAGGGTATCATGAAGCAGCTGAGGTTTAAGATAGACATTACTAAAAGTTCCTGAGGATTCACGATTGCTTAGCCCCAGAATAAATACAGGACTGATTGAGGAAGCCGTAAAGTTCTTGAGGGGCTTCATATCAGATTTCTATTGGTGCTGGGTAGAGCCAGTGGTGTCCAGCTTCCAGTAGAGGAATAGATTAGTTGACCTCCCAAGATAACATGCCTGAGCCTGTGGGTTTGGTTTGCTAAAATCATTTTACTATACCTGTGCACTTAAGGTTTCCAGTGGGCTTTCTATCCTTGGGAAAGCCATTAGGGGTACTCCACGGGGGTCCTCAGGTTTGGATTTGGAAGGAGAGCCTTGTGTTCCTTTAAAGTTATGGACCACACACATTCCCTGCAGGATGAGGGGAAAAAGGATTGGGTCAGACTACAGCCTTCAATGCATGGCCATCTCTGAATGTGACAGGCCTTTCCTTAGATTATCATTGCCCAAGTGACTTTCTTCCTTTGAGCCAGCAGGTAGGGACCATGGAAAGACCTAGAGTATGGTCCAGGGTGTCTGTTGAGCACAGTCTAGGTGCTGAGGAAGCTAGTGATAATCGATCCACCCCATTGAGCCTGTTTCCTCACCTGTAAAACGATAATAATATAATACCTGCTTCATAGATGTGTAACGATTAAAAGACAATTGTAAACCACCTATAATTATCAGCTAACACTTATTGAAGGCCACTCTGTGTTTGGAACTGTTCTGAGGGTTTTACTGTATTTCATTTAACTTTCTCAACAATCTCACAAGAAAGGCATTATTATGATCTTCAACTTAGATAAGGAGGCACAGAGAAGTTGGATAACTTGCCCAAGGTCATAAAGAGATTTAAACTCCATAGCTCACAACACTATAATATTTTGCCTCTTAAGTGGCAAATACCCATTCGAGATTAGCTAATCTTTAATTCTTGTGTAAGATGATCATCCTTAAATTTTGTGACTAGTATTTACTTAAGATTAAATAATTCATCAGTGGCATTCTTCTGTTTTTACTTCCATTAAAAAAACTAAATTACTACTCATTTTTTTTATTTCCTACTGAGGCCCCTTCATAATCGAGTCTGTTTTTTACCATCTGTTGTGCTTTTTTTGCCCATGTAGAGTTTATCTGTTTCTTTCCATGCTCTCTTCTTCCATTGTTCTATGCCTTTGTTTATATGTCCAATCAATACCTTTTAATCTTTCCTGTAATTCTTCATGCCCTGCAGAACATTTCCAAAATATTCTCTGCTTTCCTTCATCTCACTCTCCAGTTCCGCTTAAACTTCCTCCACTTGGGAAATGAGAGAAGTAGAAGGTGTAAGAGCTCTGGAGTTGAAGAGACTCAGGTTAGATTTGTAGCTTATTGGCTTTGTGGCCATTGGGCAAGTTACTTATCTTGAGCCTCACTTTCCTCATCCAAAAAAATGAGGATGGACTATTGTTAGGGTCATCCTAGGAGCCCATGATCTTATGTATGTAAAGTGTAGGGTAGTAGTAATTGCTCAGTTAATAATCCCCTGCCCCTTTCCTCCACTTTCATCTTCATAGGAAACACAAAACAATAATGAACAAATGCCACAAGTATGCTCCTATTCTCAGACTCCTCTCTTTTTCTCTCTGTCTTCTCTCCAATATCTGCTATGAAATGCTTTCACTCTCTTCTCCGACATCCTTCCCCTCTCATTTCCCAGCTCAGTGTGTGTGTATGTAAAATATATATATGCACACATGCAGACTCAGTGAGAGACAGTGTGGTATATGTTTCCTACCAGAGCAACTTAAGAACAGGTTTGGGTCTTCCATAAAGATCGTTTGTGGAAAACAAATTTTGATATTTGCTATTAATTGGGAAGGCAACAATAGTCCAAATAGTAAACTGAATGGTAGGCAACAGGGTTGTGAGTCACTGAGAGAAAGCAAGTTTAATGTTAAAGTGGAATTTGTATAGGGGGCCATGGCAAACACCAAGGATTTTGCAGATTTCTTCCCATTAAATTTCTTGGGACAGTCAAGACTGCTCTTTCTAGCTGGGGATGGCTGGCTCTAGGACTGATCAGCAACATTGTTTGGCTTTTCTTTTGAGCCCAAGCCTTTATTTATGTGCCATTGATCTCTCTTTGAGAACATTCTCTTCTGTTTAAGTCGACTGTATTCTTTCCTTCATTTAAAAAACTATCTTAGGGAAATATTCCCTCTGATATGTGAACAGCTCAGAATCATCTCAGCACCACTCTTCCTGAAGCTTCACCCAGAGAATTTGCATTTAAATCCTTGTCTTTCACTATAGAAGGACTTGAAAAGGCAGAGGCAAGCCGAGTAAAGGTTGATGTATTCCAAACCCCTTTCTTTTTGAAATGTAAAAGGATGGAAAAAAGGATGGAAAAAAGGATGGAAAGCTGGACTTTAAACCTTTACAAAAAAACATCTGGAGAGGAATCTCATTTAAAAGGTTATTTTTAACATTGCTTGCAGTCATTTTTTTTCTAAATAAAAATGAAAAATTAAAATTTAGTCTTTTAAAATTTATTTTGCCGAGATCTATAATAAACTAAATTTTGAATTGAAAATTTTGGTGCTAGTTGAAAAGATAATGCAAATCCTGTAATAGTCATCCTGTGATCACTATGCCCAATATGCTGCCTAAACTCTGAGCTGTCTGCAAGTACTAAGTGGTGGCTTTTTTTTTTTTTCTAATACAAAACTCTACCAGATTAGTCATATGAGGAAATAAATTTGAGAAGTTATTTTAAAACAGTGCCCGAGAGGCATGTTCAGATAATAACAGAGGCCTTCTAACAAGTCTGGGTGTGGTTAGCTGAGGGTTTTCATATTTCCAAGTGGGATATGCAAGTCTGGGCCAGAGCTGAGTTTCTTGGGATGCTGGAGAAGGGGCTGCTGCTTCCACCAGTGGCCTTCATTCTCTGTTCTTCCCCCAAGCAACACTTAGCTTCTGCTCCCCATACATTCTGAACAAATATTTTAGAACGATGGTTTGAAGGTATGCCCAGCCCCAGGCCCCAGCGCAGTGTTGAAGGAAGAGACACAAGTCATCTTTCCTGCGCATTCCTCTGCCTGATCCCCAGAGGAATATGCAATCGTATTTCTCAAACAAAGGGTGCTTTAGAAATCATTCTTGCAGTCCAAGGATGCCTAATACTTGGAAAATAATTGCAACTCACAAGGTTGGGGTCAGGGGAACTCGAGCTTAGAACTGTGAAGTCTGAGAAAACTGACTCTGCATGGCCTTGGGCATCCTTTCCTAAAGAAAGTGGCAGAGAGAGGGAAGCTGACCTACCAGAAACAGGGCTACAGCAGTGCCCAGGATGAAGCCTGCGATCACATCGGAGCAGTGGTTTCTATACTCAGAGACCCGGTTGAGGCCCGTCAGGAAGGCCGTGCAGAGGGTCCCGAGGCACAGCACTGGCTTGGCCAGTCGACTGCTCTTTGTCTTGATTGTGCTTGTGATGTACATCTGGAATAAGACAGAGACTGAGGAGTGACTGGACCAGGCAGCCTCCTCATACAGTACATACACACACAAGCATGCACACACACCAACACAGGCAAATAGAGGCGGTGTCAAAGCAACCACATCAACTAGTTGAACAATTCCCCTGAGTTACTCAGTAAAGAATTTGAGAAGGAAACCAGCACAGCAAGAACAATGAACAGATGCACATTCATCGTGGTGTTTTGTATTCTCGTGGGCGTATGAACAGAAATTATAATGACATGAAAAATGACTACATAATAATGATCAGATTTGGAACATGCAGTTTTTATGCGACAAGTTAATGAAACTCATGTAAGATTCTCAGATACCAAGTAAATTTTCTATGAGAGTGAAATTTATGGGAGAGAAGTCTAGTAGCTATACATTTTACTTTTTGCATGCCCCCCCACCGCAGTTCAAGCTGATTCTTCACCCTTTTAAACAATGAATACAAGAATGTTAACTAATGGATTAGAACTTCTACACCAGTGTATCTCATAGATAGATTTCAGCTGTGCTGGAAAATTAATTCCCACATTCTTTGGGACAACTGTGATCGGCTCTATGCATTTACTCCAGTATTAAATTTTTTTCAGTATGCCATGACATACGAAAGATTTGGATAACTGATAAGCAAAGAATGATTGAACTTATGACATAGGAAATTTATGAAGCCTAAGTTTATGTAAGCTGTTTTTAATTCTTTGTGAGGAGCTGGTGGTGCAGAATTGGGAAGATGAACCTTTTTCTCATAAGTAAACACGTTGTCAGATCACTTTGGTAATAGTTACAAGAAACCAGTAGAGGGCATTACTG
This sequence comes from Eidolon dupreanum, assembly GCA_028627145.1. Classification (NCBI taxonomy): domain Eukaryota; kingdom Metazoa; phylum Chordata; class Mammalia; order Chiroptera; family Pteropodidae; genus Eidolon; species Eidolon dupreanum. The sequence goes on along the minus strand of CM053509.1, from coordinate 140,052,152 downwards.
ATCTACCATTTCTTTAACAAATGATAAGAGATTGCAACCCTAAAAAATAGTATGCTGATACTTAAATTATAGCCTATAGCGTGTTTGTGTAACCTGAGCACATACAAGTTCAAATAGGTGCATTTTACAATATGATCATGGAAATTGTTAATTTCCTAGAATGATGCTTCGATACTGGTGTGAATGTAGGATGATGGAGTTGTGTTTATTACATTATAGCAGTTGCCCTACAAAACTGTGGTTAGATCAGAGTCAAGTCACATAAATTAGAGCATATTATTATACCATTCTGAGACGAGGTAAGAAATTTTATGTAGCATTTATGCTAGGTATATTTAAGTTTAGTTTTTTATGCTTCTATATTGTTTTTAAATTATAAGCTTTTTAAATTATAACCTATCAGTCTTTCTTATAAGATTACAAACTATTAAGAGCATGAAGCCTATAGCTAGTGCTCTTCACAGGATGAACTAGTACTTAGGAAATTTTTGTCGAGTAATCTCTGAAAGCGCTTCACACATAACAGGGGCTCAGGAACGTCTGCACGACTGGAATCCTGTGTCAGTCAGGGTTTATCTGATGATTGTGCATGGGGCATGATTTGCACTGCATCATATCAGAGACCTTAAAAACACATGCTACAGCTGCATCTATTGTGAGTAAGCTGACTGTACTTACTTCTTTTTCCCCAAAAGAAATTTATAACTCATGTGATGAGAGTAGTTAGTTATGAGTAACGGATTTAATTTTGTAATGGTGTCATAAAATTAATTTCACATAGCAATGATGAGTTTGCTAAAAATACAGAAAAAGGTGCAAGAGTACATTGCTTTATTGCTTTAGGTTCTAGATAATTAAAGGCAAATCAATATTTTGGAAATTAAAAATATGCTGAATGCCCAAGAAAACTTTCTTTGCTTAAACAATGTTTGGCATAGGTTTTTTTCTTTTTCTTTTTTTTGGTAAAATAGAGAGACTCACTGAACTATAAGTGATCTGTCTTGTAAACTGAGACTTCTAATATCATTAACGTTCATGTTTCTTTAATGTGGGGGCAGTGAAATAACTTTTATCATGTATTCATTAAAGAGTAGATCTAAAAGGAATCACTAGGAAGACTTATTTTGGATAACTGCTGGCTGATGAATTAATCCTATAAATATGATGCTGCAAATGGGACACAAAGGGACCTTTCTTTTAAAGAGAATATTCAGCAATTTATTTCAAACGCCACTAAAGAGACCAGTAGTCACCCTTTCCCCACCCCGAATGTATGTGTTTGGGGTGGTAGCAGAGACACTCTTCCATCAGGGGCCAACTGTCAGTGGAGGAGATGGGAATACGTTCCCCAGGAACCGGGGTGGGGTACGGTGGGGTGGGGTGTGGGCGTGCTCAAAATCTCTGGGAAGAATGGGCGGTTCGAAAGGGTCTTTTCTTTGTCTTCTCCTTCCCTCACATTTCACTGAGAATCATTAGACTAGTCACATACTGAACATAAAAGAAGTAAGAGAAAGGGCTGTTTTTGACCAATAGTTGCTCTTCCACAGATAATTGCGTAAGAAATCTAGCCTTTGAGCTGATCCCTAAGCATAGTCCAGAGAAAGGTGAAGTGAGTTCATTTCCTAAATGGATGCAATTAGGAGTAGAAAAAAAAGAGGGACAGTATTTTTTCTTATTGTATTTTAAGATGTGGGATGCACTTCAAGTTTTCTCTGTGATGAGAGCAAAAAAATTAAAAACAACATTATACCTCAGTGGGGGCAGTCAAAGCCTGTGAGATCTGGAGAGCAGTGAGAAGTGAACTTTTGGGTGTTGGGGGTCTTGTAGGATCACACATATGTCCTGGCGAACTGATGGAGAAGAGTGTCAGGAGAAGCAGAAGAAAGCTGTGTCTTTATCTTGGGTTTGCTGTATTGCTGGGGAAGCCATTCATATAAGGCCCACACCTACAGATTTGTAGGCAGGTGTGAGACATGTGTGCTGTTCTGGTACCAACAAAAACTTTGGCCAAGAGTGTTGCTGTGGGTTGTGAGAGAATCCCAGATACGGTGCCAGGGGTCTGTTCTTAACTATTCTTAACTATTCTCTGGGCCTCAGTTTCTGCATCTATAAAATGGGAGGATTTGACTAAGTGATTATTAACATTCCTTCCAGAACTAGTATCCTCTGATAGGTTATTACACTAGGATGTTGGGGGTGGGGGTAATGGCATAATATTATATAGGAGAAATATGTTGTAATATGACTTTAAAAATCACTGTGATAGCCATGAAAGAATGGGGTTAAGGAGGACAGAGAGACACACATCCCAGCCAAAACTTGACTTGTGAAGGATGACAAGACTTGCATACTCACCGTGGCGTATAAGGCGGAGTAAATGCTCAGAGCGGCATGTTTAGAAGGAAAGGATCTCCGAGCCTTTTCTATCACTTCTGGGTCCCCGGTACAAATGTTCCCATTGTTTATAAACTGGTGGTGGGCTTGGCAGTCTGTACTGGTGTAGTTCGGCTTGCACACCGTCAAGAAGTACGGTGTTAGGTGCCCTGTGACTACTTGTCCAGCGTTTACAAAAATGTCAGTAGCAAAAAGTCCAAACGCAAATACTCCTATAAAGAGATTTAAAATTATTAGGAATGGTGACAGACACCATTGATAGGTTTTGTCCCTGAGAGAAAATGGTAGTGAGTCCATGATGACCTATCAAAAAGGTCCTCCCCAAAGTCAAACTGTCCCCTTGCTTTTATCTTTCCAGGGAGTGATGTCTGCTCTTCCCAAATCATGACTTCTTCCAAATTGATGCAGGCATTTTGCTGTTAGCATTGTATTATATAAGTATATTAGAAGCAGCATATTCTAATGGAAAGAACTTGAATTTTGGAGTCATATGGACCGGGGCTCCAGTCCTACCTTTGATGACTCATTCACAGAATAAGTTATTTACCTTCTCTGAACCGTGGTACCCTCAGCCACAAAATGATAAGAGGGAGTAATACCTCTAAAAGGAGTTGGAGAGATAAGTAAGATAGGCACAAAATACCCGAGATGGTGCCTGGCTCTAAGCAGTTACTCAACATCAGTTCTCTTTCTTTAGAAAATAGCTTCTTCCTGTTTGAAAATGTAAATTCTCTTAGCAGAAGTTATCTCTAACATCATGGCAGGCAAGAGTGAATGAGTTTATTAGGGAGTTGTCCCTAAAAGAGAGAAAAAAGATCATTCCAGAAACCTTGATTGAATTGGATGTTTCACTTGACAGTGGAAAGAGAAAACCAGAAGAAAGGAAGGGTTAAAGATGACTGCTGTTGATTGTACTACTTTCCTATTACCGCTGTAACAAATGACCACAAACGGAGGGCCTTAGAACAACACAAACTCATCCTCCTACAGATCTGGAGGTCGGGATAGGTTTCAATGAGCTAAAATCAAAGTGTGGGCAGGGATATGTTCCTTCTGTAAGCTCCAGAGTAGAATTCATTCCTTGTCTTTTTCAGCTTCTGGCAGATGCCATCATTCCTTGTCTCGTGACCTTTCAGCAATCATATCATGATGACCTCTGCTTCCACTGTCACATCTCCTTCCCTGACTTTCCTGCTTCCTCTTATAAAGATCCTTTGATCTGTTGGGCCCACTGGATAATCCAGTACAATCTCCTCATCTCAAGATCCTTATTTTAACCACACCTGTAAGTTCCCACTTGTCATGTAAGGTATCATATCCACAGTTTCCAGGGATTAGGATATGGACATTTAGGGACTGTTGTTTGGCTGAGAATCTTGTGAGTAGGCTATATTTCCTGGATTTTATCTGTTCTCTGGTAAAATCCAAAGGATTCACACCACTAAGCTTGAAAATGGACAGGCAGATCTCTTTACAGGAAGCTTCACTGTGAATTCATTTGAAGCTTATACAGCACATCTATAAATTGTCTGTTAAGTATATCAAATATATCAAGAGATGCTATGCAGTGCCAAGATATGTATAAGTTCCTTGAAGGGATACACCCGACTTTTCAAATGCAGCTGAATTATGGGTTAAGTTGGCAAGTATGAGAGGCTAACCCTTGTAAATGTCAAGGGTCTGCTATCGTTTCAGCTACATTTCTACCCAATTTTGACTCCCATATTTAATGTCCTGAATCTGCATATTGTTCCAATATGGATTAATCCAAAAGTTAATCCATTAGAGCAGAAGAGGGGATGAGTTTGGCTGAAAACTTCATCCGGTTTTCATTTTGATCTGTATTGATTGCCATAATTTTCTATTTTGTGTCTTTGCCAGGATGTGCTTTATCGCGATGAGAACTGGCTCTTTTAATAGCTCAGCCAGCTCACTCTCATAGGGTCTGACCTCTGAGAGCAGGCATTCATTGATCATTCGTGGCAATTTTCACCCCTACATTCCAGAATGGCTAGAAATTTTTTTATATCTTCAAGCAAGATTCTCAAAGAGCAGGTTTCTGGCTTTTTTAAGGGGCAATAAGTCTGTCTAGACATACTTTTCTGGGAAACTAGGGTAATTTATGAATTGAAAAGAGAAAAGTGACAGCATTTTCCTCTGGCATTTTATTTGTCAGAAGTGCTTCCAATTTGGGTTTGTTCTTTCCGAGACAGGATTTCTAGGCTCCTTGGCTTGGTGTCTGAAGTGCCAGCTCCGTGGTCACAGTGATTCTGTGACAGGCAGTTCTCCTCTCGGCTGTCATGTGATACTGCTTCTGAAAGTTGCTTTCCCCAGTTCTTCTCTGCCTCTTCTGGATTCTGTCTATTTCTCCCGACAGCTTAACAAGTATCTGCTTTCCAAACATTTCACTCTGGCGCATTTGATCTGGCTTCATAAGGGCATTCAAGCAGCCCAAGGAATCCACTTACCCAGCATAGGCCATGCCAACAAAGGGAAGTGGCACCTGACAGACAATGTCAGATCATACTGGGCTTTTGTAAGAAACTCCAGCCATTCCTGTTACTTAACCCTGAGCTCCTCGCATATATTTTATAAGCCTCAGAAACTAAAAATAACAAATTTTTTTCCTCAGAGTCAGGTGGAACACCATCCATAGTCTCCTATATTGCAAAGTATGTTGGTTTTAAAATGTCTAGACACCCTAAAATTGGTGTCTAAAATTCTTTAAGTGAGATCATATATTTGAAATGTTAACAGATACTTTTATTCATGCCCTCCCTAGTAGGTTCTGTTTATCTTACGGTTCTGCTCCCAGTGGTGTTCCTTGCTTTGGGGGAGCTTGTTACAGTTCTGAATGGATTTACAGCAGACAAAAAGGACTAAAAGTGAAGTGCTTTTGGTCTGCCAGGGCTATGTGCTCCAGACACTTGTTATTGTTGTTGCTTCATTTATTTGGAATTCTGAAAAGGCTTGGCTGGGAGGACCAAGAGCTATGGTCTGTAGGCTAAAACCACTGAGTTACAGAATCAACCCTAGAGCAGCAGAGAAGGTGGCTGAGGATGTCACTCAAGGAGGAGACAGAGCCCTGCGTATCTGTCTGAAGGAGTGGAGGGGCACTCCATGTTCCCTGCCTCATTCTGATTTTTGGAAATCCGGTTGAAGTGTGTCCTGTGCCTCTCAGGCTGTAGCTCAGGAGCCCTGCACACCATTCAGAGAAGTTTCACATTCAATGTGGTATCAGAGCCACAGGGCATCTGAATTAGCAATGTCGTTGGCAGGGTCAAATTGGTTGAGCCCAAGGTCCACCTCACAGGATTCACACATTCTGGCATGGAATGGGGTAAGCTGTTGTGAATACCCACAGGCCTAAGAGGCAAGGGGCATTCGAATCTGAGAGGACCAGGAGGTTAGAAGAAGCCTGAAATTAGGACAAAAAGATGAGTATCAGTTACAGAAAATAGGGTGGCAGTCTCTGCATTGGATGAATTCTGCTCTCTGTATTTCCCTGAAACTGTCTCCTCTCCTCCAGCATTCTTCCCAACGTATTTAGGAACACACTCCTGCACAACGACTAGGCAGGAAGTGGCAGGGCTTGGGCATATGCCATCTTGCTTCTGAGAAGATTAGACTAGTGCGTTCTGGAGAACAGTGCATGCTGGGCACTGCAGCTTTGTGTTCACTCCATCTTTATAGTAGTGGGGGAGTGAGGAGATGACAGTTCATTGAAGCTCAGGAACATTAGTAGAAAGCCTGCTAACTTGGGATTGGACTCAGTGCTGTGAACAGTGGGCCAAGAGCAAGCCACACGTCCATTTGATGAATAACGAATGTGTATAAATCTTGCCCCACTTAACAGCAAACAGGGATAGGTGCCAGAGGTGGGTGGGTGGTGGGGTGAAATGGGTGAAGGGGATCAAAAGCCACAAAGTTCCTGTTATAAAATAAAAAAATCATGGGGATATAATGTATAGCATGGGGACTATAATTAATAAGACCACATTGCATATTTGAAGGTTGCTAAGAGAGATCTTAAAAAATTCTCATCACAAGAAAAAAGTTTTGTAACTATATATAGTGATACATGTTAAATAGACTTATTGTGGTGATCGTTTTACAATATATACAAAAGTAAAATCATCATGTTGTGTATCTGAAACTAATATAATGTTATAGGTGAATTATACCTTAATTTAAAAAAAGAGTAAATAGGGAGAAATAGTCTCCTATCACATGAGTTCTTGGAAAAAATACTCCTATTTTAGACTAGCATAGTACCATTGTACTTTTTTTGGTATCCCTTGTACCAGCATGAATTTTAGATTCGTATAATTATTCAATAATGTCCATCTCTCCTATTAGATGAGTAGTATATACAAGTTCTATAAGAGCAGAAATCCCATCTGCTTTTGCTTAACGTTATATTACAAGCACCTATTATCAAACCCGGCACATAGTAAATATTTAATAGATATTCATGTAATCAATGGATGAACTGCTGAAGATACTTCAGAGATTATTGGGAGAAGAGGAAGAAAGAGCATAGAAACTTGCCTACATTTTCCAACTCACATTGGTGTCTCACATCCCCAATTATATTGAATACAGGGTTGACAACAAATCATTTAGCATGTAAGTTGTAGGAACTATGTCTCTTTTTATAAACTTCATGAAATCCAGCATAGTGCTAGAATAGTGAAGAGAATAATTGAAAACTGGGGCTTTATGTGTCTCATGAGTCAGGAAACTTATAAATCATAATTTGGGATAAGAGCATTCTACATTTTCAATGCAACAAGAATAAAAAAGGAACCTTGAGTGGGAGTATTAAGATCCATGATATACATAGGAAATACTTCTTATAGGAAACATTTGTGAAGCACAAGGAATCTGGAAGTCATGAGGAACTGTGAGACAGTTTTACTTATGTCCCCACTTCTGATCTGAGAGCTACAATAGTTGTCCGTTTAAATATTAACGATGGGCACATTGGAAAGTATGGCTCCTACAATAGTTTCATGAGGAGAAATCAACACAGAGAGCTTTAAAAAAGAAAAGGATGGTGAAAAAACTTAAAAACAAGTTATCTGCATCAGATTGGTAATGCTACTGCTTCCTCAACATATGTTCTCAACCTCTTATCAAACATTTCTAAAAGAGGACTGCTCTTTTGTCTGTGTATGGCAAGGCAATGCATTGGAAGAGGGTATTTAAGAACTATTGTGTTGTGTGATGCTGAGAATGCTTGAATACTTTCCTGTTTTCAAAACTTAACCAGTGTTGGGATTCTTTTGTTGTAACTTGTCTACTGTGATGTTCAAGAAACAAGGTAATCTGTGCTCAAATCAGTTCCTGGCCTTTGTTTTAGTGGGAAAATGATGAAAATCTTATCCCACACAAACAAGTACAAGCAGGTGACATGGGTTCATCAGTGCTGTTTTTGACAGCAGAAGGGAGGATATCTAAGGAATTCTTATGTTCAGTTTCCTCAAAGTACATTCCGATTCAATCACCAGCTCTTAATTCTAGATCACATCTTTCGTCAAATCACCACTCTAAATAGAATACAAAATACAAAGAAATGTGAAGAGTTTGTTGTTGCTTTTTTTTTCCCCTCCACATCAAGATCCCCAGCAGAAAATGACAATGGAGAAAGTCATTCAGCTGTTACAAATGTGTTCTTAATTCAGCTGTGAAGACTATTCCTTCGGGAAACAACCATTTCTTTAGAAAAAGAAAAGATGGTGAAATGATTTCTCCTTAACATGCTTTATTCAAACTGGACATTTCCTAATGAAGATATTTATCTGCAGTTACCATGTTCAACCCATTTTCTTGCAAAAACCAACTGAGCAGATGAGGTGTTTAAGACTGCCATGAATATTAATAAATAATAATGATAAGAATCATAATGGAGGCTAATACATTGTGCTTTGTATGTACTAGATGTTGTTATAAATGTTTTGAAATATTACTTCTCTTAATTCTCATCATAAGTCTATGAGGTAGACGATATTATTATCTCCACATTTCATAGATGAGGAAATTGAGGCACAGAGAGGTCAAATAACTTGATCAAGTTCATACAGCTAGTATATGGCAAAGCTGAGATTAGAAACTAGTGTGGCTCTAAATCCATACCTTTAATCATAACCCTCTAGCTTATATTTCTATGTACTTAAAAATACATATGGGTTGGAATCAGGCCATGAAAAAAGCACTTTAGCTCTGTATGCCAAATAGCATGCAACCGTGCGTACGCACACACCAACACACACACACACACACACACACACACACACACACACACACACACAGAGGCACTAAGAGGCAAGGATTTAGAGCATGCCCCTGCTGAAATGTATCACCTTTTCACAACAGAACAAGAATTCCTCAATTTTTTAGCCAACAATTTCCCAACAAGAATATGATAGAACACCTATGACATGTCATCATTGAATGAGGCAATTTTCTCATCAATTTGGCAATGAATCTGCCTTTTTTTTCCTAGTATAATACAAATGCCATCAGTGCAAATTGATCTACATATGTCAAATATTATCTTATACTTCAAAAAGAAGTTTCTGACAGAATCGAGTTCCTTGAATAGTTAATTTCAGGAGTTCACAGAACAAGATTCTTGTAGTCTCTTTCTCCAATAGATGTTGCAAAAACACCAAAGGCTGATAGCTATATACTTGTCTTGATGTCATGGTTTTAATTCTAAGTATAGATTTTATTTAAATTAATTAATATCACAGGGTTATTATGTAACTCATAGAAAAAGTTGTAAAAAACATTTTGTAAATTGTGAGCTCTATATAGATATTAATTACCATTATTTTTATAACTGAGAGAAGTAGATGTCCTCAGTATTTTAAATTGATTGTAAAATTATTTTTAAAACAGAGAAAACCAACAAGAACCCTATAATTTTAACAACTTCAAAAAACATTTGTCTCTATGTTATTTATTCTTTATATTAATAAAGCACCTTTTACAATATGATGAGCTGGTGGTTTTTGAAAAATGCTCTGTACTTGTCATTATAACTACTCACCACAATAAGTTAAGATGAAGGATAATTACTCAATAAAGATGGTGGGTAATTTACTATAAAACCCCCAAATATTTTTTACAAAAGGAAGAACAAACAAATACATCTCTCCTTCCCCAGAACATAAAATGACACAATTTCTTGATGACATGGTTGTATCATAATAGGAGTGTCCTCTTTCTCAGGACAGCATCTCTGTGCTTTATCTTTCAGTTGTCTGACTCTCTTTTACTCCTGCTAGCCTTTAAATATCTGATTCTCAGCTCTTCTAGGAAGTGTGGATCCAAGTGCTGATTAATAGAGACAAAAATCCTGAAACCTTGCCAGAAGCAATGACAATTTTACAATAAAATGCATGGAGGATGTGGATGCAGACTAGTCCAGGAAGTATGCTCTAGATTAATAAACTCAATGTGGGGGTTCCTTACCTACCAAGGAACCTAAAAACAAGCCTATCAAAGCCTGGAGGGTGCCAAATAACGGCCCTCAAATTCTGCCCTTTTGTATTCTTGTTTTTAAGTTTCTGAATCCACCCCCATTCCAGGTCAGCACCAAGCCCCGATGGGCTGCTGCCAGCCCTGCTGACGACTAACAGATACTGACCTGGTGCTCTTGCTCTCAGCTCGATGCATTTCCTAATCACTTCTAGTATGCTCTAATGTAATAATTTAAATGATTTGTAGAATGCACGCTACTTTTTTCATTATAGGAAACTTTGAATTCGCCCTTTCTTAATTGTTGGGAAACATTTCAAATGTTCAGATAGTATTTTTGCACCCTGCTGCGACGAATTTTGTTATGTGTGTAATATCTTACATAGCAAAAATATTCTTTTTTAAAAAAGTCCTTGAAATGTACTTGTTTTCTTAAATCTTTACAGCAGTGGATCTCAACTCAGGGTAATCCTGCCCTCAGGGGACAGTTTGCAATGTTTGGAGACATTTTTGATCGTCACTAGTCAGGGAGGAGAGTGCTATTAGGATCTGGCAGGTAGAGGCCAGGGATCCTACTAAACATCCTACAATGACAGTTCTCCACCCCTATACAGAAAAGAATTATCTGGCCCAAAATGTCAACAGTGCTGAGGTTGAGAAACTCTGCTTTATAGCAAATAAGTTCATTTTGGTGCCAAGAATTTGCACTGGCTAATCTGCAAAGTGCTAGAGAAAACAGCAGTCTACTCACTCCTTTTATTTGAGTCCAGCCTCCAAACATTTGTGTTGGGGAGGGCCTTCGGAAAAGGATCATTAGAGTCTCATGTGACTAAATAACTTTCCTCTTGATAATTGGAGTAACCTCTTGAGTTCTGGGTCAGGAGTCTTGTTTGGGTCTGTAAGGTTCTGGTTCACTGAGGATGACATTCAGAGGGAAGATGTGTTCTCTGTACTGATCAGAGCCATCGAAAGCAGCCTCGCCACAACTTCTTCAGACCTGAGCAGAGGCTGATCCCTGGCTATGCCTTTTGGGTGAACCTATCTCCTGGTTTCAGCATTCTTCCTCTCCCTGCATCCTTGATCCCCACACACAGGGCCAAAATCCTGATTCCTAGTAGGAAGTACCAAACATTTTAGTCTCAAAGTCTGGTGGCTTGGCTACTCATGGAGTCCAAAAACTGAGGTCCCATTTCTTCCCCCCAAGATCCATTCTGGCTTCTCCTTCTGATCTGTACACTTGAGCTGCAACTCTGCTTCCTGTTGCTGAGTTCTAGAAATATCTTCACCTGCTTGTAGGCCCATGCCCTGCCTTGCTCTTGACATTTTTTCTTTGAAAGTCTAGCTTCTTTTCTAAGCATTAAAGTTGGGTGCTTAGGCAATGCAAGTTATTTTTAGACTACTCAGCTCAACTTCCTTGGTCAGCACACACAGCTGATCTAGTTCACTGGAAACCTGGTTGGCTGGGATGGTCCCTGTCCTGCTATGACATCACTGCCAACTTTAGACAATTCTCATTGTAGAACAGCTTCTCCCTCCTCATTTAAAATTAAATATCTTCTTCCACAAACTCACGATTCCCCTTCTTCTCTATAGCACTTATCTTCTCATGAACATTGTAATTTATTTATTTTGCTTAATGCCTGGCTTCCTCCACAAGAATATAAACTCAATGAGGGCAAATCTCTTCCTGCTTGGTCCACTAATATGTCCTTAACATCTTAATCAGTGCCTAGTGTATGGTATATGCCCAACAAATTATTCATTGAAGGTTAAATGAATGTGATCAGTCCCCCAGTTTGTAATTTAATTATAATAAGTAAATGCAAGCAGAAATGGACTGATTGAATTGAATAAAGTCTCTTCTGATAAAGTACAATTAAATGACTTTCAAAATTGAGAAGGATTCTCTAGTTCTTGAAAAGGCTAACATTAAGCTTGTCTCATGGTATCAATTCTTACAACCATAAAACACTGTGACCTTTGAAATTGCATTTAAAATATTCATGCTTCATTTAGATCACACTTAATTTATGGCAATTAATTAGTGTTACATGAATTAACTGTTTACCCTGGTACTTTCTTTCTATTCTGTCCAGTGCTACTAAATCCTTAGACCTGACTGAAATGGAATAAGGCTTGCTTGGAACTTAATTAAATTTTTATTAGAAGTAATAATGGAACAACTATGTGATTCCAAATGAAAAGGCTGTAACAAAAAACTTCTAGATGACAGGCTATTTTAGGTGCTAATAAACAGTCTAATCTTGGTATATTTGGATCTGTTTTTTTCTTTAACTCAATAGAAACTAGTTATTCAGGAAAAGTTTAATTTCCTTTGCTTCTATATGTTAAACATCCCCTAAACCCTCAGAATTCTAAAGCTTTTTATTCATTACTTTTCAATATTAAATCAAAAATTGCTATTTAACAATTGATATTTACAAGAATATATTTATTCAAGCATATTTGTGAACAAAAAGAATTTAACTTACCTTCATAAATTTTGGGGAAAATGTGACTTCCTTATTTTGCTTTGCTGCTGAAAAAGGATTGCAGGGGTTTATCTCTCTTGAGAACTTAAATCTTTGTATTGTTCAGTTTCACACAACACCAAAAGAAATGGTGTAAGATGGGAAGGAGAGGGAAGAAATGAGGAAAGGGAGAAGTCCAAATATGTGTTAACATTTGTTTTTATAAAATATTGGTCAAACTTGTTAGTTCAGCCAACTCTTTTCCTCCGTTTGTATATCATGGATACACAACTTAAGAAATTACACAATGGTTTAGAAATGGGTAGAGGAGTTTACCTATGAGGGTTTATACCTAAAGCATAGGAGGTGGGACATCCTTCTTATAATGATACTCTGGGGAAAAAATACATTGTTGGATTTGTGAACCAGAGGATCTCAATCCTTTCTGTCAAGGCAACACAATTAGCATTTATCTACAGAAGGAGATGGTTTAATTTGAATATTTTCCCTTTGACTTTGCTATTCTTGCCATTTTTTCATTTAAAATTAAATTTGGATCTGTGGCATGGGGCAACAGGCTATCTGTTGAAGTCTATGTCACACGGACTAGAGGAGACAGAAAATTTGGGAGCTAAAGTGCCAATTTCGGTTCTGCTTTCTACATTGAAGACTATGTTAAAGAAGTTGGCCATCCTTCTGGATAGCCTTTATTTTGCCACCCCACTCTTAAGAAAGGTAATGTTTAGCTCTTTTTCTGATTTTAAAATTCTACACATTCATGATAAAAAATTGGAAAATACAGAATAGAAAGTAAAAAATAAAAAAATTTACCCATTATCCTACAACTCATAAGTGACGACAGTTAACATTTAGTGTATTTCTCTTCAATATTTTGTATGAGATACACATGTACAAATAGATATATACACATCACATATACACACTTATATAATGTGTCCTTTTTATTTTGAAATAATTATAGATTCATAGTGTCTTGACTTTTTCACATAACACTATATCTTGAATATTTTCCCTTTTATTAACAATTCTTAAAAATACCATTTTCTCAGGTTGCAACTTATGGTTGGTAGTGTTATTTTTTTTAAAATGTATTATCAGATAATTCTAATTTATATTATGATAAAGTAATTTTAGTCCATAAAAATTAATCTATATCTCTGATAATTTCCTTAGGATAGATTATTTGAAGTGGAATTTTGGGTTTAAAAGAACAGTTATTTTTGAAACTATTGAAATATACTGTCAAATTGCTATGCAGAAAGGGTAATTAACTTAGTTTCACCAGAAATATATTAGAATCCCAAGTTTTTTCTCATCCTTAAAAGCATAAAGCATTATTTTGTTAAAAAATATTTTGCTAATCCATTGGCCATTTTTTGTAATGTGAAGCTGATTGTTTTTGTCAGGAAATCCTATTTGTAATGGATTCTAGAATAATAACATAAACTGTAAGAGAAAAGTCATGCCATTTCAGCTTACTTAGAATAGTTTGCTGAAACAGTTATCATTTTCTAATGCCAATTGCATAGTATGTATTTTGGTAGCTATTGGGCTAGAAAAAAGGACCGTTAAGCTCTTTACAAATAACATCTTTAATATATTTTGATTACAATCTTATTTTACCTTAATTTTTTCAAAAGAAACATCTTTATTGAAAAGATCTTTATTTTAAGAAGTACTTTTTTTTCTTTTATGAAAAAAAATTAATTCACAGCACTTAGTTACCCTTCTTTAGGTAAATAAACACCTCCTGCATCTTCAATTCTCCTATATGAAAAGCCAGAATAGACTTCTCTAACTTTCTCTTAGAAACTGCCTTTAATTTCCTAGAAATAATGTGAAGGGTAGTAATATATTTAATTAAACAGGAGGCAAATGAATATTTAAGAATCAGCATTTATGAAAGCAATTTTAGGAAAATCTGATTTAACAGAGTTTATCTTTGCTCCAAAAAAATTTATTGAAAACCTACTATGTGCCAGGCATTTTGCAATATGCTATTGATACAAAGTGAAAAAGATACAGTCCCTGCTCTCCAAGGGATCACAAATTAATTCAAGTAATAGACAAGTAATTACAGTAATGTGGTAAGTGCCTATAAAAGGCATAGATATAAGGCTCAGTGGGGTCCTGGAAGATGAGGTAGTTGGCTGTCTGGATTGGTACAGAGGCAAAGTATAAGCACCATTCCAAAGGATGAGTAGGATGTGTCAGCTTTAATGGTGAGAGGGTGGCAATGGGATATTCTGGGTAAAAGGAACAGCACATGAACAGGAATGGAGGCAAGGCACCAACTGTTAAAAACACTAGAAATGCCTTGGAAGATTTTAAACAGTGAAATGATTTCATCATATTTTTCCTCCAGAAAGATCTGCAAAATGGTCAATAAATGGTATTTTGGTGGGGCTGGAGTGAATGGAGCCAAGACAAGAAGTGGAGAGACCACTTAAAGGGGTAAGAAAATTTAATGTCCTAAACCTGTGGCCGTTAAACTTTGGTGTGCATTAGAATCACCTGGATGACTTGTTATATGACACAGATTATCAGGCTCTATCTGCAGATTTTCTGATTCAATAGGTATGGGATGAGGCCCAAGAATTTACATTTCTAACAAGTTCCCAGATGGCTTAGGGTGACTTCTTTGTTTTTGATTTAAGCAACTGTGTAGATCCTGGTGCCACAAAACAGAAGACGGAAATCATGAAGCAAGTGCTTCTTTATCCAGCAATCCCCCTTCCCTTTTGATGCTGTTTCCCCTAATTCTCCAAGGTTGACCTGTTTCCCACTGACTGTCTTCCTCTTCTAGTATCCCTTTTTTATAAGTATCCTCTCAGGCTGTTGAACTCTAACTAATCTCATTTCCATGTCTCTGGTTTATTCTCCAGGATCCAGCTCCCTGTTAGTTTATAATAGAGCCAAATGAACTGATGTGTTATTGATTCTGAACATGGAAATGGGATGCTTCTCCAAGGGTGATACATTTCCACTTTAATAGTGGTCTTCCTGAAGCCATGCCTCAGACCAGTGCAGTGACACAAGTGGAAATTTCATGTATCACAACGGACAACATGCAAGATTCATTCCTGGCTGGAAGAGTCTTCTGACGTCTCTCAGTGAACAAAGACTTGCCCTGACAATACATACAGGCAGGCCTAACATACCTGACAGATGCCAGTGAAAATTTCCATTTTTTGGTTTGTGACCCAGCTAAGGTGGTTCACAAACAGGTATGACTTATCTTTGCCAAGGAAAAATAATGGTGACTTTCAAAGATACTTCCATTTAGTTGTAATCTGAAAACCTTCTACTTTGAATAATTTACTTTAATTACATGTGCAGGAAACAGATCAGACCGTGGTCATACAATCTTTTTCCCTGAATCAAATTATGTATGTGTGTGGGTATGCATTCTTCCTCTCTCTCCCCCGCCCCCACTTATCAGGAAAACTTACTGTATCCTATTTTATATCAGAGTCTTCATTTGCACAATTAGGACTGTAATCTACCTTAAAGGGTTTTGAGTGGATTAAATAAAATAAAGTATGTAAAGTGTCTAGTCCAGTGTCTTGTAGAATAACTATTCTCTTCTCTCCTTTGTTTTTCTTTGATGATTTGTTACCGAGCCACCATGCTGAGAAGTGACTAAACTCTGAATGTCTTCGAAAGCTTGGAATGAGTAAACCAATCAGCAGAGATATCATTTTGACTAGGGGATACCCAAATAAACCAACTGCAGATTTCCACAGGTCATTCTGCAAATAACATTGGGAATTGCCAAAGACTACTTTTTCTGCTTTCAAATTAGATTTTCTTAGGCTTCCCACTCTACTACTTCCCTCATTCTCACTACGATCATAGAAGTTATTGCATATTTGATTTTGATGTCATCATTTGCTCATGACTTGAGGAAATTCAACCCTTTCTACAACAGGAAAAAAAGAACTAAAGGTAACCAAAAGAGTTGAGAGCATGCCATATTCTGGCCCTGATTTTCTCAGTTGTCAGTTCTCTATGTTCTAAGTAATATCATGGCTTGTTTTAATTCCAGTCATGTTCATATTTTGGGAGTTTTATCCTGGCTCCCATGAAGATTTGATCAGTAGATATTTGAAGGATCACATTAGGATACTGAAGTAGTTATTTACTGAGTACTTACTGTGTAGGAATTCTGCAAGACCTATAGTCTACCTACACCCATGCGCACATTCATTCCCATACCTACAATCATTACCCACATACCCCAGGAATTTTTATAGAAGCCCTAGAAGGAAGGACGTCTTAACTACTCCTTGTCATGAGCACTAATAAAACTATTTGTTTCCAACTTTGGAAAGGCATTATTTTCAAGAACCTGATGAATTAGACTTCCCATACTTTGTTAAGTTCCCTGCATAAAAAAATTACTAGATGGGAAAACTTTGTCAGAAAATTTGATTATCCCTAAATTCATTTTCTTGGTGTCCCTTCCTTCCCCCAACCCTTGCCTGACTCCCCTAAATGGTACATGACAATATCCAGTCAATATTAAAATATATATCCAGAGGGCAGCTCAGATAAATATTGTGTGCTCTTGTACTCACCTATGAATCTTATGATCCTTCGGAGTAAGGGGTTCAGGTAACAGCATTCTCCGGTTAGAATTGTTTTCTCCTGGGCAATCAGAGATTCTCTGGTTGACTTTATGAAATACATGGAAATCTCCCCAATAAAAATCTGGAGAAGGAATGTTTAAGAAATGTCAAGTTGGAGAGCTCTCTGATAAAAGAGACCAGTGACTTAAAAAACAACAACAACAAAAACTTATAAGGCTTCACAATCTTTTGAAAATGTATCATGTTGGAGAGATGTGGAGTTAAATAATAGTTTGCATGGAATGCTCCGAAGAATTAGAGAAAGCAATAATTGATAATTTCAGATAGATTTCAGGCTATATTATTAAATTCTAAGGTCATAAAAATATAAGTTGAAATAATAAATTGTAATAGAATTTACAATATGGTTCATTAATGCTGGGACTGAATTTTTTTTTAACCTAATGTGTAAGTTGAAATGATGAGGAATAATTGAGACAGCCAATACACTCAACAAAGCATTGTATGCTCACATTGCAGTAAATTATTACTTCATTATATGGCAATTCTACCATTATTTACATGATAAATCATTAATTTGAACATGTTTGCCTGAGCTGTATTTATCCAGCTCTGAACTGGCTGACTGTCCTGTCCCTTCTTTATGATTGGCAGATCTCTCTTGTTATCTTGAACTAATACATGTATGTTACCATTTAAATCGTAATGCCTTTGCATAGATCGTAAGCTCCCTGATGACAAGGAGCCTACATCTTATATTTCTTCATTGCACTTACAGCACCCAGAACAGTGTGTTCCCATTTAAAATAAGAAATTAACATGAGGCAAGTTGTCACCAACTCTGACACTGCCACAATTGAAGACTGAGAACCATCAATGAAGAATAAAAAATTAAACTGGGTGTCAGGCACTTTATCATAGTATTTTTCATGCTCAGAAGGTCCCTAGTGAAGGTATTATTACTCTGCTTTTCTGGGGAAGAATGAAAGTTAAGTGACATTGAGTAACTTACCCTTCAGAGCATACGATTGGTAAGTGGTGGCATTGGGATTGGTACCCGAGACATCTGGGTGCCAAAGTCCATACTTCCCACCATATCATACACCATTTTTATTTTCCTAATTCCAATATTTCCCCCAGAAGAATTTGATCTTGTAGATGCTCTTCTTTTGCACATCCTGTGGTTTTACATAAACTCTATCAATGTTTTGAGAATTCCCATGCCTTATAGCCCTCCTGTCATTATGGAATATCTGTTTAGATGAATAAAATGACAATATCATGAATGGCACAAGGATAACGGAAATCAAACTACAGAATTTAAAAACTGGAATCACTGATAGCTGTTTTCCCTTTCCTTTTATGAATGAGGAAATCAAAGCTCTCGGTGACTTGGCCACATACAGCCAGACAGTGCCTGAAAGCAGTTCTAGAATAGGGATTATAAACAGGTGCTGTCCTCCTGATCACAGAGGTAAGACACTTGAGGTAGAGCCAGGTTAAAATAATTTGTCCAAGGTCTTCAGAGCTAGTGAGCCACAAACCCCAGCTCTGAAGCCAGGGAAGCCTGGGTCCAGAGCCCTCCCTCTTAACCACTACAATTTTCCTTAGCAGTGACTTGGTAAAAATGTGTGTTGAATTTGTATTTAATTTTGAGAAGACAGAAAACAAAACAAGTTAAATGCAATGTTCTTTAAACACTGAAAAACTCATGTGATAGTGAAGTACCAAATAGAATAGAGTAGTGGAAACAGAACTATAGGCAAGTCAGAATGGGTTGGGAAGTCAGTGGAAATAGAATTCCGGGTTAGACAGCCAAACAGTAGGCCAGAATAAATCACCTTGTCAGCTGCTGTTTAGGTACAGTAATGCAGAGGTAGAAATATTTTGTGCCTAACAGCCCTAGGAATCAACAATGAGTTAATGAGTTTCGCATTGTAAAAATATTTGAATAGCTTCAAGAACTCAGCCTTCCCTCTTTGCCCATAAGGTGCCAAGGGGCTTTGTTTGTCCCTACTGTACATGATGGAACTACATTACTCTTCTTTATCTTAGTGAACAGATGGGGAAAAATTCACGCGTGCTCGGGTACATGAAATAGTGTTGACTTGAACGAGCTTTCGCTCGTCCCACAGACCAGCTTAGGCATTCTTATTATACATGAATCTCTTACCTTGTGTTTCTCCTTTCTCATTATTATCACAAATAATTACATATTATTATTGTTTTTCTTTTTCATGGAATGTCGTGCCTCTCTTATTCTCTGTTGTATCCCATGGGCCTAACCCAGTGGAAGGGACACAGTAGTTAATCAATGTTGAATGAATTAAACATATCGGATTAATGAAGGCCTTTTGGAATATAGGTTTAATGAGGTAGACCATAAAGAAAGAAAAATGATTTCTATTATTTATCCTTCGAGACCCACTGAAAATGTCACTGCTCTTTCCAAAGCCTTTGCCAAGTCCCCTTGGGAAAAGGTAGACCCAGCGTCGTCATCACTTTCACAGCACATTATACAGATCTCTATCCTGACATCTACCCAATTAATTACAGTTACTGTTTGTATGTCCCTCTTTATTTGACTATGACGTCCTTATGGGAAGGACTTTTTCCTCCCTTGTATAGTACCTAGAAAAAACTGGTATGTAGTAGGCTCAGTCAATATTTATTGAATGAATAAAAGATTGAATCTTTAGAAGACCCTCTAATGGATGGAAAAAACTCTCTGATCTTAATTTCTCTAAAGATAAACACTGCAGGAAATTTCCACTGTGGACCAGACAGCATGCAATTATTGGTAAATTGCTTAAGATAAATCAAAAACAAGGACTAAGTAACACAAAGTGAATGCTCTCTGTCATACTAAATTCCTTTGTACACTCATTGCACATTCAACAGCTTTGCAGAGGGTGTACCCACTCTGCCAGGACTTTTTCTAGCACTGCATCTCCACATAGCTGTGACAGGTGTACAGTCGGGGTGGCAGGACGGAATGCAAACAAACTGATAAATATATCATGAAATGACATCTGATTAAAAAGGAAATCAGGGAAATGGGATGGAGAGTGATACACACATGAAAATAAACAAGAAAGAAACAATTTCAAAAGCCCAAAACATTCTTACACTATAGAAAGAGCTGTGTGAATTCTAGAAGTTTTACATTCAGTGAAGCCTTCCTTCTACTATTCACACAAGAAGGCATAAAAGCAAGACGATACATAAGAAAAATCTATACACAACCTTCTTGTTCAAAAATACACCCATGTGTGTACACATGTACTCACACAAAATTTGAAATAAAATCACACCAAGGCATACCAGACCAAACAGAAGACAAAGGGGCATGGGGCTCAAATAAATCCATAAGTAAAACGTCCTAAGATTCTCATGTCAAAGGTGATTAGCAGTAAATTATTATTACTACCAGCAAATCGCAACTGAGGTATGAAGCATAAAAGAAAAAAATCAGAGCAAGGATATATACTAACCTATATATCTAGTTACTGACTGAATGCCTGGAATATATTAAGTGATAATGAATGTTTACATAAGGAAGAAAGGAAGGAAGGGGGAGAGGAAGAGAGTCATTTTATAACTAAAATGTAGGAAGATATTCCTGGTTTTCAGTTAAGAGTGACAGACATAAATGTTGCTGATGAAACAATCCAGCTCTCAGATCCCAGTGAGTGGACTTTATAGATGTTCATTTTCCTGCATTTTATTGACCATATATAGGGTGCTATTTCTCCATTCTCTGGGTCTTATAGTCCCATACAGGGCCTGAATCTGCTTGGAGAGAGGGAGAGGGAGGATTCTGCTTGATAAGGGGAGGAAGGTCTCCTTTCTTGCCAGGCCTCCAGCTCACACTGGATGCCATTTTGCACATTGTGGCAGATTTATAACTCTGGTTTTGGCAGTGGCTGGGTTCCTCCATCTGTAGCTTTGCCACGCACACTCTGCCTCCATCTACCACTCTGTTCAGAGAGCAGCAGGGGCATGTGGGACTCGCCGTGTGTTTGGCCCTGGCTGCCCTGCCTATTATGGCCTTTCTCATTGTTAGCTAACAAACATCATTTCACTCATAGCAAATGAGAATGCCCTCCGGTAAGAAATGATTAAGGCCAAACTCTAGATCTGGCAATGAATGAACTGCGATTGGATTCCATTAGTGCATTTCTCATCCCCCAGCTATGCCAGCTACAATCCCAAGTGACATAAGACATTCAGATAATAGTAAATATACTTTAAGTAATGAGGATAATTGTTCTATCTTGATAAAGTTGTCTTTAAAATACAGAAACCTAAATAGCAATTATATAAACAAATAACCCTGAAACATAGTACATCAGTTTGGTGTGTTATCTTTTACAAATCATATCTTCACAATGTTTTACAGGATATCTGGTAAGTGATAAATAAGGCATATA